>CM032662.1:2117979-2135564 GCA_019095985.1 Streblospio benedicti
AATGGACTGGTCCACAGTAATAGACCGGTTGACGATAATGTATTGGTCCACGCCCATAATCTGATTCACGAACAGACACAGCAAAGGACAAATCACGAGGAGGACTCACATGTGGAAGGGCAGGAGGTCATTAATGACAATGGCGATGTGCCAACTGGTTTTGAAGCCTGTGGAGTGAGAGATAAAACTAAAGATGTAGAAATTCAAGTTTCGCTAAACTTAGCAGACAAGCGCGGTCAGTTGGTTTTATATTTTTAGTAGATCCATCAACAGCTAATAAAGTATTCAAATAATTTTAGAGTATCTCTCTTAGTGAGGTAGTCCTATTTCATGGTGATATCGTATTTCAGCATGAATCTGTGACCGACAAATTATCTGTAGTTGACAACAGTGTTCATGTCGCTAATAGAGACGTGTCCCTATTATATTGGTCAGGTGCCTATGTTTGTGTAATTGGTAACGTGTCCATATTAATGAGATGGTCCCCTTCAGTGAGGTGCCGCTATTAGCTAGGTGTCCTCATTGGTGAGATCTCCCTATTATACAGTCGCAGGTTTGCAAGACAGCTAAAAGACGGCTCCTTTATTTAGCCCCTTTCCCAGTACACATTTTTGAGATTTCAGCGCCATTTTTTCTCGTAAAATGCTTGTTGAAGCATTGATTTAATTTAACCTGGGGATTTTAATACGAATGTCCTGATTACGGCAGAAGCAGTTCCTTTACTTCATGTAACAAATAAACCTTCTCTTCTAAGGCAGTTATTTGTATATAAGATGCCCATAACAATTGCAAAATAATGCAAATATGTATGTATAATATCTATGTTGTGCATGTACCAAGGAACAAACCGCAACATCTCTTACTGTGATAAACAATGCTGCGGCTGCTTTAGGCAAGCATATTCATATTAAGGAGTCCCAATTACTAATGAGGTATCCCTATTACTAATGAAGTGTCCTTGTTAATGAAGTGTCCTTATAAGTGAGGTATCCCTTTTAAAGGTGGGTCCCTATACGTGAGTTGTCCCTATCATTAATGCAGTATACCCATTACCAAATGCGGTGTCCCTGTTATTGAGATCTCTTATTACATGTCATTAACAGTTGTTCACTTATTATTAATGAGGTGTCACTAGATGCCAGGTGTCTCTTTCAATTAGGTGATCATTTTAGTGAGTTACCCCAATTGATGCTATGTCTATTAGTGAGGTGTCCCCATCAGTGGGATATCATTATTATTCATGGCTCTCTAAAAGACGCGTCCCACTAACGGGAGCGTAGTGGCAGCTGAAGACCAGCACAAGGAAATCCATAAAAATTGGTCTTACGCCGGGCATCTGCCGAGTACGGTGGGCTTGCGTTTTCTATGCGCATTCTTTGCGTCTATTGAAACGAAAGTCAGTGTTGCTTGTAAAGGTAATTTGGAAGATCGTGGATTCGAACTCACGGTCTCCCAACTATGATTCAGACCGGTCATATGTCATAGGCGGTTGCTCTACCGACTGAGCTAATCTTCCCTGACGAAGGACACACACTTCAACTTCGCCTATATGCTGCGTTGCGCAACTACACTGTCTGACACCTGTCGCTATATTTAGCTTCGTGCCAGCCTTAATCGACATGCACCCTACCGACTTCGTTTGTTGGCATGCTGTGATACAGGATGTCATGCAGGATGCATTGTGTCTCTGAAGCACTTTCTTTACAGACTCCCCCAACTCCCTTCTCCTCTACAACCAGCTCACTTATGTGACGATCTCACTTTCACAACAGCCCCGATAGGGTACCGTATTCAACCTATCCCACTAGGGATCCGGGCACTACCCAGAGCCGCCATCACCTCGTGCTACTGGCTGCTTTGGAGAGTGAGCTAGGGAGTTTCTATACTACGTCAGTACTTCAGGGACACAGGGTTATCAGATCAGGAATTCTCCCTGTATAAGCACGTTCCCATAGTCAGCTTTCGGTGACCGAGGGACCTGTAAGAATTCACAGATCTAACTTTCCCACCATCCAGATCACACATACCCAACTATCTGAGTTCGAAATTCCCGGGCGGTAGCCCCCTCCCCCAGTGTCTTACACACGGGGCCAGTCCCACTTGGACTAATGGACAATTCCACAATTTCACAGGGCGACTACCCGGTGGCTTCTACCGAAGCACCGGGTCCTTGTCTTCCACCAATTGAAACGAAAGTCAGTGTTGCTTGTAAAGGTAATTTGGAAGATCGTGGATTCGAACTCACGGTCTCCCGACTATGATTCAGACCGGTCATATGTCATAGGCGGTTGCTCTACCGACTGAGCTAATCTTCCCTGACGAAGGACACACACTTCAACTTCGCCTATATGCTGTGTTGCGCAACTACACTGTCTGACACCTGTCGCTATATTTAGCTTCGTGCCAGCCTTAATTGACATGCACCCTACCGACTTCGTTTGTTGGCATGCTGTGATACAGGATGTCATGCAGGATGCATTGTGTCTCTGAAGCACTTTCTACGCCGCCCATACTTTGGGCTGCTCAAAGTATGAGCAGCGTAAATTCCATACGCCGGCTCATCAGGCCTCGAGTTTTGTACGCCGTGTTGGCGCCCCGCCTACGCCAGTCATACGCTGGTCATGCGTCGGCCGTACGCCGTGTAAGGGTAGCGTAGGGTAGACGTATGGTGGTCGTAAGGATTCTCGGCATAAGGGTGCCGTTATTCGGGCGCAGTATGGACGTAAACTCGGCTGATGACTAACGTATAGACGCATGTTAGGCGTGTGGCGTAAGGTGGACAGACATTTAACTTAAAGGTAGCGTAACATTAACGTATGACTGACGTATGACTAACGTATGACTGACGAGAAAGAGGTCCTCACTGATGACGTATCCCTGCTGGTGACGTGTCTTTATTGAAGTCACTCTACATTTCAGGCGTTTACCATGGCCATCGGTGCCGCCGGATTCTGGCGATTATCTTTGTCATGTGGTTCGCAATCATGGCGTTCAGTGGACTTGGATACCTCATCACAAATCAGCGTGGGGGCGCCACAATTATCAGTATACAGGTAAGTTTTGAAATGAAAATAAATTTCATTGCGTTGCTTCAGCCGCTCAAGCGAAAGCCTTGTATGTATGTATGTATGTATGTATGTATGTATGTATAGATGTATCTATGTATCTATGTATGTATCTATGTATGTTTGTTTGTCTCCAGACAAGCTAGAGCTTTTATGCTTTGCCCTATTTTGTTCGAACTTTATACAACTATTTGGTATGACACGACACCAAGTGATTCGATTTTGGTCACTTTGCCAATTAAAGTGTGCTTTCCATAGTGCCATTTTGGGTCCATATTCAACATTTTCTGCAATAGTTTTGTTGATGCTTATGGGAAAGCATTCAAACTTTGTACAATGCTTACATGCCTACTGAACATTAACTGTATTCAATTGTGGTAGTTTGCCAATTAGAGTTTAACTTTCAGAGGGCCATTTTAATTATTTTTCTTTCTATTTTTCCACTATAGTTTCATTACTGTTCGAAAGATGACCATCCAATTGGCATAGTGGTTATATTGGAATCAAGTGCTCAGAGAGCACAGCGTTATGATATTAATGTTGACTAATGTTGACTCACTGGCAATAGATATTTGCTTTAGCCATGTTTAGAAAGCGCCTGCAGTCCAATGCCAAGAACATAGATGTAGGATGAGTCACGCATCAAGTTAAACTTTATTTCTGCTTCTATTGCAAAGCAAACATCTTTATTGTCCATAGGTCAATGTTGCTCTAGCGACGCTGTGCTCTCTGAGCACTGTTGATCTAGTTTTTCATAGTTCCCGAACCATCGGTATGTTTATTGGTTTGCCTGCCAAATAGTTAACACGGCAAATTTGTTCATAACAGACATGGTGTTCCATCAAATCAAAGTTAATGGTTAAATATTGCTTCTGCTTTAATTCTGTACTACATTCTTTCAACAAATACAAAAATTAAAAATAAACATTTACCTACAGATTTTCAGCAGCGAACAGCTGCCTTGCGCACGAACATGGCTGTCATAACTAACAGCCCCGCACCTAGGGATTCCCGGTGGGGTGGTCCATCCCCGCTCAGCCTCATACCTTACCCCCCTGTCAGAGTGAACAGGCGAATTGGCAGTCCGCGTGTAAAATGCGTGAGAACTCCGTCCAAGGCCTAGGGCTAAAGAATTAGACTCGAGTTATGCAATCCTGGTGGAGGCCGCACGCGATTTGGCAAGAAAATGCACGTAAAGCACCAACAAACGTCGACTGCTACGTGAGACGGAGTCCGCACCATTCTTGACGAAATGCGTGCGAACCTTGGCGCGGACAGCACTGCGAACTACCATTCTTGACCAATGCGTGCGAACCTTGGCGCGGACAGCACTTTGCAAACTACAGCGAGTACAGCAGGGAGTGGCTTGAAGTGCTACGGAGCCAGAGGAGTCGCTACAGTTCGCTAGATGCGCTGGCAGACTTCCACTTCAGCGCGAACACCAGCGAACTCAAAAAGATCAAAGGGAATTCGATCCAATAATCCCCTTGGCACGAGTGGTCACGGCGAACTCAAATTTCCACTTCTCCAGAGAAGTGGAGAGTCACGCCATTTTTGCTCGCGGACATAGCGCGGAGGTAGTGTGGAGCCCTCACGGGGAGGCCAAAAAAAGTTCGCAAGAAGTTCGCGAACTCGCGACCTCCGGGTTTCGATTCTTGAGGAGCCGCCGTCCATATTTTTTCACTGAAAGGGTTAATTTCCCAATTTTGTCCTTTTTTCAGTAAAAACATACGCGAAGTTGACTTCGCAGGTCCACTCTGACAGGGGGGTAAGTAAGGGCAAATATGCTTGAGGCAAGTCAAAACTATCAGTCCTGATAAGACTTACCTTCTTCATCTTGATATCTATGCATTCAACTATTCTTCTGTCGGTGTCTCTATCAATTATCTTTATCAATGTTCTTAACAATGTCTAATAGCTGTCTGTGATGTTATGTCCACTATTGATTTTGTGTTGACAAAGGGGAGATTTAGAGTCTTTCTTTTTCCTTGATGTGTGTGTGTTCTTGTATTCCTTACAATCAACTTGGTATATGACTCCACACTTTTCTTCCAGCCTTCCAGATCTAAAGGGTCTTTAGGTCTAACCAAGGCATTTCTAATTGTGTATCATACTTTATCATAAGGCTGACGTTGTATTTTTATAAACTCTTGTTAATCTTTCAGACCCATCTTTTGTAACATCTTTAGTATATGTGTTAGTGATTAACCTAATATTTCCTTGTTATCATTTTTATTTTTATTCTGAGCTTCAGTTTTACCTTCTTTCAACGACCATTCAGGGTATCCACAAACTCTCAAAGCACTCTTGATTTTATTGTTTTCTGTTTTTCCGTTTGTCTTAGTTTTGGATCTTGTATTAATGTATCTGCTCTATTGATACAGGCATGCCTAAGGGCCATGGCGAACTGATAATGGAAGGACCTCGCTGATGAACTGCAAGCTGCATATGATCAGAAAGACACCAAATCCTTCTATTCTGCATTGAAAGCTGTGTACGGTCCCATATTCCATGGAAGCTCACCTCTGTATGCTACAGATGGCCAGACCCTCATTAAAGATAAGACTGGCATCCTTTACAGTTGGGCAGAGCACTTCACACTGTGCTAAATTGTGTGTCAGCGATCTCAGACCAAAGTAATAATAAACTCCTTCAAAGACCCATCCATGAAGATCTAGATCGCCCTCCCACTGTACAAGAGACTCTCAAAGCTATTAAGCAACTCTCATCAGGAAAAGCAGCTGGATCAGATGGCTTATGTACTGAAATATTCAAGCATTTTGGTGATCAAGTAACAATGGAATTGACACAGTTGTCCATTGCAATTTGGGATGTTGAAGCTGTTCCACAAGATTTTAAGGATGCCCTGCTTGTCTACCTCTTCAAAAACAAAGGCAATAAGTATGTTTGTGACAATAATCATGGCATCTCCCTCCTGGTAATAGCTGGCAAAATACTTGGCAAGATCATAGTTAACTGCCTTGTTACCAATGTTGTGAATGAGGTGTACCCAGAAAGTCAATGTAGGTTCCACGTGTGTCGTGGTACTGCAGATATGCTGTTTTCTGCATGACAAGTGCAAGAAAATGCATAGAGCAGAACATGGACTTCCTCATGGTGTTCATTGACAGCCCAAAGGCTTTTGACTCACTGGGTCATGAAGGTCTATGGAAAATACTTCTCAAAGTTGGATGTTCCCCTCGTTTGGTGAACATAATACGATCCTTTCATGATGGAATGGTTTGTCGTGTTGTTGATCAGGGCTCATTTTCAACACAGTTTGAGGTTCGGCATGGAAGAAAGCAACGCTGTGTTATGGCTCCATTGCTGTTGAAAATCATCTTTTCTTGCATGCTGCATAATGCCTTCAAGGACTGTAACAAAGGGGTGATGATCACGTTCAGAAGGGATGGGAGCATATTGAATCTAAGACGTCTTCAGGCCCGTACCAAAACATCCTCAATTCTGGTCCGAGACCCTCTGTATGCCAAGGATTGTGCCCCAGATGCACATTCATTTGAGGATGCCCAGCACATCGTGGACCAATTTTCAGCTGAACATCAGTATCAAGAAGACGGAAATAATTCTACACCCGCCAAAACCAGGGCCACCTTCAGGCACAGAACCCATCGAGATAAATGGAGAGAAGCTCAAATGTGTAGATAAATTCCACTATCTTGGAGGTATCCTTGCACAGAATGCCAAAATTGATGAGGAAATCACCGCACCCATTAGCAAGGCCAGTTCGTCGTATGGTTGGTTACAGCCCAGGTTGTCAGATCATGGCATACGACTCAGTACATATATCCAGGTGTACAGAGCCGTGGGTTTGAGTAAACAATTTATGCCTGTGAAACATGGACTCAATACCAACATCACATCAAACTTCTAGAGCAATTCCATTAACGTTGCAAGGTATCTTGTACTGACTGAATTGCAAATACTGATGTATTAGATCTCTGTGGTATATCCAGTGTTGAAACCATGATTACCCGTACTCAATTACGCTGGGCCGGACAGGTAGTGCGCATGGGCCCAGAAAGAATTCTGAAGGCCCTTATGTTCAGCGAGCTGTCATCAGGAAAAACATCATGAAGAGGACAGCGAAAAAGATACAAAGATATGCTTCATGCAATCTTAAAAAGCAAGACATCGTCCCTCAATCATTTGAGACTACGGCCATGTAGCGCACACTCTGGCGTAATAGATGCAGTGACAAAGGCTCCACCATGCTCTGCTTCAGTGTTCCCCAAGTTGGAGGCTCACCATTTGTCTGTGGAGACTGTCATCAGACCTGCGCGTCATGCATCGCAGATACAAACATTAGACAGCTTTGTTCATGGTCTTCTTTCTCAATAGTGAGTTGCCTGTTAATAGGCATGTTGGCTGTTAATATGACCAACATTTCTTGCAGGTGTTCTGCTTTGTCAACCATACATGTGTCATCAACGTATCTGCCCTAAAATTTGGGTAGGTGCGGAAGAGTTTCGAGTGCATCAATCTCAAACTCTTCCATAAACAGATTTGCAAACACCAAAGACAGAGGTGAACCCATAGCCATACCTCAATTTTTTTATAGATCTTTCCATTACACATAAAGTGCGTTGCGCTTATGACCATATCTAACAGTTCTTCAAATTCATCAAGTGTTATTTTTGTCCTATCAGTCCAGGTGGTATTATTCTTAGCTCTTTTAACTGCCAAACTTACTACTTTTTCCCCGGGTACACTTTAAATAATGCTATTATAACAAATGATGCTATTATCTATCCTTCTTCGAATTTCACTTTCTCATTTTTCGACCAAGTATCTTGCGGTTTTTAATAGGTGTACGGGTCTGTCCTACCAAGGATTTAAGTAAATCAGACAGGTGTCTTGCAACAGGGTATGTGATGGAACCTATACTACCTTCAAGTTACACAACTTCACAGGACCTTTATTACTTTTCTTGTTGCATAAATTCTCAGTGAAGTACGTGTCTGAAGTACGGTACACTTGGTCATATATATTTTTGATCTAAATATTTTGCATTGTTTAGAGCTCTTAACTTCCTTTAAAGTTTACCCTTAAACTGTTTTGTACCAATTTCTGTGTGTGTTGTTTCATTCTTGTGTAAATGTTTACATTCTTCATCAATTGGTGATATTGGATGGAAATCACTATACTTATGCATGTTACTGAAATATTTAGACAAATATCAAGATTAGATTATTGAATGGGAACAGAATTCCTACCATTGTTTTAGGAAACACAAACTACTTAAAATGTCATTTGAATGAAAATGTATAAAACTCCTTGAAAATATTACATAGATTGTAAATTCTATGAAATAGTTACTAACTGTTATATGAAAAAGGAAGTAAAAATGTCACAGATAAAGTTCACACTTGAGAACAGGAAAACTGGTTAAAGAAACATGCACAGGTGAGTTCCAAGGTATATAATAAATTAATGTCATGTAAATGGAACTTGCTAAGTCAGTGGAATATATACATTTTGAGCTATTTGTATCATTCTATTTCTTGGTAATTAATTCTTTTTTAACCCTGGGAAGATGTTTTGTGCCCAAACATTTGGCGATGTCAATATTATTATTCTATCAGCCTTAATAAACATTGTGTACATGCAAATTTCGACTTGCAGTGCACGATTGATAAAGGCTACAGTCTGTTTGTTAGTACGAAACCTTCCAAAGTCCATCAACTCGTTTTTCTCTCCGTTTCAATTTATTTATATTTTTCTATCAAACGTGTTTTTATGATTGTAAAATGATTAAGTGAAATTGTCTGAGGAGGTGGTTGGTACTCATGTCCCTTTAATCAATCCCTGGAATGACGATAAACTTGAAAATGGGAATAAGTTGCAATTGTATAGAATTTTTAAAACTTGTGTGCCTATAGAATCTTATGTAACTACATCGATTCCCCGTGAGCATAGAAAAATACTATCTAATCTCTTGTGTGGTTCTCTCCATATTGGTGTTGAAACATGGGGATTTGAAAATACATCACTTGAAAATAGAATACGTATATTTTGTACATTAAATGAAGTAGATGACCAACACTTTTTAAAGAGACATGAACAGGTGAATTTCATGTCATATAAACTTTTTATGCCACATAAATAGTACTTGCTGAGCCATTTGAGTATATACATTTTTATTTATATGCAGCTTTTCATTTCTTCATAATTAATCAGTTCCCTATTTCGGTTTCTTGAAATGTACCCACAGCCCAATGTTTTGTAAACAAAGAGGGAATTCCATAACATCCAGCCTTATTAACTATATCCGACATGCGAATTTCGGCTTGCGGCGCACGAGTGATAAAGGCTACAGTCCTGTAATTAGTACAGAACCTCCCAATGTCAATCCACTCGTTTTTCTCTCTGTTTTAATTTATTTATAATTTTCTATCAAACGTGTGTTTATGATTGTAAAATTGGAAGTTATTAGCTGCAACATGTCAAGAAAATAGAAAAATAAAATTATTAAGTGAAATTGTCAGAGGAGGTGGTTGCTGTTCATGTCCCTTTAATCAATTGTACATTGTATAACGGTCTCCATTACAAACTCTTCAATGAAATTACTATGTATATTGAAACGTTCAATGATTTTACAACACCTAACAAATGTTGTGTCTTAATGACAAAAGATCTTATCCAACCTTTTTTTGACAAAAACAGATTTCAAAATGTCCAAAAGAAGATTAATATATGTATAATTTATTCTATGTAAAGATGATAACTTTTTAGTGTGTAATAGGCTAATGTTGGCCGGACATCATATTATTAAGTCAATTAGATTGTTATAATTTTGTAAATATGCATGACACTCTAATGAATAATTTACTTAATTACTTACATCATATTTTCCTTTATCCATAAATAAAACTTTCCCCTTATCTCCCCTTTCCCCTTATCAGCTGGAGTGATGATAATATATCTGTTAAACTTCAGAATTTCTAAGGCTATTCTGTTTTTGTAGTAATATTAGATTTCCGTGGTATATATTTTTAAGAAGCCAATGACTTCATTTCTACGTGTGTCTGATTTTTCTTCATTTAACTTATCTGTTATTATAACCACTTCTGTGGCAATGACAATGTCTTTCAATGAAAGTAATTATTTCTTTCTAAGTATTGTAGTTATTGAAATGAATTTACTTTCATAATGATTTTCAGCATTGTAAATCCCTATGTGCAAGGTTATTTGTTATGACAGCCCCGTTCCTTGAGCAAGGCGACGGTTAGCTGCAGAAGTTTGGAAGTAATTTTATATCTAATTATTGTAGCGTAATGTAACCAACGTTTTGCTATCTCAGAAATGATCCCCAGTATTAAAAGCTATACTTAATTCGTCATTACAATAACATAAAAATGTAGAGTAAGTTTCATTATCATTTGCTAACAACAGCTTATCACATATATCATAACATATCGGCATATAAACCTTTCCGTGATGCCATACAGTGAAATTTAGACAAAATCTGTAAGATTTGTGTTTATGCACTACTAAATGTCAGTCCCATTTTTAGCCGTGTAGTTTTTAGTGTCCAGACCTATTGAAATCTATTAAAACCCTTAAGATGTCCACATATTTTGTCCTGATGTCCAGACTGCGTGTTCTGTTTTGAATCTACTAATTTGGTCATTATTAAGAAAATTCATGTTTATGAGCCTTTGTTTCAGTGCATTCTAGATTTGATACTAATATAATAATGACAAGTCATAGCACGGACCAGCAGGTTGCTGAGCATTACTTTTCTCATTCCATTTGTATAATATATTTAGACATTGTCATAAAAATGTAAATTTTAAAAACCTGACATGGTGAGCGCATAGTGATTCAATATTCAAAAGAAAAATATTTCCAGATAAACTTTAATGCAACATACTGATATTTTTTTGTTTCAGTAGATTTACATTCAATTATTTTAAATTCATCATAGGATATCTTAAATGCAACCACGCATCTTTTATATTTTCATAGTAAAAATCAAACACATTTTGAAGAATACTTACATGGCTATACATTTTGTGTGTGTCATTTTTTAAAACTGGTTGTTAGCAAGATAAAATGCGTACACTGATAAGGAGATGATATGTGTACATTTACTTAGATTTATATTCATCTAACAGGTACCTTACCTGCAAGTTGTAGATATATCATGTATTAGTAATATAGCTGATACAACAAGGCAACCTATATACGTTAAGCAATAGACTACAGACGTTTAAAAAGACACGCCTCTAGTATGTAGTACTCACAATGTTAAGGATATGTGCGCACATTCTCTTATGGCTGTCCATTATTTTGTAAACAAGAGTGACTATCATCAGTGGTCACATTTGTTAGTGGGTTTGGCGTATCTAGCACATATGGGTGACCCTAAATATTCTAAATTTAGAACACGACCTATGAAACGTGCAAATACAATGTTGCTGGTTTTTGAGAAGTTAGTCTTAACTGCGTGGGAGTGAATTTGAACTCCAATGCGATGGAAAAGAAAATGGCGATGTTCACGTTGATTCGATGACGTATGAAAGGGACTAGTTCGTGAGCCACATTCTCATATAGTTACTGTGGTGGAAGTGGGCGTGGCACCATGAAATAATAACGCTCTTTTCTGAAAATAATTCCGGCACTGAATTTTCCGGGAGTGAATTCTACATTATAGGCCGTGCCTGCCGGCCTGTATTATTAGATAACCTAATATGATAATGACAAGTCATAGCACGGGCCAGCAGGTTGCTGAGCATTACTTCTCTCATTCCATTTGTATAATATATTTGGACATTGTCATAAAAATGTAAATTTAAAAAACCTGACATGGTGAGCTCATAGTGATTCAATATTCAAAAGAAAAATAATATTTCCAGATAAATGTTAATGCAACATACTGTTATTTTATGTTTCAGTAGATTTATAATCAATTATTTTAAATCCCATCATAGGATATATTAAATGCAAACATGCATCTTTTATATTTTCATAGTAAAAATCAAACACATTTTGAAGAATACTTACATGGCTTTATATTTTATGTGTGTCACTTTATAAAACTGTTTGTTAGCAAGATAAAACGAGTACACTGATAAGGAGATGATATGTGTGCATTTACTTAGATTTACATTCGTCTAACAGGTACCTTACCTGTAAGTTGTAGATATATCCAACCTCCAAACCAAGGCTACTGGAAAGTAGCATTCATCCAACCCACTGAAAGAGGACGTTATGATTCCCTGTTGGAGGTTGAGATAAATCATGTATTGGTAATATAGCCGATTAAATACAAGGCAAACCACATATGTTAAGCAATAGACTACAGACGTTTAAAAAGACACGTCTCTAGTACGTAGTACGCACAACATCAGGGAGATGACATTATGATTCCCTGTTGGAGGCTGCATTCATTCGTCCTGCTAAAGAATGACGTTATGATTCCCTGTTGGAGGTTGTATCATCGGTGGTCACATTTGTTAGTGGGTTTGGGGTATCTAGCACATATGGGTGACCCTGGATATTCTAAATTTAGAACACGTTCTATGAAACATGCAAATACAATGTTGCTGGTTTTAAGAAGTTAGTCTCAACTGCTGGGAGTGAATTTGAACTCCAATGCGATGGAAAAAATAATATGGCGAAGTTTACGTTGATTCAATGACGTATTAAAGGGACTAGTCTGTGAGCCACATTCTCTTATAGCTACTGTGGTGGAAGTGGGTGTGGCATCATGAATTAATAACGCTCTTTTCTGAAAATATTTCCGGGACTTGGCGGGAGTGAATTCTACGTTATAGGCCATGCCTGCCGGCCATTATAATGAACTGCAATTTTACATACTATTAAAAATGCCAAATACTCAATTTTCTCATTATTACACATTGTCCAAAATCTATAGCAACCTCTGTGTCTAAACAATAACTGACAACATGCATTCACATCGATTAAGCATGAGAACATTGCGATATGATTTATTTTTTATTAAAACATATCAATTGCTAGTAATGTGTGTCGTTGTGTGTTGTATCTGTTTGGCTTGTATTGCGAAGATTTAAAACATAATCAAGGTGTCCAACTCACAATATTTTGTAAAGGGCTATAAACTGGTTACGTTACCCTAGTTGTTTAAATGAATACACTATGGAATTAATGATACGCACTACAAGTGAACTTTTATAATGTGTCTGCTTTGTTTGTCGATTATACTATATGTATTAGATGTAAAGGTTTTCAACTGAATGACTAGCAACAATATTTTCATACTCAGCTAGACGAATGCACAAGTTTACCCTGCTTAAACGAGGCGGCCTGTGTTGACATGCTCAACCAGTACACATGTACTTGTGTAACAGGATATAACGGAACACACTGCGAGACAGGTTGGTGTAAAGCTCATGTTGTGTAAGGTATTAATAAGGAATTTATAACAGTGAGGATATTTTATATGAGACCAGAACCTTCACAAATATTCCATGTTCTTTTCAGACATAGACGAATGTGAGAGTTCACTGTGCTTAAACCGGGCGACCTGTGATGAAATGCTGAAACAATACACATGTTCTTGTCCTGCAGGATATAGTGGACTCAACTGTCAAAGAGGTTTGTACAATTTATGTTTGGAGTTGGCGGAAACTGTTCAGTGAACAAGTTTTCTGATAAATATTTATTCATAGCAGTCTGCACTTTAGAAAGTTTAGACCCCTTTTCCTGATAACGGATTTTGTCAATGGGGTGTGTTTTGTAAATGGGGTATTTTTCTTACCGTGCATTGGAGAGCATGTGACAAAATGGGTAGAGCTTGGATTGGTCTCATATCAATCCAAGCAACATGCATTATTTCGTCTGGGACTATGGCAACCTTCAAAACTGATTGTCACTTGCATCATTTACATTTCGTTTGAATGGCGTTACTTCCTGATCATACTTTCTAACTTACAATGTAACACTTATAACTTATAACAAAAGAACAGTAAGCCAGCTCAATTCATCTGTAGGAATAGGAATAACAATGTGATATACGGCCATAGATTTGGATGATAACACACTGTAAGGAAATTACATGAGAAGAGGCAGACTGCCTAATCACATATATCTTGTCACATGTTGCCTGCGCAGGAATAGAGTCCAGGTATATTAACGGAATTCATATTTGAATGTTGTCAAACAAGACATTTTAGGCTAGGTAGAACACTGTCAGACAGCATGGTACAAAGCACATGCTGTGTAAGTTATTCAGGATAATCCTATTGTTATGAGGATACTTTAGATCAGACAAAAATAATTGGTAAAATATGAGTATTATTGTTGATTTCAAAGCTAGATAAATGTTTTAGCTCACCGTGTTTAAAACGAAAAGTGCCAAAAACTGGATCGTACACATGGGAGGGATGAAAGTCCGAACCCCCCCCCCCCCCCACCGCCGTCCCTGTTCATGACCTGATTCCGTCATGCAGGTGCACAATATTATCGGAAGGTGACGTGAATTTGTGTATTAACAAACAAACTAGCGACATACAGAGAAGTTAGACGTCTTTGCAACAAGAAAAAGGTGCTGGATTGTAAAAGAGATGTCGATCTGTCAGGAAAATTGTTGAACACATTTGTGAAAAGTATATCAGATAAGCAACTGACTCTGGACCCGAGGAAGGTGTTAGCAAAAGGACTTAACTTTGCAATATCTCTGATAAAATCCCAGTGGAGGATTTTGTGGTGGATACAGAAAAACACATGTAGAATAGTGAATGATTTGGGAAAAAGAGGTCAAATGAGTGCAGAAATAACAGGATTTTAAAGAAAGTTCAGCCTCCCCATCTAACATGTCTAAGAACAAAAAAGTGTATTGTCAGAGTGCAGGAAATGCTGTGATAATATAACACTATCAGCAGACGTGGGGAAGGCCACAGTGGTGCTAAATGTATCTGATTATGAAAATAAAGTTACAGCGATGTTAAGTGACAATAGGACATAGGACAAATATTAAAAAGACCCCACAAAAAATTACAAAAAGAAGCTCATAACAATTTTGGCTAGATGTAACCCTAATTAGTACACTAGGGGTTCGGACCCCAGAGGTATACTTATTTTGATATGTTGCTATCCGCTTGGTATTTCTTCTTTTCCTCTTAAGTAGTTGTTACCCTATATCTTGCCTTTATCAGCATAGCAGAATATTTGATTCAGTTAATATTAGGACTTGCATAAAAAATATTTGCTTGGATCCGCAAGGACCCCACACCCGTTGAGAACAGAAAATGCAGGGTGCAATGGACTTTTTTGAATGAAGTCCTTTAATGAAGTTGCCGTGTCATATCTTGCCATTGTCAACAATTAAAATTATTTCATTTGGTTAAGGACCAGTACGAAAGCAATTTTATTGGTGTCCAAATGGACCCCAGACAAGATGAGTGCAGAAAATACAGGTTTGTGTGATAATTTGACCTATTAAAGTATGCTTATAATAAAAAAATAATTTTTATTTGTTATTTTTGTCTGACACAGTCATAATTTAACGTATGAAAATATTCGTATCACGGAAAGATCATGAATTTAAAAGAAAATTACATTGAATGATTGGGCTCCTCATGGACCACTATTGTACTGATTAAGGTGTTTTTCTTAATGTACAGATGAGGGTTAACGAAGAAGACAAAAGCACAGAATCTCAATATAGATATTTGTATCCTAGATCAGAGACAGTTCTTACAATATATTGTACACCAGGGATCCATAAAGAAGGAAAACCACCTACGCCATATTTTTGATTATGCTGGTTAAATAGGATACAACCGTTCGAGAATCCTAGTGGATCTGCAAGGCCCTTTGGTAGGACTGTCACGACACCATGTGGAAAACACCAAAATGACCTGGCTAAGACAGTGAGTACTGTAATGATACAGGATCATGAAGTATTTGCCTCATCCGATGTAGTGTCTCTTTTGACAAACACCCTTATTGACTAGGCCATAGACATCATCAGGGATAGACTCTGTAAGGATGCAACCTGAAGAAAAGAACACAGTTAACTACAAGTGATATGAGAACTGTGTGAATTCGTTTTGATTACTAGATCGCCTACTTTCAATTCAGGGGCATAAGTTTGGAACAGGGATTGGTAGTCAGGTGTCGAAGATTGTTGCACATTGTTCATGGAGTGGCTTGAACAAAACATTATTGCCAAATACATACAGACCACACTTGTGGAAAAGATATGTGGATGATGTGTTAGAAAAGATCAAAGAAGGGGAGACACAGAACTTCACAGACCATCTGAACACGGTGGACACTACAGGTAGCATTAAGTTCACTCATGAAGAAGAGAAAGATGGCACCATTCCGTTGTTAGTAGCTAGTTTTAGATACCTAATAATGAGAAAACCAGACAACATTGTAAAACCATTGATATATATTGTTGAACGAATTCATTAGCTGTGTTAATACATATAATACAATACTTTCTTCATAGCAACAGCTATCATAATTTACAAATATATATCTTAATATCTCAATAACAATGTCTGTTTGTCTTTCAACCTCCTTCTTCCTCAGTATAGGGAAGTACACATCTGGTAACTGGTAACCATCTGTCATATTCAAAGAAGCTTTTCTAAGGTGAATGTATATTGCTTCTCGAATTTTCCTACTTCTGTCATTTTGTTTTTTACAAGAACTTTATTTTTTCTCTCAATGGATTGTCTCTGTTAACCATATTGAGATATATATGTGTAAATTATGACAGCTGTTGCTAGGAAGAAAGTATTGTGTTATTGGTATACAGAAAAAGAGACTCATACAGACCATTACCTTCTGATTTTTTCTCACCACCTATTTCAACATTAACCAGGTGTGATATCCGAAGTGGTATTTTGACAAACTTAAAGCACTAAATGAAAGAAAAGACAGACAGAATGAGAAGAAGGAGGAGAAGATGGTCGACTTGGGAGGCTCCCACCTTCTGTTAGAGGTGTCACTGAAGGTCACAAAGTGGCCAAAATGGCGAAACCCCTACAGACAATAAGGCATATTCTTGTTCACCGGAAGGATAAATAAGAAAAGCATGAAAGGTGTGAATTGGTTACAGGATTCCGTGTAAGTCTTGTATTAGTGTATATAATGGAGAAACTGGCCAGAAACTGGGTACAGGTGTGAAGGAACATATGAAGGACGTTGATGAGAACACTATTAAGGATCTTTCACTAGAGCAGCGACAAAAGAATCCCTAACCCAAATCAACAAGCATGCAATCAAGGGATCATGTTAATTGGAATGATCATGAGATAGACTGAGAGAAAGTGACTGTTTTGCACAGATATAGTGACTGGAGAACAAGAAGCATAAAGGAGGCAATAAAGATACAATGACAGACGTAGGTCATGAACAGGGACTAGGGGGCCTTTCATCTCACCCATGTGTACCATCTGATTTTCGGCATCGGAAGTCATGCTGAGTGACCTTGACATGTGCAGAGATATTTTGCAATTGACAACAGCTGTTGCCGAAACTGTCAATCATTCTAAGAAT
>CM032662.1:2135664-2152340 GCA_019095985.1 Streblospio benedicti
AACCCTTGGTAAAATTTTCACATTTTATATGTCAATGATTTATTGTCAGACATAATGAATGTGGAAGTTCTCCATGTTTAAATGGAAAATCTGAGAAGAAAGTGTTCCCTGAATCTCATCCAACTACACAAGACTTTACAAGAAAGCCAAGTAAATGGACAAAACTATCAACAATGACGTGGGCGAAACGTAAATGAAGAAGACACTGGAGAACATGACCATTCCATGCTTGATGTAGAGCCAAGCTTCTCTTATCTCCTAGATATGCTGTGCTCAAGAGGAGTATGCAAATTCACCACCACCAGATTCAATACTGTATGGGAAAAGTTCAAGAAGCTGCTCCCTATTCTGACATTCAAACTTGTACATTTAAAAACCCATGAGGATGTTCTCAGCTTGTGTCTGATCTACTTTGCTTCATTGTAGTCAAACTTAGCTAGACATGTATCAGCAACTTATGGCTTACAAGCTTGTAGTAACCATGAACACAACCTTGTAATCCATGAGTTTGATTTTTTTACATGAATAAAAACCATAAATATATATATATGTATATATATATATATATATATATATATATATATATATATATATATATATATATATATATATATATATATATATATATATATTTATATATATATATATATATATATATATATATATATATATATATATATATATATATATATATATATGAATATATGTGTCTGTGTTTGTGTGTGTGTTTGTGTGTGTGTGTGTTTGTGTTCATTTTTGTGAATGTGTTTTCTTCAGCAGTAAACTATATAATGAGGTTTCGATATGATATTTGTTATTTCAATGATACAATTGTTTTAACATATTTTTTCAGACATAAACGAATGTGTTAGTTCCCCATGTTTAAATGGAGCGACCTGTGTTGACATGGCAAACCAATACAGATGTAATTGTGTCGCAGGATATACTGGAACATATTGTGAGACAGGTTGGTACAAATAATATTATGACAATGTGGATACTTTAGATTAGATTAAAACCATTGCTAAATTTGATTTTTGTTATTTCAACGATGTGGGTTGTGTGATTTTTATTTTTGTCAGATATAAACGAATGTGATTGCTCTCCATGTTTAAATGGGGCAACCTGTGCTGAGATGCCTGACCAGTATACATGCATTTGTGTAGTAGGATATACAGGAATAAACTGTGAGACAGGTTGGTACAGTTCTTTTATTGCTAGTAGGAGGAATCTATTCAATGAGCAGGTTTTACAATGGTAAAAAGAGACATTATAGTTTTGGCATAATTTCTAAAAAACTCATTACAAGAATATTAACACATTTAATGTCTATGTCTGGTAAATTGCATGTTAAGATACATTGTTATGTTCTGAATAAATCTATGGGTCTTGGAGCCCTTCATTTCCAACACTTAATTAATAAGCAAGAAGGCAAATTTGAAATATGTGCTGCTGAATCATGAAAGGTCTTATATATGATATATATATATATATATATATATATAGCATATATATATATATATATATATATATATATATATATATATATATATATATATATATATATATATATATATATATATATATATATATATATATATATATATATATCATATTTAGTCTTGTTTTTGGTATTACACAGGGTAAAAATATAAATGATATATCTATTTGTATATTTTCTTATTCAAATAATACAAAGAAATCATTTTTTCCCACTTTCATGCAAATTCATGAATGAAACAACAGTGGGGGATTTTTTTTTATCTCCCACTGTTGACATCAGACAAAATTAATGCTCAGACTCGCTAATTAACTTAAATTTACTATGGAACCGAACTGCTTTACTACAGCCACGTGAGCATTGAAATAGATAATGGTTAAATAATTGTTCATTTTATGCTTATCTCGTTACTCTACATTCTAGATTCTTAGTAATTCAGAGACTTAGGAGTTCAGTTATCTCCCCACTTTGTGAATAGGAGAACAAAGACTTCCATATGCTCATTAACATATCAAACCACGAAGTACAAAAGATCACGTAATCCACGCAGAGATATACAGAGAAATGCGGTGTACATTATTGTTTGGACGGTTGACGTTTCAAAGAACACGTCCAGGGCACTGTGTCTTACGCTAGTTGCTCAGTATTCTCGGAAACCTTCAGCCATTAACATTATTGTAAACAAGCCAAACATTTTATTTGCGGTCTGGATTCTGGGCATTTTAGTATATATATATATATATATGTTTTGTTAGTAAGTATATAATGCATCTAAGAAGATAGATGGTAATCAAAATGTCATTTAATCATTCAAATCACTTGGATATGCAACCCAATCGAAGTTATCGGGAAACGTCAATCAAATTGGCAGTTTGCCCATCATGAGGTGCACAAACGGTAAACACAACCAAGTTTTCAAAACCTCTGTTAAAGTGGAGGAGATGTGCATAACATTTTACAAATATTACACTGGTTAAAACAAAGTAAATAAACACCTGCATTATTGCCTGTTTTAACAATGTTTTACTCCGTTCAGAACTATATTGAGGAAGAACTTTCTGCGGTGGTGAGTTAGCTATAGTCTGTTTGCAAGTAAGTTGACATGATGGTTTTGGACAATTGTAATAGTTAATATGGGTAATAAATGGGAGAAAAGGGGTATTGCATTTTGGTGGAGTAGGAGATAAGAAAATATCTCACCTCTAGGAGTTGTCACAGCTCTAGTGAGCGTCAGCGAATGAGAGCTGTGACAACTCCACGAGGTGAGATATTTTCTTATTTCCCACGCCAATACAAGCAATACCCTTTTAATCTTATCCTACATATATCCAGATATGAAGATACTGCCCGCACTAGGTAAAATATATGACTCCTTATGTGTTAAACTGTGTCACTAGCACATGTATTGCTGTCTTGTGGCACATCATGATATACATTCGCAGATAGAATACATGGAATAAGTAATTAAAATGTGACACCACTGGTGCACCTTTACACATATACATTATGGACTAACGTAAATAATAAAACCTGGTTCCCTTCCTATATAGCTGTTTGTATCTGATGAACCTGCTGTGAAGTATCTGCTGTGATGCATTGCAGATGAATCCGATACACAAACGCTATATGGAGATGTCACTGCATTTGTTATTTATCATATATTGTAATTTGAATTACAACAAAACTAGATCATTTTGCAAAAAAATTAATTCATGCTTAATACTAATGATGCATCATATTTACAATGTATTTATGATGCCTGATGAGTTCAAAGCATGAAACAAACTTGTAGAAAAATGATCTAGTATTTTGTTTAGCCCCCTGGACACAACTTGTTGATAAAAGTTGACATACGTAATTGACTTCTCTACGTCAACAGTCGACTAAAGTCGACAAACTTTCTCACAAATGAGAAAAAATCTACCCCACTTTGACCGGGAAGTTTGCATAAAAATACTCACAAGTTACATTTCATACACCTGTGTGTCAGCAACAACGGCCCGATCTCAACATTTCAATGTAAATTTCCTGAGAAGTAAAGGGGATTATGATAATATTTCTGTTTTATTTGCAAGCATGATTATTTATGCACCGTTTGCACGGTGTACACTGCATATTTGATGCCTTAAATACTCATATTTGCTTGCGATAAACAATGGCATGAGATACATCGCTGGAATCGTCTCAACACCATCTTTGCATTGCAACTAGAATAAAGATAGGAATCTGATTCCACAAAGTGCAATCGTCGATAACATTTTTAGCTCATCAACATGGTTTTCTTGACTTAAATCACTGTTAGATGCATGGGATAGAGGCTACCATGCAGTGAACCTCGGTATGCAAAGTGCCATCATGAATCTGTCACAAAGTGGGCGCCGGATAAACACTGCGCACATGATTTTGACCAATCAAATGGCGAGCACTTTGTGTTTTTTTAATTTCTGATGATTCTATGATGATCTTGAATTATTCATCTCCTGTACCTCATCTAATTATTTTCTTTAATCCGGATTACAACATAGGCGATTGGGAAACTACTGATCAAATTTGGACATCATATAATTAGAATTTCTTACGAAACAATATGCATTTCCAATCGTACTCAGCAAAGATGAAAGATGTGATGCTGACAGTTGGTATTGTTATGTTTGAAGGAGTTTATGGAACTAGATATTGTGAGCAATATATATATATATATATATAAAATAATGAAATATGGATGGTGCATGCTGTCTTTCATGAGTAACTTTGTTAAACGTTGCTACGATTAGTATAAGTTGTGATACTACTCAGTTTAAAATCGAATGATGACTTGTCAAATTCTAAGGGAGGATTGCTTATTAAGTTAGTTAGATAATTTTTCAAGTATAAATATAAAGCTATATGGCCACCTAATTGTGAAAATAATAAAGTACAGGCGATTTTATACTCGCAGGCGAAATGTCTTGTTGAAATTCAAAATATTTTAGACTCAGGAATAATATTTGTACCACCGAACTACAGGTAAAACAGGAAATATGGAATATGTTTATATTTTTCTAAATAATTTTTCGATTTTCGATCCTGGCATAGGGGTGTATCACATGATATTTGTCTATAGCATATAGGGGGTTAATCAAGTTAATCATTACCCTCAATTATGAATGGATTAAATTCATGTGTTTCTATATATGTGTTTATACATGTGTTTCAACGTCTGTGTGTGCATGTCTGTTTGGGCAGCTCATTTTGAGGATTTTTTTTTCAAAACAGGGCTCCATAAGTTTTCTGGGGTGGAAAATCATACAAAAAGGCCACATGTGAGATTTTACAGAAGTTGAACAAGTTTTAGGGTTGCCCCACAGCCCTTATTCGAAATTCATAGTTTCGCGTGAAGAAACTGTAACATGCAGCTTTACACCTTGGCGAACTTTGTACATATGCAATAAATCATAGCGTGTAATGCACCATTGTGATGTCTTGAAAAGAGGTTTTATTCCAATACCAATAATTTGTATCTCCTACCATAAGAATTGTTCAGATGAAAGTTGAATTTACTCTTCAGTTCTCGCCAAAAGAAGTGTTATGAAATTGCGTGAAAGTTTTTGATGTGATTTGATAACACAAGCTTAAATTAAATCATTCTTAACAATTTTGAATTTAATTCAAATACACATTAACAAATAAAACAGCAACAATAGTAATTCAAGCTCTGCAGAGGCCACTTGAATTGACAGTATGTGTATACAGCGTAATAGGATATCTATTGCAATTTAAATCCACGCCATAAACAACTGGCTAGAAACCCATCAAAACACGTGAATGCCAGAAATATCAACCGAATGATTTTCATCAGACGTAACTTGCACGGTGCACGTAAAAAGTGGCTTATCTCTCCCATGTGAAATGTGACATCTGCCGTTGGAAATCGGCAGTACGTCTGGCAAAAACATTCGATTATGCAACATCATGTGACCTTGTCACAACTTGTGTTTTAATTGACAATATATTACGGTATATTTTTATAAATGTAATACATACTAAACGGGAAAAATATATGTCTTATTTTTCCTGCACTTCCAATGTAAAACCAATACCCACCATGAACCATGACTATAAACAGAACCCCACAATAAAAGTATTACCTTACAATAGACTGTTAAACCTTCAATAGCTCTGATGAATGCCAAACTGTAGGCATGAAACAAATTTGTAAGCCAATAAAACAAAAAAAAACTGTGAAGCTATGATTATTATGAACAATTTAAAATCATATATATATATATATATATATATATATATATATATATATATATATATATATATATATATATATATATATATATATATATATATGTATATATATATATATCAATAGTCTGTCAATTCGGAAAACTTTGTGAAGATTTTTCATTGCTAGCAATTTCATTAATTTTGTGATTTTAGCTATGAATGTATTATGTCAATTGATAGATTGATGGTTGGGAATCTACAGTAAACTTGAATACATATTTTTTGTTGATGTTTTATTTGTTCTCGTGTATTTAGATTAAATTCAAAACTGTTAAGAACACTTCAATTTCAGCTTGTGTTATCAAATTACATCAGACACTTTCACATAACATCATAAAACTGTTCTTTTGTTGAGAACTGAAGAGTAAGTTCAACTTTCATCTGAAGAAATACTGTCAAGATTGACCTCTGTAGCTTAAATTTTTTGTTGGTTTTATTTGTTCTTAAATGAAAGCTTGTGTTATCAAATTTCAGAAACTTTCACATAAACATCATAAAACTGTTCTTTTGTTGAGAACTGAAGAGTAAGTTCAACTTTCATCTGAAGAAATCTTATAGTAGGTACTTTGGTACTTAAATGAAAGCTCTTTTAACGTCAAAAACAATGGTGTATTACGTGATATAATTTATTGCATGTGTACAATGTTCGCCAAGGTGGAAAGTCGAATGTTACTGTTTCTTCACGCAAAACTGAATTTCGAATAAGGGTTGTGGGGCAACCCTAAAACTTGTGCAACTTCTGTAAAAACTCACATGTGGCCTATCTGTATGATTTTTCACCCAAGAAAACTTCCGGAGCCCTCTTTTGAAACAAAAAATCCTCAAAATCAGCCGCCCTAATTTTATGTGTGCATGTATGTGAGTGTGCATCTGTGTCTATAAACTATTTCCCCTACTCATCAACAGTACTGTTGTAGACGTCATTGCTGTTGTAGTAGGCTGTGGCACGGTGGCAGAGTCAGCGGCAATAAATATTAATCAAAACAAAAATGTGTATTTTTTTCTCAGACATAGATGATTGTGGTAGTTCACCGTGCTTCAATGGTGGGACCTGTGATGACATGCTGAACCAGTACACATGTACTTGTTCTCCGGATTATAGTGGACCCCACTGTGAGACATTTGGTAGGTATTAAGGAACATCGTTATATATGCAGAACGTTTTCATTTATTAGAGGTAACTTTGTTTAGATTTTTTATTGTGATTTTCAAAGTGCTGCAATCATTGACCTTTGTAAACAGTTTTGGTGAGTAGAGTGCATCTGAACCTTGCACCAGGCACTTGTACAGCATAATGATCGCAACTGGGTTGTCTTATATACCAAATTTCACTGCTCTTTACTTACACTGACTGCTCTGGCTATGCTGGAGGTCGCCTTTAACAGAGAGACTTCATTGCCAGTTTCAACCTGATGTGGAAGCTTATACTTATCTTTAATAGGCTCCATGATATTTCTTTTAATTTTTATGACCAGTCTAGAGTCTAAGTCTACAGTCTAAATGTAATGTATGTTTCCTTTATCGATTTCAAAATCTGCTGGCTCATTTTTAAATTACATATAATAAAATAATGAAACAGCAATAACATTGATGATTGGATACCTAGCTGGTTGTTTTTATCTAAACAATTGTAAATGATATAATTAATTCTATCCCAGTGAAATATTGTTGGCAAACACAATATATTAAGTATTCAAATATTATTCTAATTTTATTGTGTTCTAAAGTAACTTCAAATTCTTATATATGTTATATAGTACTTTACATGATCGCTTTGGTTCCAGAATCTTTTGTAATTGCTTTACAAGTTGTCCAATTTACTATTCATTGAAATGTCTGCCTTTCCCTATTTATAGCAGCCCCTTCCCATATTTGTCTCTGCATTGGTTTTCAAAATGATATAACGATATTTACATAAATATTTTGATCGTTTTTCATAATGATATTCTAATAGTCCGCAGGCTCCGTGTCGAAAAACTTTCCCCCCCCGTAGGAGTTTTCAAAAACTTATTTTTTTTGTACCTTAGATACTACTCTTAAGGAAAAATGGCGTTTGCCCAAAATATTGATGGCGAAATATATTTGTCTGGGGTAGGAACATGTGTATGTGGAATCCAAATAAAACATCAGATTTGACCTTCGACCTCTCCTTCAAGGTCAAACAGGGGTCATTGTGGTCAAAATTTCATAAAATTGCATTTATCTCGATTAATAACAAATTTAGAGTAACAACGTGTATTGACCTTAGGTAGGAACATGTGTATGTGGAATTCAAATTAAACATCACATTTGACCTTTGACCTCTCCATCAAGGTTACACTAGTAGGTCAATTTCAGGAATTTTGTTCATTTTTGTGTTTACAAAAGAAATGAGCAGCTTTGAATATTTCATTTGTTGATAATCCACGATAAATTAGTTTTATTGATATAAGCATTTGTATTCTAGATTGAATTACGTTATGTTTTATTTTTTATCAATATTTTACTAAATAGTTTAATATATCAATGGGTTTCACTTTTTTAATGGTAGAATTTGAGGCAGCATCAGTATCATTGATATCTTCATAAAGTGCAAGTTCTCAAATTTTGTTGTTTTAGTATTATTTGATTGGACAATGGACTAAAAAAATGTGTAACTTACAAAAAGAGCAACAAATTTAATACATCTATATAATACAATGGTCATTGCTAAATCATGGAAAATTCAGTGAAAATGAAATCTAAGAAGCAATGCAAAACAAGAAAAAAGGGCAACATAAAATCATTCATCATACGTTTTAGAAGTATGCAGTCTTTCAAAATAGATAATTTATCAGATTCAGTTTGGCGAAAATTAAAAACAATTGAAGTGAGGCAAAGTTTAAAGGATCTAAAACAACATTATGATGAAATTTGCAAAAAGTGTACCAACTGAATATGGTAGTAAATGCTATGGTTATCACAAAAGAATGCTACAGCAAATTCACAAATCTCAAATATCTAAAATCAATAAAATAAAAATCAGATAAAACTCCAGAGGTTGAACTATCAATAAAGAAATAAAAATCAAATTTATCAATAGCATTCACTTGTGATTTCTGTTAATATTTGTGAAAATACTCAGAATTAATTCTTCCTGGCAACTTTCTTTCTAGTGAAAGTTGGACATGTAAAAACAGAAACTGCAGGGGAAGACCTTAAAAGAGGGTTCAAAGAGACGAAGTTATGAAAGGATGCTGTGTAAAGTGATAGATGTTGATTTGAAGGCAAGAGAAGCTAAATACCATGATGAATGTAGAAACGCACATATATATTCAGCAACAAGTATGCAAGAATATATGCAGGATAAGATTCCATCTGTGTCTGTGTATAGTAGTAACAAGACAGACAAGCTTAAGAAAAAGATGATAAACCATTTCTGACCAAAGTGAGCTGGTCAACTCCGATCATATTAAAAAATACATTTAAACTGCCTTTGAATATGCTTTATTAGATTACAGAAAACTTGAAGATGATGGATCTTTATTGAATTGTACCACGAATAGAGAATATGCACGTCCTGTTTGATACTAGCAATGTTTATTAAATGAGTTTGACAGCCGTATCACCTGAGTATAAGCTACCACTGTACTGAGGCTCTATTCACCAACCACTTAAGACAGGTATAACTGCCGCATTAGACCACTCGGACATTCTGACCGACCCGGGTGGTCTGCCTTAAGTGCTTTGTGAATAGATGCCACAGTGGTAAGGGTCGAGGTTTAAGTCCTGAGAGAAGCTATGTGATATAGTCCTATAAACTTTGAGAAATAATCCTCTGATGTCAATACTTACATCTAGCCAATTAATTCAATATATCTACATATTCTATTCTAGTTGCCAGTCATAGAAAAGATATGTTCAAGGCAAAACAGAAATGTCCATCACTATTACTCAAGTGATCTTTTTTACGAATGATCAACGTTGTTCAGCTCTTAGTTTCTCTCTACATTAACATAATTAATGTAAGTGATTTACTAACTTCATAAATGATATAAAAATCCTTTTGCTAATATTTAAGTACTTGTAATTACAGGACAAGTACACAGGCTCTTATAAGGAACCTTAGTAGGTCAAGATTAATCTATTACGGTACCATTCACTAAAAATCCAACATCCTCAAGTTTTCTGTAATCTGATGAAACATATTCAAAGGCAGTTTCAATGGCTTCTCTTTATGAATATGATCAGAGTAGACAAGCTAACTCCTATGATTGGGTGTCTAATAAATTAACTGGTTAAATGGTTTATCATCATTTTCTTAGTTCAACCTCTGGGATAACCATGGCATTTACCATCATATTAATTCCGTCCGTATATTTTTGCATAATTAGTTAATAAAGTATTAATCAAAATAAAACATAAAAGTAATCCCAATCTAGAATACAAATGCTTATATCAATAAAACTAATTTATCATGGATTATTAGCAAATAAAATGTTTAAAGCTGCTCATTTCTTTCGTAAACTCAAAAAATGAACAAAATTCCTGAAATTGACCTACTAATGTAACCTTGAAGGAGAGGTCAAAGGTCAAATGTGATGTTTAATTTGGATTCCACATACACATGTTCCTATCTAAGGTTAATACAAGTTGTTACTCTAAAATTGTTATTAATCTAGATAAATGCAATTTTATGAAATTAAATTTTTGACCACAATGACCCCTGTTTGACCTTGAAGGAGAGGTCGAAGGTCAAATCTGATGTTTTATTTGGATTCCACATACACATGTTCCTATCTAAAGTCAATACAAGTTTTTACTCTAAATTTGTTATTAATCAAGATAAATGCAATTTTATGAAATTTTGACCCAATGACCCTTGTTTGACCCCGAAAAATATATTTCGCCATCAAATATTTTGGGCAAACGTCATTTTTTCCTTAAGAGTAGTATCTCAACTACAAAAAAAGCATGTTTACGAGAACTCCTACGGGGGGGGTAGGGGGTATACGGAGCCCGCGGACTATGATGGATGTTTCTAAAGCATCATGTATGTTCCCCTATTTGTATTTCAACATTTCTTACAAAATATTGTTTTTTGTATTCTTATCCTCGATTTTATTTGGTTTGCAATGTAGACAGAAACGACCACCAAGTTGTCCTGATTGTACATACTTAATTTGGAGTGTGTACTCTTCTGGTTAAAAAGCCTTTTGTGATCAAAAAATCGCTTCTTCCTTTATACGGGCATGCAGTGCCTGGCCTAATATACATGATCATGACTTGGAATTGACCAGAAATCTTGCTATTTTGGAGCCGGATTATCCTTATCATTTCATGGTGCCACGCCCACTTCCATAAAAGACACATTACGTGAATATGACTCACAGACTAGTCCCTTATTTGTGTGACAAATAATTGACGTAAGGATGTTTTCATAAAGACGTGGACGTGGCATGAAGCATATACCCTTTGACCTTCTGTTGTTATATGAAATGTCCTTTATAATGCATGTTCTTATTACACAGCAATACCTTATAATAATCTAGGGTAGGACACATGGAATGACTGGCCTGCTTTACGTTATGCCTCCCATGAGCATAGCCCACAGTCGAACAAATAACAATTTAATTTATTACACTCTTATTTTTATTTTCATAGTTCCGGGGGTGTATATTACAGTAGATGATGAATACGACTTGTATATTGATGAGGAGTTAGCTGGTGAAGATGATTGGTTTACTAGTGTTGAAAAGTATGATCTAACCAGCAAACCCAGGATTATCGCTGTACATGGGGTGAACTATGTGAGTTACATTTTACATAGTTTTATAGATATCATTGTCACTTTACGTGTTTTAAGTTGCAAGTACGCTCATACTTAACGTTTAGAAGCTATGCACTCACGTTGAATGGCCAGTGAAGGGCCGATTTATCTGTGCACCCTTAAGACCAATAGCAACACGTAGGCCTACTAACCACCAGATCAGAGAGTGACTCCTTTCCACACTATAATGCAGTATATGGCTGTGTTTGTTATTGACAAATGGTAAGTGCATAACAAATTATTCAAGTCTTGTTTTATATTAGGAAGCTTGTGCCGCTAGAGAGAAGCTCCGCAGCTTCAAACTATCCTGATATCTCTATTTCTAACACAACACAACGTAAGATAGATTGGTGATGGTATTGAGATTCTTGATTTCCTACATATTCTGAGTGACTATGAGCAGTCATATGAACACGGATTTAGTGTTGACGGTGAGTGAAAAGGCAGTGCCATCAATGAACTTATTAGAAAAGAAGTTTTTCTTCTCCATGTCTTTTGTAGAATGGTCCAACAGGAATCAGATTGACGACGTCGTTTGGACAGTGGACCGACGCTACATGGAAGTGTGCAGACATTCCCATGACACGTGACACTTATGACAAATCCTGGACGAAAGAGAATTTCGATGACTCTTCCTGGGAGTATGCTACGGTATTCTGTTTGCCAATGTTATGTGTTATGTTGATGATGACCGATAGTATTTACTTTTTGGACTACTAGCTGTCTACCTGGCTCTGCTCGGATTGAAACATATGATATCCGGAACACATTAAATGCTCCTCCCTCCCCATCTTTCCCTCTGTCCCCAATCCCTCACACAAGCTCCTGTCGGTATACAGATCTGGGAGAGATTAGATACACCTCCATCAACTTTCTCCCATCATCATACGTCACAGCCATATACATACAACATGTATATGCCAATGATTGATCCTTCTAATAACCCCCCTTTTCCAGCTTCTGCTACCCCTGGTAAACACGTGTGGAACAGATTAAATGTTCCACCCTGCCCTAGCCTTCCTCCCTTCTGCCACCAACCCCTCTTCTCTGCCGTCTTTGTTAGATACATCGTAACCAAAATAAAAAAATGTAATAACAGGCACTGTTTGCGTTATGTCTTACATTGTTTATATTATTATTTTATATACAGATTACAACTGGTATCCATCTGACCGAACGATTAATTGAAGCAGACAAAGTAAAACTTGATGATCGAGCAGAGGGCATCTGGCCGAATGCTACAGGCGAGGAACAGTTTGTCGCATGCAGGAAATTGTACTGTGAGTAGCCTATTTAATCACATGTGTCAGCGTTCTGATGTCATGTCAAGCAATTGTCCTTTAAGGAATGATGTGGGGGCGTGGGTGTATATGTATAGGGTGGGGTGGGTGTGCTGTCAGGGTAGTTTCAGGACGGATGGTGGTACTGACAAAGACTTGATCAAGTGCTATGAAAGTTGATAAAAAGTGTGCTGTCATAACATATTTCTAATTTACATGCACGCTAATATTTCCTCCGCCAGCCATTAGATACCAAGTCACTAATGACTTGAATGAGATCTACATTACCGAGCATGCAGTTGGAATGTCTCCATGTAATTCTCAATCTACTCTGTATATACCACAAAAATACATGTAGCTGCATAGTAATGTGGTAATGGATTCTTGATACAATTCTACCGCAGCACCCCAAGCTTAGTCTCTTTCTTGACTCTTTAGTCATTGCAAAAGTGAAGATGTAAAAGGATAACGTGCTATAGATATGTCTTTCATATATTATCTGAACAACTAGGCCTTTATATCATACTTGATACTTAGAAAAGTGGTTTAATTTTCAGTGCAATAAGTTGTGCTTTTATTCATTTTGTTAGCAATCCCTCTGCTGCCTATGCATATCGCCCTGCCCACCATATCTGTTTTTTGCTATCATACACAATGCAACCTTAAAATTTGTGATCCATTGTGCTCACATGACTTTTTACTCAATTCACCGACACATTCTTCTACAAAGGCTAGGGAAGGAAATAGTAGCATGTGTATACAAATTAGAAATTAGTTATTTTAAAGCACACTTTTTATCAACCTTCATAACACTTGCTCAATTCTTGCCAGTACCACCCTCCGTCCTGACACTATGCTGACAGCACCCCTACCCCACCCTATACATATAAATCCACGACCCCACGTCACTCCTTAAAGGACGATTGTCTGACATGACATCAGAACAACGTCATTGAGATCAAGACAGGCCACACTGTTTAGGGAGTCCAAATACATACATTCAACACAATATTTTGCACTTTTTTTCAAGCAAACTACTCTCTTGTTCAGTCACATATCATCCTACAGATACGTTATATCCGTGGGACGAAAAGATGAATAATGGGCGATCAAAACAAATGCAATCTTTCCGAAGTCTACCCCTTATCCACCACCACTATTCAACAACAAATATTGCATATAATAGCACAGATGGCATACATCCATACTGTCCTGACACCACAACAGTTTGTCCTGACAGCTCTCACCACTGGTCCAACACCATCCTTTTAGCCTAAGGCCCCGTTTTCCTCCCACCCAATTATGACTGAATCATCTACCAATGTTCTCACAGTACTTATCCATTTGTGTTTTGTCAAATACAACCATGAGACATGAGGCAATCTATCTACATCAGGCTGTAACAATGCACCAGTTGCTGGTCCACCACATTTTCCTATTCTATGATAAATTGAGCTGCTAAAAGTAAGAAATATATTATTCAAAACTATGTACAAGAATTAATGTTATCTTTGTAATTTGATCGATTGATTAGGTCATCTGATACAAGAAGACAAGACCATCCCATCAAATTATGAATTTTACTATATTGTATTTTATTCAGTTATCGACTGTTCAAGCAATCCATGTATGAATGGAGCAACCTGTACCGACAGTTCTAATGGATATATTTGTACCTGTGCTCCTGGATATAGTAGCCCAATCTGTGATGTTGGTATGTACAAAAATCATAAGTCTCAGATTCTTTTCAAGATTTACGTTATTTATTAGTTCATCTTTACACAACACAAACATAATATTTACTGTTGACAGTTTCGGCAACTCCTGTCACCATTTTCAAACGTCTCTGCGCATGTCAAGGTCACTCAACACGACTTCGGATGCCGAAAATCGGGTCATACACGTTAGAGAGTTGAAAGGCCCCCTCGTCTCGGTTCATGACCTGCACTGTCCTGCTCCTATCTTGAAGGATGTGGAGCAGAACCTGGGGGTTCTTGTTCACCAGAGCAGCTATGCAAACACTCACTTCACCCAGATCAACAAGAGTTTGTTTCACAGGTCATGTGAAACAAAGCAATCATGAGATAGGGTGGGAGGAAGTGAGTGTACTGATAGGGGGGGGGGATTGGAGAATGTGAACCATCAGGGAGGCGATAAAGATACGAGGACAGAAGCAGGTCATGAACCGAGACAGGGGGCCTTTCAACTGTTGATACGCGACCGATTTTCGGCATGGGAAATCGTGCTGAGTGACCTTGACATGCACAGAGAAGTTTTGAAAATGGTGACAGGAGTTGCCGAAACTGTCAACAGTAAATATTATGTTTGTGTTGTGTAAAGATGAACTAATAAATAATGTATATATATATATATATATATGTATTCCAACACGATGAACTCGTTCAAGGATCTTTTCAAGATTGTTCTGATATTAAGAAATATCTTTATTTTATTCAATATCCGTGGTAATTTAACACAGCCATATTTGAGATTACGAGAATTGCTACTTTAGACTTTTACTGAAATTTACCTTTCTCTCTTATATTAATATTGCTTCCAAAATATATTGGCATATTATAAATATATTGGCATTTGAAAAGATTTGGTTTCAGGGGTAAAGGCTAGTTGGGAAAGAAACATTTATTAACTACCAAAATTTAGTGTTAAGATCTAGACCTTGAAAGACTTACTAGTTGTTGGTGTTTATAAAATTGATAGGAAAACAACAGATGACAAAAGGTTCATTTCAAATTATGTTGTGATTTCTTTTTATATAATAATAATCAGTAAAAATCTGAAAATTGCTTATTTTCCTATATAAAAATAAAGGCCCGTGAAGGTTGAGTCACTATTTGTTACTACGGGCTGGTGTCAACAAAATATGTTAGTATCCGGGGTTAGAATAGGGACATTATTGAAGATGAATGGTTCATTTTAAAACATGTTTTTTCATAACTGTTTAAAGTGTAATTAACATTAAAATGTGAACATTATAATAATTTATTTCTTGCAACCTTTCTTGATCCTGTACTGTGTAAATCTCATATAAAATATGGCTCATGCACATTTTATCATTCTATCATTCCGTGCAAAAATCACCGCCAATAACCCACGCTGATTGGTCAATTATCCGTGCTCAATTTTGCGATGGAATGAACGCTAAAAATAAAAACCACGGCGCTAGTCTAACCTCCTCACAATATCAATACAGCCGCTGAAGTAGTAAGGCCATGAACGCGTGTTCATGCTGTGCGGATTGCAATAGGTTAGACTAACTCCTCCGCACGCTCAAAACTGCAGGAATTGACGTCTCCGCGCGCTCAAAACAAACGAAATTGACTTGAATGTTGAATGTTATGATGTGATTTAAAATAAAATCATGAAAATGAATTTTAGTCATGATAGAATGGTGATTGACCACTCGATTGTCGTGTTAATCACAAAATTGAGCATGCTGACGTCTGATTTACCCTCACTTCGTTCGGGTAAATCAGACGTCAGCATGCTCAATTTTGCGATTAACACTCCAATCTCGTGGTCAATTCCTACAATTTGTAATGATTAATAAAAGTAATCAATACAGGCTAAAGTGATTTACATCTTGTAAATCATTTCCTTTATTCTTTTCTTCAGCAATATAGAGTAGCAGGACTCCCAGTCTTCTGTCAAGAGCAGTAACACTTCATATAAACGTCAGTGATCTTTAATCCAGACTACATCTACAGTGATCGTGATATTGTTCCAACCAGGACACAATCGTTCAATAGATGGATTCTACATTTTTGATATTGTAATGCCCGAATATTTTGAACACATGATAATATAACATTGT
>CM032662.1:2157741-2174891 GCA_019095985.1 Streblospio benedicti
ATGTTGACATTGTATCAAGAAGTTTTGTTCCCAAATAAAATGAAAACAAAAAAATCATTTTGTTTTATAACTCAGTTGTTATTTGAATCATTCGTAACTAGCATTGGAAGTGTATACATTTTTTGCTGTTTTTTTATAATTTGCTTATTGCTGTTGAGATTTTTTTGTTTTTTGCTTATTGCTATTGCGTTTTTATTGTTTGTTTTTATTATTGCTATGTACAATGAATTATAAAAGAAAGAAAAAGTACTATTGAAAAACGATACATGAAAAAATGTATATATGTAAGGAAATTTCAGAGACAGGCTTGTAAAGGTATTTGATTAAAAGGCCATGGAATCGAACCCACCGTCTCCTGCTAGCACTGGACCAGTCGTTATGTGTGAGACATGTGCTCTGCCACTGCTCTAGCCTCCTCTATGCCTATTAGATGTGTTCATACTTCACCATGCCCTGGCACATTTCTTTTACAAATACGCTTTACAGAATATTACTTAATGTTTAGAAACTTAGGGAATATATATATATATATATATATATATATATATATATATATATATATATATATATATATATATATATATATATATATATATATATATATATATATATATATATATATATGAACAACTACAATGACATTGCCCTACAACATTATTCATGCTTAAATGAACAACTATGGCCTGACATTGAAATTTATAATTTTGGATTAAATAAATAACAATCATGACATTTGTTTACATTTTGTTTGCTAAATAAGTTTTCATAACTAATGCATTGCCCATCAATAATCTTTAAACAAAATAAACAACTTCCAAGAACATTGACTACAAATAGACAGTACAAAATTATGATTAAAATGAACATTGCCCTAAAACCTATTCTTTAAATTAAATAAACAGAGAAATAACTAAATGAAAAAACAATTTGAATTTGTTATTAATTACATATGACATTTGCCAATATTATTTATTTAGATTTAATTTTGTTTATTACCATTGCTCAAGCCTTGTTTTAAATTAAATAAAGTTGTTTTTTGCCATTGTTGAAATATTGTTTTGGTCTCTTACAGAAACAATGATACACTATAGAGGCCTGGAATATGGAGAAAAGACAACTGCCCTGTAGATGGAAACTGCCTCCAGGCCTCTATATAGTGTATCAAGCCTCTGTAATAGCTACCAACCAAACTACAGCAACCTACATTGACTTTCCGAAACTTCGTTCAAAACGCGCTACAATAACCACAAACAATCTTTCAATAATGAAAATTTAAAAAATGTAACTGAACTTAGCAAACACATATGGAAATTAAAGCAAGACAAAATAGAGCACAGAATAAAATGGACAATAGTGGGTAAACCAAGAGCATATAACAATAGGACAAAAAAAATGTAATTTGTGCAATTTGGAGAAATTTTTCATTATTTATCACAGTGAAATGGCCACCCTGAATAAAAAGTCGGAGCTTGTGAGTACTTGTAGACACAAGAGGAAATTCTTGCTGATTTAGTTTTAATATAATGCGTACTATGCACTGTTTTGGTTTGTGTCATGCATAGGTTTTATTCTGTATCCTGTATTCTTTCACAATATTTTTTCTATGAGTATAATTCAAATCTTCTAGTTTCATGATACTTTGTATTAGGCATTGGTGAAATAGCTTTCATGTTTTTGTTTTTATGTATTTAATCCATATACTTATGTACTATATCACTGTATGAAAAATGTAGTGTGTGCATATTTTAGACCAGAGCCCCTGATGATTGCCAAGCATGAAACAATGTTGTAGGGCAATGTCATTGTAGTTGTTCATTTAATTTATAATTATTAATGCTCCTTAATTGTTGAGCACTTTTTGAACATGTAGTCATTGTTTATATATATATATATATATATATATATATATATATATATATATATATATATATATATATATAGAGAAGTGCTCAACTAAATGGGAGCTATTCTACGAAATGGGAGCTATTCTACAATAAAACAAGGAAGAACTTAGTCCAACTTGAATGTATTAAATGGTGGTAATATATATATATATATATATATATATATATATATATATATATATATATATATATATATATATATATATATATATATATATATATATATATATATATATATATATATATATATAATTATAAATTAAATGAACAACTACAATGACATTGCCCTACAACATTGTTTCATGCTTATATATATATATATATATATATATATATATATATATATATATATATATATATATATATATATATATATATAGTTACAATATACATCATTAAGCACTATTTCATATTTTCTATGATGAGCCAGGCAATTGCAAAAAGTTATAGTGTTGGGTTTGTGTACATAAATTTATCGGTTGCAATAAAATACTTTCCATCTAAAATTACACAATTGATAATATCTATCTATTTTCATCCTCTTCCATTAATCTTGACAAGATATCTGACAGGTCTCTTCATGCTTTCATTTGAATGATTTTTGTGAACCTATTACATTACTAATAAATGTAATGACTGGCTTTCTCGGCACAAAATAAGCAACATTATACTATTTTGCACATGTCAAAATGACAAAGATATGCACTTTTTTGCACTTTTTCTGCACATGAATAGGAAGAACGTACAATCTAAAATAATGAAATTTGCTATTCATAAATTTAGTTTATGTAACTGCTTCTTTTACTCGTCATGTTATCTTCTATTGTCATAATATCGTTTGAAGATACTTTACTGCATTAGACTACCCTAAATGTTAATTCATAACATAGCACTATCGCATATCATATATTTACAACCATACTCTGAACATCACATGCCCCTGTGTAACAGAACAAATAATAATAGTGAATAGGATGGGCTTCATTTTAATGTTGACCTTTAATATAAATCGATTGGACACACTTCATGAATATGTGCTACTTTTCTAGGGCACTGATCTGTTGAACAAAAGTGCAAAAAAATACAACTGTTTTAATCCTTTATGAAACATGTCTATTTCAAGAGCAGTCGACTTTCTTTGGCCAATCAAAGGAGTGTAATTGGCCTTGATGCAAACCGTTGGTATTCAAAGTCAACACCTGTGCAATTATAAATGTGTGCATGTGTAAATTGCTTGATTGTTATTTTAGAATAAGTGTAAACCAACGATCATGATTGTATGTAATCAAATAAATAGACTCATGACGCTGGATCAGGTTTGGACTACGCTAGCTCTGGAGGAATTCGAGAACTATCTCAGTATGTTTCTTGATTGGACTAGTGCCACAGTATGAAGTGCTTGGAAATTTAAGGTTATTTAATGTCATCTATATTAGGTATGGGTTCGAAAAATCCTGTGTATCTGTCTTGAGCCATAGGGCTAATAATTTAATCACATATAATGATATGTAAGTAAACAAAGTAACATCATTTCAAAAGATTAGGATATCAATTTTGTTCATTCTTACAATTTGATGGATTTAGGTTTGTTATAGTTGTATACAGGAATTAACAAACACAATATTTCTTACTATTAGTTTATTCTAAACAGCGAGCTCCGAAGAATGGTGACAATTATTGTTCGGTTTTGTTAATAACAAAGATACCGTTCAACTAAGAGTATATTATTTCTTCTCTAAATGTAAATTTCGACAATGAATTCAACATCTTAATGTATACATGTATTCATATATCACGCATCTTCAAGTGCAGCAAAATTCTAACCACTGTTTCTTTTTTACAATGACAGTTACTAGTTACCAGTTGCAAATCACCATTTTAATATATAATATTGAATATATATGTATGTTCGCTTACCCACCAACACCATTATCTAACATTAATTGTATGCGTCCACTGATACTGTGTTGTTCTTTCTTTTCCTATTGGCACTTTTGTGTTTATAGACTTGCACACTAGGACATTTATTATATAATGTGACATAGATATACTAAAATGTGAAGAAGACATCCAGTAATATACCACAAATGTGAAAAACAGCCAGAAAATACCCAAAATGTGAAAAAAAGACACCCAACAATATACCAAAAACTTTAAGAAAATGACACCCGGTTTGGGGGTACGTCTGTACTCACAGCAATAATGTGAGAACACTCCATAACAGTTACCAGTTACCAGTTGCAAATCACCATTTTAATATAAAATTTTGAATATATATGTATGTTCGCTTACACACCAACACCATAATCTAACATTAATTGTATGTGTCCACTGATACTGTGTTTATCATACTTTCTTTTCCTGTTAGCACTTTATAGACTTACACACTAGGACATTTATTATATATTATGACATAGATATACTAAAATGTGAAGAAGACATCCAGTAATATACCATAAATGTGAAAAATAGCCAGAAAATACCAAAAATGTGAAAAAAGACACCCAGTAATATACCAAAAATGTGAAAGAAAACACCGGAACAATATACCAAAAACTTGAAAGAAATGACACCCGGTTTGTGGGGTACGTCTGTATTCACAGCAATAATGTGAGAACACTCCCTACCCCCCCCCCCAGGTAGTGTGGCGTACGGTTTAAACAAGATATATCTGTCTCTATTCTAATTATATTAATGTTGTGTAGAATATGATTTTATGGCTACATTGTCTAAAGGAACTGCATATATGTCTTCTCCAGTTGTCTGGTCCTACACGATCAGTAGTGTTTCTAAAAGTGATGAGAAAATGTCATAATTATCAAAAGCCATTTATAATATGCCTTAGCTATGCATAGATAATTCTTAAATTCATTGAATGTACCTTATAAAGTACTTATAAAGATACATCATCTATATTCATTGATAGATAAAATACCATACTCTAGCTAAAACTAACATATATGTGTAACAATTATGCTCAATAATTATCTTGTCCACCATGAGAGTTCACATTAACAATACTATCATGTTCATAATTCATGCACAATATCACGCTTTAATGATATTATTCGAATACCGCTAAGTCTATGTAAACTATAAATCAAGCAAACTATGAGGGCGTACCAAAATGTTTGTCTGCATATGCATCGCATGTTGTACGCCACAAATGTTTCACCTCGCCAGATCCACTCGGCTTGAGAGCTCAGGCTGGGTACTGACTGTGTATATTGACTCCATATAGTGTTGCCTTTTTTTCCCAATGCTCTGGCAAAAATATGTTGATCTTATATACACAATGCCTCTATATTCAGAACCATTGGATATAGCGCTAAAACACCACAAAATATCATTTTTACATTCTGTTTACTTACGTCTGCATAGTGGTACTCTTGAGTAGAAAATTTAGCGAATTGATTCTCGTTGAAATCCAAACATGCCCAATCAGTATTAGTGCGGCGTGTCTCATATTCAGCACCTGTCACTATCTGACATGACCACGTTCCATCAGTTTTAATACCAGAGGTTGTTGATAGAATAATACCACGATGCCCAGTCTGAAACAAATAAAAGTACACTAGATGTATATTTTTATTATTAAGTAAGTTTTCACTACTTGGTATACACTGGCAGCTCCATGCCCGTCTTCCCCATCTGAATATCTAGGATAGATTTTCCTCATAACACTTTTCACTAGTTATATAATAGTCACATCTGGGGGGGGGGGTTGAATGTGTTTTGGGAGGACATCCACCAATATACCTATTTTTGAGAAAACGTGATCCACAATATACCAATATCTGAGAAAAATAGCAAAACATATACCGACATATTACAACAATGTGACAATATACCAATATCCGACAAACATATAACATAAACGTACTAAAGTGTGAAAAGGACACCCAGAAATATACCAAAATCGAAAAAAGGCACTCACAATGTACCAAAACATGTAGAAAAATCATGATTAGATGGATGTGCAGCCCATCCAAGTCTGAGGATTTCAGCTCCCACAGCCTTCCAGATAAATTGGATATCAGACATTGATAATGTGATTTACAAATGCAGACAGACTGAGATGGCCAGGCTATCTAGTGCGCAGCTCTGGCTTGATAAGTAAAAGGTCTAGTATTAGCAAATCTAGAGTAGGTGACCTCAGCGGGTGGACTTTAGCATCCACTGGAATTAGCTAGGCAAATAACAAGTTCGATTACTAGGGGATGTCAAAAAACTTGTTTTCACAGGAGCCTTGTTAAAGTTGTTTCAAAGTGTTCCTTTAGACCAAAACACCTGTGATTTCTTTTCAGAATTTCAATAAATTCTCAATAAAAAACATTTGAAACTGATATGATACATCAAATAGTATTGAAATGAAGTTCTTGCTTTTAAATCTTAAGAAGTAGCTAATCTGAATCATGTCATCAATGGTAAATGATTTCATGTAATCCAAATTGCGTGATTCTATTATGATATTTGAATGAAAGAAAATTCCTCATTTTGCGCCATATTTAAATATAAGCTGTATTTTAGACACATGGATTATAATGATAACATATGTAGAGCATCCTAACAGCTATATTGTGTAAACTAGATGTAAACGATGTTTTACTATCAGTTATATTCATCGCAGGCAAAGTTGTAATTTTTTCACTAATTGCTTTATATTTTTTCATCAATCTATACAATTGAAAACATGTCGGTATCATTAGATTAGATAATTATCTACAAATAAGGTGTAATTTGTAAGAATTGAAGCAATAATGAGTGAGAAAATCAAATTTAATAAAATCCTAAGAAAAGAGTTCATAGTCCCCTTAAGGGTAGAGGAACACTTTGAAACAACTTTGCCAAGGATCCTGTAAAAACAAGGTTTTTAGCACCCCTATAGGTTACCTTCCCCGCTCACGCTCTTTGTTCAAGACCTCATGTGACGTCACTCTGCCCTATGTCATGTGACGTCACTCTGCCCTACATAGGACAAAATCATACGTTTGTCGCCCCTGCCTTAGACATGTATCCGAATGCATGAGGTCTTGCCACCACTGTAATAACGTCACAGATGGTGTAACATCGTTTGTTCTAAGTGTCTGGTATACTTAGATAACATTGTGGCCTTCGAGCGTCATTTCTCCTCAGCACTAGCCAATTTGACTGCCGTGTGTGACCCCGCTCTGCCAACCTCAAACTCAAGCCCAACAAATATCATCTTTTTGCTACTAAGGTAGATTACTTAGGTCAAAAGGTGAATGCGGAGGGTATCAGGCCTAGTAGGGCCAAAATAGTGGCGTTGCATAATTGGACACAACTTGAGAGTCTGACCGAGCTTCGCACTTAATTGGGCTTCACCTTGTACTACTGCCGCTTCGTCGCAAGTGACAGGAAGATAGCGAAACCCTTAACTGTCCTCACAAAGAAGAATTTGAAATTTCACTGGACTGAAGATTGCCATATGGCTTTCGAAACCATATTTAATGCAATTAAGTCTTTCCCTTGTCTTCACTACCCCAAACGCGGGAAGAAGTTTCACCTCTGGGTGGACGCCAGCCTGTATGATATTGGGGGTGCATTAGAGCAAGAGCATGTTGGGGAAATTGTCCCATTGGCGTACACTTCCAAAACACTGTGCAAGAGACGTCATTCCTATTATTATTATATAGCGTAACTAAGAGGGAGTTCTATGCAGTAGTGTATTATTATCACATGTGGTCAAATACTGATCATTCACACTGACCACCAGGCGCTCATGTGAGTCAACCATTACCAACAGTCTGACAACATGCACATTTGGTGGATTGTCAAAATGGCAATGTATAAACCCTGGCAAATTGAACACATTGCTGGGGAGTTTAATGTAGTGGCCGACATCCTGTTCAGGAAACGGGATTTGGTTGACCCTGAAGTGGTCACTCACTCGCCAATTGACGAGGCTATAAGATTTCCAAATGTTCTGATTGCAAATTTTGTCGCCAGAAGAACAATTATGTTAACAACGAGGATTCGGATCACTGCTGACAAACCCATGGACTCGAACGCTGAGGTTCTGGAATGCTGGCAATCTGGAATTGACCCGCACAGAGCAGGATCTGATAGAGGTACCACCAGGGATAAAGACTTACCAAAGTGGGAACTCTGGTAGTGAGTGTGGTGAGGCAGAGCTCTCCGAGGCGGCTGGCCAGTCTAGAAGTCTTGCACCGCTCCTCTCCTCCAGACCTCCAGCACCGTCAGCATAGGTTCCCAAAAATAGACATAAAAAATGCTCTCGCTCTGCCAGGCAGGCCTATGCAAAACTTGAACACTCCCTGGGAACCCACGCTTGCAGAGAGCCTGCTCACTTCACTTGAAGCATGAGGGCCTCTTGTATGTCCCTAACCCCGTAAAAAACTAAGCCTGAGCCTTCATCGGCCAAGCTGATATCACCAACCGAGAAACCACCAGCCTTCAGCGAAGTTGTCAAGTCAGACCAGCCCCCCTCCGGATTTCCTACTGAGGCTGCCGCAGGTATGACCTGGCCCAACCAGGTGAAAACCGAGGAGGCCATGGATGCTACGCCAGTAGGATCCAGTGGTTTGACACAGCCTGCTGACGAACCATTTCAAGTTGAGGAGCACAAGTCTAAGTCAAACTCAAGGCAAGAGCAAATCAGTAGCTGGGCATCCTAAGTCGTCCTCTCGGGCTACCCAATGTGCTTCATTCACTGAGAAGAAGGCATCAAAGCCTGGCAAGGACTCGGTGGCCACCTCTTCTATACCCCTCTGCCGCACTGGTCCAGTCCACCACTATGGCTGCCGTGGCGGAGTTGCTGGCAGCAGCGGGCAAACCGGTTGTGGAGAGTGCGCCCCGAAAACGGACTTCATATAGCAGTCAAGAGGGAGCACCCTGGCAAACAAGAGGCGGGATGGCCACCCTTGGCAAATGCAAGGCAAGAGGTGAGTTGAAATGCCTCAAATCTCATCACCGAACCTGAAGCTAAATGTGATTAGCTCACGTCTGATATCCATGGTCAGCAAGATCTGTCATCGCCAGTCTATGGCTGATGCCGCCCTCAGAGAGACTGAGCAAAAAGTCTAAGTATGTGCATGGAAATCTTAAAACTCAGTTCAAAAGGAACGTGAGTCTACGCCTTACCCCAGTGTCCATGGATATACGCATCAACCTCTAACACCCAACATGCAACCACTGGAGCTGCCCAAGCCACGGGATTAATACGCCGGTCAGTGGCGCCGGCTTTTGCAGAACTGTTGCGTGTGACAACTGCGTTGAACGTTTGGCTTCAGGCATACCCAAGCTACCACCGACTGTCTCAGTGGAAGCTCTCAAACTGCTCCCAGTGGATGTCCTATTGGATCCAAGGTCTCGAGCAGCTCCAACACCCATGGACACGACTACGACGATGACCACACCATCTTCAGCATCGCCACAGGTCTCTGGGCACAGCCCATTCTCCACTGGCACTCTCCCGGTGTTGGCGACCAGCCGCCCGTTAGGGGTGGGGGGTGATCAACTCGAGGATGAGTCCATGGAGATGACCCTTCAGTAGGAGGACGGTCTACTTGACTCCACCGGAGTGGATTTGTATGGCAACATGCACGTCACGGACAAGGATGCCAATTCAGTGCTCAATCACTTCCCACAGTGATGTGGCCTGAGGCAGGGTTGACAAACTAGGTCTTCCTAAATACCAAACAGGACTTGCCTGGGTTCCCGAACCAATCCACTGGCGTGGATCAGTGGGCCCTAGCAGTACTTTGCTAACAGTGCCTCGATGTGTTATCAGCAAGAAATTTCGACAGTTGCTGGACATGACCACTGGGTGAGTGATTGGATGATTCTGCTGTGTGATTCTCTGTGGACATCACTGTTGGAAGCAGTGCTGGAGAGTTGACTCCCTAGTAGGGACATTGCTTGATGCTCCAAATTTGAGATGAATTAGCCCTGGGGAAGGGTTTTTCTTTGATGGCACTTTAGTTAGTTTTTTTTAGAATTTTCATGAGTTCAGCTCTTTGTATGTTAAAGTTTACCTTTGTGGGCAAGCCGCTTCACAACCAGTTGGTTAATACGGCAGGCCTGTGGTGGACACTACTGAAGTCTTAGGTAAATTGGGCTGATCATACGCTTGCAGGTTGTGCTACGGAAGTGTTGAACTCGAGCTTAAAACGAGGACCAGTCCTTAGTTGACAACCTCCATCACAGGTGAACTGTATCTGGCTACCAGGGCTGGCTGTTGGTCCCCGGCCTTGAGAGCAAACGAGCTCTCAGGTCGAGGGCGAGGACAGAGGAAGTGCATGTAGCAGCCTATGAATGTATATCATGTTTAACCCTTAATCGTCTTTGTTTTAGCCAGCTTTCCGGTGTTTCGAGTGACCAATGGCTTTTGGGTTGGTATATTTTTCATGAGGAGGCCGGGTCTTCCGTGAGAAGTGAAGCCCCAATCCCACCATAAAAACTGGGGGAGAATGTGAGCAGAGGTAGAATAGGTACCCAGGGCGGATGGACTTTGGCATCCACTACAATTAGTCAGGCAATTAAGAAATTTGATTGCCCCGGGTGTAGTTTGGTTACGTCACCATGCTTATGCTCTTCTTTCATGACGTCATGTGACGTCATCCCAATTCTATGAATTACATTAGAAATGTTAAAAAGAATTTTGTAGACAGGTGCAGACTGCTGGCATGGTTATTTCTGTTTCTTAACGTATCTATGGTGAATGATGCTTTTTCTGCTGCGTTCCATTGACGGTGACTATTAGCGTGAACAGCAGAAGTCGTCTGTTTGTAAGTTGATGTTGGCAATTTGCATTACGGCTGTTGAAATCTTGATTAAATGTGGGAGTTGTCTCCGCATCAGTAAAGTGGGTAATTGTGAAGTCAAGTTTGATTTCCAATATGACGCAATTGGATGCAGCAAGTTTCTACTAACTAGAGCTATTAAACAAGTATATACATATTTATACATGGTTGGCGACTATTGACTATTCGGAGTCGCTAAATAAGTCGCTTGTTGACCAATCGGAGTCGTTAGATATGGGCGATTCACTACGTTCTTGATTGGGGAGATTGGTTTCCTGTTCATTAATACTGCTATCGGATGGGCATGAAGTAATGCTGCGGTCGTAGCTGTCTGTGTCACTGCTTGATGATTCAGTGGTGTATCTTTCATGTCGTAATTGATTGCTGGTGGCGAGAGCATTTATCACTGAGGGGGGGCGTCACTCATAGGTTTGCCTTTGGTAGCATCTGTTTTTGTGGGCATTTTGTCAATTACCTCGATGAGATTAATTTCAATTGGATAGCTGATATCTCTGTCTGTTTGTGACAGGGAGCGGCCCGGTTCCATCGACTTTGGGTGTGGATTGTCGTTTTCATGGTTGTGCGTGTGGGATGCATTTGATGCTTGCATGTCTTTCAGTTGGTTGGAGATTGATAACATAGTTTCCTGCAGTGATTTTAGTTGATTGGAGTGGTTCACTTGGACCAATTGCAGTGTATTGCGAAGTTTGTGTACTTGTGCATCGATGGTTAATTATTTGATCTGTGTGTGGCTAGTACGTGGCCGAGATCGTTGACCCTCTCTGTCAGGTGGTCCATGTGTTGGAGAAAATCAGCAGTCATTTTAGATGTTGTGGTGATCATTACACGCTTAAAATCTGCACGCAGGTTTTTTAGTAGTTGTCGCTGGGTGATAGCACCCAGTAAAACTAGTGGCACATCACTTAGTTCTTTAGCCCCAGTCTCATAACCCTAACAGCCGTCATTAACATAATATATGTAATGATGTGATCCCAGATGACATGGGGAAAACCCGATGATGTCATACAATCTGTGGCTAGTTTTGTGTGACCTACTTTCATTTTCAAAAGTAAATAATGTGTGCATCTAGAAATATTTAAGATTATTTTGATCTATGGATACCTCAGTATCATACATAGTATAATAACCGTAGTAGTACTACAATACTTTATTGTTTAAGGATATGAAAACAACACCTTAGTTCTATTTATAAATGGAAAACAGTTGATCTACTTAGTTTCATATCCTGGCACATAATTATTCAAACCAAACTGACCTAGTACTAGTACTACTATTATTATGGTCATGGATAAATCACATTAATATTAACACCCATGAAGTGTCTTTGATTGATGAAAATACAAACAACTAGCTGCTATTTGCAATCTGCCATCTTTGAACAATGTGCTACTTGTAAACAAAGGAATCCCAGAGGCCTGATTGGTCGAAATGATGGCAAGCTTACATCAGCTAGTGGTGCCCATGAATGTGTGCAATGATTTTTCAAGGCATGTATGCAAATGAGCTTTGCTCTGATTGCTGCAGACAACCGGTTACTTTTTCAATGTCACAGCATGTATGCAAATAAATGATCTTTGGCTGGGATGGCGTCGTGACTGGGGTGCAGACACATGGGGTTCCTGTGATTTAAAATGTGCATTGTTTTTGCTGTGGCATTGATATCATCTTGGGAAGTGATGTCAAACATTCGGCTAAAATGAAAGCCTGCCGTTTGCAGTGGCCTGTTTTTGTTTAGGCTATTAGCTGCCGACCGTGCCTGTGTGTAGGCATTTTTGCGGTCTTCCAGTGCATCTGGTGTGCATTTCCCGGGTGGGAGATGTCCTGATGAGGCGGGTGAAGCATAATCAGGAGGCGTGTTGACAGTTTGATGCCCATTTGTTCCGTTCAGTGAGCCGGCTTGGTGTGATTTTGGAATTTGTATAGGGCTTTGATGTTGGTCGGTGTCTTTGCTGGCTGCGGGTGGGCGCCGGTGCAACAAGCTGTGATGTAGGCCACATGGTCATGAATGGCGTGGGGGTGCGTGTGGTCTGGGGTGCGTGTGGTCTGGGGTGCGTGTGGTCTGGGGTGCGTGTGGTCTGGGGTGCGTGTTCACCTCGCGGCGAAGCCATCATTGGAATGCTTGTATTTTGTGGAATTTAGGCAGATTTTGTAAAATTATTTTGTGTAGAATATAATCTTTGTAGAGCCAGTAGATTGATGGTAGAATGAATTATTCTCTTACTGCTTCCTGTTTTATTCGGCTGATGTGTTGTGTTAAAATGTTGTTTGCTGAGTGTGTTTTCTGTAGTTCAAGCAGGTTTTTAAAATTGCTTTTAAATGATGAATATTGGTGCGGATTGCTACGCTTGGCTGATGCAAATTTGAGCTTTTGTGTGCTGTAAACTTGAATGTGCCCGGTGTAGTAATTGTCGTCTGTCCTCGCGTGATGCACTGACGTTCAACGAGAAGTCGTCTGTGGGAGTGCGGGTTGAATCGGCCGAGATGTAAAAATGTCGTTCAGGCGGTTTTGTCGTTTGGTTGTTATGATCTTAGTCGCTGCTGCCTGCTGCCTGAGTGATTGCTGATTTTAGATGGTGTTAGCTTGCTACATGAATTCTTGGCTGATTGATGCGATTTCTGGGTTGCTGCGACTATTGTTGTGGGAGCGTGATGTAGAACACTTTCGCATGTTCTCGAATATGCTGGCAACGAGAAGTCATCTGTTTGATGTTGGACAAATTTTGGCTGTCGTTTGGTCGAGGTGATGTGACTCCTGTGCGTTATTGCCGTCTGCTGGCTTAGGGGCGATATCGTTTATACACGATTGTCTGCATAAATTGATACTGAAGCCACAGTCATGCAGAAAGATAGAACACATGTGTGTATGGGTCCCATAGATTCAAATAAAAGACGGAGAGACCCAAAGGGCACCGTTTCAAAGTAGATTGGACAACGAGGCCACACTGTCAAACATGGTGAATTATTTGGGCCTGCTCGAATGATAAGATTTGATTGATCGGTGATAAAGGACTAATATACTTAATTTAATGGGTAGTGGTAGTGTAATGCCAGCCCAGCATTATTCTCTTAGCACAGCACAACCTCTATTATCTAAAACTGTTGGGCTGTTAGCTAAGTCTTTGGATATAGGAGGATTTTGGATGAGAGAGGGGGCGGGGGTGGGCCCATTTATGACATCGTATGTACATGAACAAGGAGTGACTATGGACGATAATGGTAAATATTCACGAAATACCTTATATAACAACACCCCCATCACTTTGGGATAACAGGGGTTGTCCTGCACCTATTAATTGACTACTTTTAATAATAATAATTTTATTTATATGGTGCTTAAATCCATAAGTTCAGAAGCACTACACACAATAGCAATAATATATAAAAAAATGATAATACAAATATATGCAATAAAATCCCAAACAATTGTTAAACATACATTAAGAGTTCATAGAGTAAAAGACATAAGACATTACAATGATAAAATATGACTTAAGGCATAAAAACAACACACATATGATATTTCACGACATAAAAAGATGAGTCTTAAGACATCTGTTAAAACACTCTAATGACATGGGCAGTCTCACTTTCAAAAGTAGTTTATTCCACGCCCTGGGCCCTGCAACCTGAAAAGCCACATCACCATATGTCACCAATTTTGTTCTGGGTACTTTAAGAAGATGGGCTTGGGTAGATCGTGTCTCCCTTGCATGGCTATTTTGTGATTAAAAGATCAGCAAGATATTTTGGACCTTTATTGTTCAAGCTCTTGAAAACCAGAAGTAGCAGCTTGAAATCTATCCTTTTTATATTGGTAGCCAGTGAAGCTCTTATAACACTGGTGATATGTGTTCAACTTTTCTTATTCTCTTAACCATACTAGCAGCGTTATTTTGTATCCGTTGCAATTTTTGAATCTGATTCTCGGGCAGACCAACCAGGAGTGAGTTGCAATAGTCAAGTCTTGAGGTTATTAAGGAATGCACCAATTGCGCAGCAGCAGAGTCAGTTAAACACGATCTTATGGAACCAATGTTGTGCAAATGAAAGTTTGCAGATTTACATATACTGGTTACATATGCATCCATTTTCAAGGAAGTATCAAACATCACGCATTGTCATGATGCAACCCATAGGTACACTTTAGTGATACATCCAGGATCTCATACATGGGGAAAGGGGGAGGGGGAGGGGGAAGCACATGCGTCGAATTGTGTCAAATCGCATGCAAAACATTTGCACCCTAAACCCAGCAGGTCCATAACCTGGCAAACTAATGGCCAATTAGTCCAGCAGAGGGGAAGGGGTGAATAATGCGACTTACGTCATCACCATCATTATTCTTGGCAAGGACAGCAATCACTTTAGGCTTCCTCTTCAACTGGTACGTATGAATTTCGTATGAAGGTCCACTTCCTTCACCCATGTAACGCCCGTCAACATAGAGGATATAGTGATGATCAGCCATGATGGTAAGTGCATCTGCGTTGTGGTTTTCTGTTACAAAAACGATACATCATTATATTGGCCCACACCATAAATATGCAAACCGAGACAACTTGTCAATTCATTGACCATATAGAGTGCAGTAGAACCTCGAGCTCTATGTCCCATATGTCAAATTTACTCTGATATGATGGTCAATTACCATTCAAAGACATTATGAACGTATTTCAATTGAATATATTTGATGTTGGTTATCTCAGGGATATTTGAGGTGACCAGTTTCTACAGCACCACAGGTTTTCTGCTGATTAATGTCTGTGTACAAAATATCTAGAAAACCACTCAATAACTCGATAACATGATGCCGTACTTCCCGGTAACACAAAACGGTGAATGTGAAAATTTCTCCAGCCATTGGGACAAACGTGGTATGAGAGATAACTGTGAACAGGGAAAAGAGCATATGATGCACCACGCTGTAACCCGGCTTATCGTAATGCTAATTATTGCATCTTTCTCAAGACCAGAACCCCGGCACGTGATTAGTAAGTGTACATCGTCCAATGCCATGTTTAGAAGTGGTTGTTATCTATTATTTCGCTGACTGCATTTATTAAATCTTACCACAGCTTGAAAGGGGAAAATTCCACAAATATTGGGGGCATTTCACAGCAAATTAACATAAGAGCTGATTGTGGGGGATTTTCCTGAAACTTAAGCAGTCCCTCATTTTGCCACACCACTTATCTCGCCCTCCTGATAAGCGGCTTGGTAAGCTGTGAAATGGGGGTAAGAGGGCAGTGAATTAACAGACAATCACTACTAAACATCACCATGTTCACATTGGCACTTATTGATATTGACGATATTGACTCATGTATACTGTAATAATGTTTTCTTCGCAATTACTAAAATTAAAGTATTGTGTTGATCACATGAAAAAGTCTTATTTGATGCCATATGCACATAAATCGTTCATCAAATAATTTACCTTATGTCTATAATCTTTCCATTTTCTACTTTAATCAATAAATGGGTGGGACTTTTAGTAATGCATATATATATATATATATATATATTTTATACTCATATATATATATATATATATATATATATATATATATATATATATATATAATATCCTATATATATATATATATATATATATATATATATATATATATATATATATATATATATATATATATATATATATATATATATATATATATATATATATATATATATATATATATATATATATATATATATATATATATATATATATTTAAAGAAAGTTTAAGGAAGTAGATCATGTTGTGATACAACGTTCGGTCTTGCTTAACAAGCAATCATCAGTCACAAAGTGGTAAGAACACAGGAAGCATATGAGCATATAAACATATGAGAGAGCATGTCAATGTAGTATCAAAATACAGGATGTAATTATACTTTGCAAAAACATGGATACATGTATAAAGTCTATTGATTATAGTTGCATAAAAGGTGTTTTTTCCGGTGTCTGCAGCTGGAGGCCAGTTCATTTCTGCTGTTTAACGTAGGCATTTCTGGTTTGAATAGTATGAAATATTTCTCAGTAAGGCACAAGTTGCAGGTTTTTGAAGCTGTTGAATATGGTCGTGCATGGGCTATAATCTTCCAGGAAATAGTGTGGTTGATGTTATTGTCTTTGAGTTGCCATATGTGCTTGCTGAGTGCTGTGACGTGCCTTCGCGTACTATTGTTGAAGCTGTGTTTATGGGTGGTATATCTTTGCTTGAAGGTTCCCTCAGTCAGGCCGATGTAAGTTTGTTGGGTACTGTTGTCATTTCTATGGACTGTAGCTTGGTATATGATGGATTTATCAAGGCATTTGTTTTCTATGGGACATGATGTGGGTTGTCGGCAGTTACATAAGTTCGTGGTTGGGTCCTTGGGTCTTCGTAGTTTGGATTTATTGTGTGAATTTATAATCTGCTGGAGGTTGGGCATG
>CM032662.1:2174991-2186431 GCA_019095985.1 Streblospio benedicti
TACTTTCTTTAAAAATATATAATTTGCTCCGCCATAGTTGAGCACTCTTATGAGGTAGTTCAGATCAAAAAAACACTACGTATATATATATATATATATATATATATATATATATATATATATATATATATATATCCGAGTTAAAGAACTAGATCATTTTTTATATATTTTATTTAATATGCTACACGGTGTTTCAGGCAAAGCCATCATCAGGCACAATGAACATATATATACACACACACACACACAAATATATATCATCATGTATGTATGTATATATATATATATATATATATATATATATATATATATATATATATATATATATATATTACATCGTTATAGTAAAAGGATGCTACTCAGATGCTTCTCTTCTCGTCTAGAAGCGACGTTTCGGTGGACGTTCCTCCTGCATCAGGCTTCGATGGTTTTAAGTATGACGAATGTTGTGGTTTTGCACTCTGCTTTCGCGTTGAGTCACGTGATGGGTGGAAGGAAGCCTGCCGAAATCTCTCAAAAGAGAAAGTATCGAGTCTTCAGGATGAGGTTGCAAGAGTGCTTAAGAAGGCTCACCCCTCAAACAGAACATCAGTTCAGAAGAAAGGAGTGCCCTTGCAGAGTTGAAGGCTGATAACAGCATTTTGATTTTGCCTGCTGACAAGGGGAGGGCAACAGTCGTCATGGACAAAACCGAGTAGAATGCAAAACTTTGCAAATTACGAGATGATAAGTAGGTATATGAAGTCTTGAAGAAAGATCCCACAGCTCGATATCCGCGCAAGTTCGTAGCCATATTACGAGAATGGGAGAAAGACAACAGAATCTCTCAGAAATTGTACAGGAGGATCTACCCGACGTCGGAGTTTTATGGACTGCCTAAAATACACAAAATGGACTCCCCCTTACGGCCGATATTGTCCAGCATAGGTAGTATTACTTATCCAGCTGCAAGATACTTGTCTTCTATCCTTAACCCCATCAAAGGAAAAACAGAACACTCAATCAAGAATAGTGAAGACTTTGTAAATGAGATCAAAGACTTGGAATTGTTTTTACAAGTATTCCGGTCAAAGACGGTATATCGATGATTAGGAAAAGATTAGAGCACCAGATGTGAACTGAATGTCGACCAGCTGGTAACCATTTTGAGGTTTTGTCTAGAGACCACATACTTTGAATGTGAGGGGGTCTTTTATAGACAAATACAGCGAGCCCTGATGGGGCCACCAGTTTCCCCTGCAGTGGCTGATCTCACTATGGAGACCTTCAAAAAGAATGGCCTGGCAAATGCCCAAGTCAAACCTTCTGTCTGGTATAGATATGTCGATGACACGTTTACAGTCTTGCCTTCTAACCAAATCATGATTTCACCACATACCTGAACTCGATTGACCCACATATACAGTTTACCACTGAAGGTGATGTTGACAACAAGTTAGCTTTCGTTGATACTGCTACCGAACGTTTGGAGAATGGCAATCTGAAGGTGACCGTTTACAGGAAACTGGCCCACACTGATCAGTATCTGAACTGGTCCCGTAATCACCAATTAGAACATAAGAGATCTGTTGTGCGTACCCTTCTTAGATGTGCTGACCATTTGGTTACAGAAGAATTAGATTGCAATACGGAGACCAAACACGTGACAGTGTGCTTATGGTTAATGGTTACAAACCTTGGTCATTCAAGATTCCAAAGAAACGCCAACGTCAAGAAACCAAAGAAAACTTGGATGGATCACAGCCCAGAATCCCTGTAGAGATCCCGTATATGCAAGGAGCTTCAGAGGTGGTCCAGAGAATCTTCAAAAACCATGGAATGCCCAGTTATAACAAGCCATTCAATACCTTGAGATCCAACCTTGTCAGGCCAAAAGACAAGTCTGACTCACTAAAGAAGTGTGGTGTAGTATACTGCATCTCCTCTCTCCAGTACAAAGAAGAGTACGACGGTGAGAGTGGAAGAAACCTTGGCACCAGAAGGACAGAACAATTTGACCTTTGACAAGAACAACTTGTAGTCAGCCATACAGATCCACAGAAGCAAAACTGGACATGTGATCCCCCAACAGGTGAAGATCAATGAGCAGGAAGAGAATTGGAACCGAACAGTCACCTCAGTTCTGAAAAGACTTCTTCATGTGACAGGGAATTCCGCCCATCACATCACGTGACTCAACGCGGAAGCAGAGTGCAAAACAACAACATTCATGGCACTTTGCCATTGAAGCCTGATGCAGGTGGAACGTCCACTGAAATGTCGCTCCTAGACGAGAAGAGAATTATCTCAGTAGGATATTCCTTCAACTTTGATGAATCCAGATGCTAAGAAATCACTAATAAATGATTAGATCGTGACTTTGACAGGTAGGCGCTTTCTAAATGTTGCTAAAGTAATGTGAAAGAAGTGGCTCAGAGTACGCCCAATGTAGTAGACAGTAAGACGCAAGTATATAGATGTTCATGGCTCACGTGCCTGGATGACTGCTATATAAATAGTCGGTAGTGTAAGAAGGTCATGATTGTGATTAGGCTGCGATGCTAGTAGGCTAATACGTAATATTGTACTCTATTACATACTGGACATCTTGGGTAAGTATTGCATATATGTCTAGCAAAATCTGCGTTTGCGACCACGTTTATGCACAGCTCACAACGCGCAAGGCACGCAAAGTCCCAGAGTCTGGGCGAGATTGAAGTATGTGTACTTCGTCCTCGGGAGATTAGCGCAGTGGTAGTGAGTCCGTCCATGGACATATGACTGGTCTGTATCATGGACGGGAAACCGTGAGTTCGATTCAACGATCTTCCAAATAACTTTACATAGCCTACCCGCTTATTTCACACGAAACATCTTTATTGCCCTAGAGTCGACGTTGGCCAAGCGACGCTGTGTTCTCGGAGCCCTTTTGATCTAGTTTTGTTTGTGCCCCAATGCATAATCAAGAAGCATTGGAAGGATCTATGCAATCGTTTGAGCCACAAAAAATCACACAAGAAATGGACTTTGGGGCTAAGCCAGATGTCCTTTAGTAAATGATTGGTTCATATGTAATAAATATGATCAATAGTAAGGACGATGAAATGAGAGAAATGAAGTGTCCACGTAACGCTGGTATGACGTCCTTAAATGGGAGTGTCATGTGGAAAGGTTCCACTGTATGCAGAGCGTGATGTGTGGATGCTCATTTCTCGAGGCTTAGTTGGGTTGGTGCATGAGCGTGTGTGTCAGTGTGAGCGGGTTTGAGTCGTACCGTCAGTGCAGCCTATCACCTCCACTCGCATGGCTGCTATAGTTGACCATCCTTTGGGTGTAAACTTGATGTATCGGGCTATCACAAAGGGGTCCAGGATTATTTCTGCAACTTGGGTGTTACTTATTAAACCTGTTTCAATATCCTGAAAACAAGAGAATTTTTTTTCTGAATTCAAATATAAACACATACTACAGTTGCACGAGAGTTGCAGTTATTATGAGGCATAGTGTCTTGTTAGCCGCTGTGTTTACAGACAGCTATAGACTCAATACAGGGTGGAGTTGAATGTGTCCTTCTATATTCTGTGAAATATTTTGCATATTATTTGCCAATTATTTAAATTCGATTATCAATTGTCGGTCATAACTGTAATTGTTTACTAGCATGATTAGTCTATCCTATCACAACACTATTAATTTTACTTACTGGTTGAGAGTTTCGGCAACAACCTCAACAACAAACCTCTCTGCACATGTCAAAGGACACTTGGCACGGCTTGCGGCGTTGAAAATCGTGTCATACACACGAGAGTTTTTCTGCTCCCGTATCTTTATGGCTTCCTTGGTGGTTCTTGCTCTATACACTAACTTCCTCCCAGTCTTTTCCATGGTTGTTCTGACTGACATGATCAGTAATAGCACTATTGTTATCTATGTTAGAGATTCTTTCCTTGTGGTTCTAGTAAATTACTTTCCATAGGGTAGTATGGACAGACTTCTAGATATTTCTGAGTCATTCCTCTCTACTTGGACTTTGACCTTATCGAATGACCATTTGCGGTACCCGCATTTGATTAGGACCACTTCTATGCAATGTGTTCTTTCTTTTTTTATCCTCCACCTCTGTTACATTGTCATTGCATCAGTCAAGCAGTGTACGTTATGTGCTTATTTGGCCGAGTGGATAGGGAGTTGGACTCGTGACCAGAAGGTCATGGGTTCCATTCCAGGTCGGATCTGGTTGTGGGTATTGAGCAAACTCATACCTAGATAGATGCACACTGCTCCATGGAACCTGTCCTACACGTTAATAGGTACAGGTCATTGTGTTGAAAGTGTGAGTGAGTGATTGTGTGGGTCATTAGCATTGTGTCTGAATGCGCTGCCAGTGCAGTGTATGAGAAATGATCAGTTGATGATGAATACGTTGACTGATGGCATGGTGTAAATTGTATAGTCGTGAGAGCAAGACTAGGATCACGAATATAAACCACCACATTCACATTTACATTCATGTGTCACAAATAACTTATGTTGCAATGGGTGATGGGATGTGACATGGAGGTTCTGGTTGATGTGGGACTTTTTCCTGTATACAAGCAGTTTCACCGTGTTGTCTGCGTTCCTCACTATCAATGTAAGGAATGTTACCATCTTTCTCCTCCTCATAAGTGAAATTGATGTATCCTGTGGTGTCTACTGTATTCCGGTGGTCTGATAAGTTATGTGATTCCCTATTCAAAGTCAGTGTGTTGGATAGGGCAAGTGATTATAGAACAAGAGCTATCAATGAAGCCATAAAGATGCGGGTGCAGAAGCAGGTGATGAACAGGGGCGAGGGGGCCTACTAACTCTCTCATGTGCATGACATGATTTTCGACACCAGACGTCGTACCGAGTGACCCTTGGCATGAGCAGCGAGGTTTAGGAAATGGCAGCAGTTGTTGCAGAAACTGTCAACCAGTAAGTAGAACTAATAGTGTTGTGCTGAACTAATCATGCTAATATATGGATTCAAACACGATGAACACATTCAATGCTATTTTTTTACGTTTTCAATAATGCAAACATTAGATTTTAGACGGCAACAATCATGTGGCAAAACGAAAATATAACTCCAAGACCTCTAAATCAACGGCTCTTCACAACAAAAAGCCTCATTTGCTACCAGCATGTCAAAACGAACGAAGTTTGGGTATTTATATTGCACTGTTGATGAACCAAGGCAATAAATGCAAATGACCCATGTCATATGAAACTCATGCAAATTTGGTTCGTGACCACAAGAATTTCCAGAGACTGTGTATAATAGTTATATCTTATTTTGAATATGTACCATCATTTTACTTGCAAGTTATTGCTAAAAATAATTGGCTCATGTAAATAGCGCATTGCTTATTTCCAAATTCACAATGCAAACTTGTAAGAAAAGACAATTCAACTGAGTTTACATTATTATTAGCCATCGTCATATACCGTATTATTGAAAATTTCAAACCTCTGTGTTATTGTAAGTGGGGGTCATATAGCAAAAATGTGATTGGTGATTTGCCCTAAATCTTGAGCGTGAATCGTGAATTGCCTGTATTTACGTGCAATGTGATGAAATGTGATGGAATCTATTATTGGTGACTGGTGATCTGCTCATCACAAACAGGCCTACCAAACCGTCTGCTAAGCTTACTCGGATGTTTTCGTTACTTCTTAATGCAATTATTATTTTTTTCATTTGCCACACATGTATCAAATCCTCAGATCAAAACAACCTGGTGTTTGCATTTAACGTAACTTCGTTTCCATAGCACCAATAGATATAAGTCAAAATGCACAAAAGAGGAACAGGAAACCCATTCCATGGAGGTTTTCACGTAGATTAATTATTCATGTATTAATTATGCAATAATATGCCTAACCTCTGTCATTAAAGACTGGTATAAACGTTTATATTCATCACCTATACAAGAAGCTAGATTATAGAGATTAACAGTGATGCATGTTCGGGATACTCATAGGTGATTTTCAACGTCATGACATCATTTTAAAACTGGTAATTGTAATATGTGCAATGTTACCCATGCACAACCCCAAACTAATACATTATTCATTATCCATGTGCTCTATTCATAGAATGTGTTTGGTAGGCCTGCAAAGGCTGTGATTGTTGATTTGCCCCAAATCTTTTTTGCTCATTAATGTATTAAAGTGTGTTAAATGTGATGAAACCTATTCAATTACAATTTTTTTGTGATTGGTGAAAGACAATGAAATGTATTGGTGACTGGTGATTTAAGGGGAAAATGTTAAAGAATTGATTTTCAAGGCTTTATACCCCCCTCTTGTAAATATAGTTAATTATATTTTTAGTTGAGGGTTTCAAAATGGCAAAATTTTATGTTTGATTTATTGGGTTTTGCTCAAGTCGCTATTGCCCGGTCCGTACGGGAAATGTTGTTTGACCGGCGACCTAGATTTTTAGTCAATGAGAAAAGAGCATTCAGGGTGTGATACAGATGGAGTGTTATAATGTACAATCTAGGCACGTAAAATCAGGGTTTGTACCTGTATTCCATTTCTGTAAGCTGGATACCAATTAACATTATTTTTACTGTGGGTCACAACAAGCTTGGTTACCCACTGGTTACTCCCTGATTCTCCTCGACCTTGTATCTTTAATGCTGTGATGTCATGATCAACGTACAGGTCAATCTTAAGCCATTCTGAAAAAATAGGGAGACATTTATTATGGCAAAACTAAAGAATTAATTTAATGAAATGCTACACAGACGTTGTGTCAATGTAAGTGGATCCGGGCAGGTCACAGCTCATAGGAATAAGTCATAGTTTTCGTAAGCAGACAACAACTTCTATAATGGGCATTGATTTAGGATAATTTTTGTGGTGTCAGTCTAGATTAGCATGTCGCTGCAGATTATCGGATTTGCATTAGACTGAACAACTTTGAGAGCTGATTGCTCGACCGCTTGCATGATATGATTTTAAAATGTCCACTATTGTAAAGAACGTTCAAATTTTCATTAATACAGAAAAGTACATAACAATTATAATAAACAAACAAAGTTGTAGTCAATACATTATTGTCACAGCATGATTTGCATGACTTCAAGATAAAGCGAAGTACCTTTTGAGGAGACCATATTTCCTGATATGAGTAAGACCGACGACCCGTACTGTTAGCATAGTGAAGATATAATAGAATATACTATAGTTCTATAATGTCTTTGCTGTTAGTTTATTTTCCTCACCGGTGACACCTTCATCAAAACTCCTTCTGTTGGTACACAGCATTACTTTTCTTTCTTGTGGCACTGAACCACCCGCCGCTTGTTAAATATAGGTGTCCAAAAGCAAAGGCTGCTCGAAAACAAGGAATTAACACTTGGTGAGGATTTTATATGGTGCATGGAAGACACTCATCTGTTATCTACTACATGAAGTAATGTTGGTGGCTGAAGAGTTTGTAGGTTCTGAGATCTTTTGGACACTTTTGTAGACCCCCCAATGAAACGAAAATCTTGTCATGCTAATAATTAATTCTAGTGATTTTTCCCCACCATTCATATATACTTCTGTGTTTATGGTGAAGTATGTAGTACTTTAATTTTTTTATAATCGAATGATAAGGTGCAAACTGATGTCTGCAGAATGTTATTCAAATATTTTCTTAATGGCATGGGCAACCCGGTCTGTGAGTATTAGTCGTGTTTCTTAGAGAGACAGTGGTGAACCCATGTAACCTATCAACAACGCGCTGCTTGCAATTATGGTATCATTTTGATCTCACAACAACAAGGTTATGAAAAATCCCATCAGGGCATATAAAGTATTTAAATTGAAGCTTTGGGTTAGGTATAAAAACTGCCTTCAGCTATGAGAGAGAAAGAGGAATAGAATTGAGTAGACAAGCTGACTTGGAAACATAATCATAGTAATTTTATAATCTAATATTATACCATCAAATGTAGTGCAAGCAACATCTTATTTCTACTCATGTTTACAATCAGCAATATTTGATTATCAACAGGCAATTGTAATGGCAGATATAAGATTTTCAGTAAATTGTGTTAAGTCCTATATAAATGCACACACGCCTAGATGTAATGGCAAAAAACAAGTTGATGGTGATCTCAAAGGTTTGCTAAAAGTTGGCTATGTAATCATAATGCAATATATATGTTTAATACCATTTATTGGTAAAAACGGTGCCATGTCCATGGCGACATAACTCTCTTGACTCTACGATGGCTTAAGAAATCTTCAGGGCCAAGTATAAAAGGTTCATTTTTTTTCTGCCAAACAAATGATTTTTATCACTTTGTCATTGATTAATTTATTTTTGGGGTCTCCAGAAGAGCGGGTTTCTCTGCAATTACTTACCGTCATCAAAGACATTTCTTATTTTCGTCTTTCATTTTGAAATAATATACCCGACGAGGTGCCAATTAAGTGAACTAAGCAAGTTTATTTTATCTACCAATTACATAATCGACCCGTGACGTAAAGGGTCTAGTACTTATATTAGAAGCACTATTCAGGGCGACTGGCGTACAACACAATGCGTTCGACGTATACTTTGACACGTCTACCCTTCAATAATGACGTTGATGAAAAAACAACAAAACAAAACATTGATGGGTTTAAATAAAGTTTACACTTGAGGATCTCCATAACAGGGAGTTTCTGTGTAATTACTTACCGTCATCAATAATATTTGTCATATTCTCCTTTTATTTTGACATAAAATACTAAAAATGTTCCCAATTCTATTTCACAAAAAAGACATGTTTGTTTATGATAACTTATTACATAAGCGGCCTGTGTTATCGCTAATACACGAATACAATGAAAGAAATCCGCATTTTGTTTGTGGATATGATGTTTTCTTTTTATATCTGATTGCTAATTGCATACATTTCATAGCAGAAATATTGAATAAATCTTAAAATCATAACATACAAATTAGTTTATTTGCATAGAGACTTACAGGCTACATATAGGATAAAAATTGTTTTAATTCATAATGCAAACTACATGTACCATGCTTCTGATTCACTTCAAGTCCCACACAGGCCATTTTCCCGTGAGAAGGTGGTCATACGTCTATCTATAACGTTTGGTCCATGATACCTTGCTGTGACAAGATGCACACATATACACATTGAGGACGGGTGAATTTGACAAAAATCAAATATTATAAAAAGGGATGAGGGCTCTCTCCCCTGGTTGGTAACTAAATTTCCGGTGCCTGTCTTAGTCATTGCCTATTCATATACAAAATCATACATTTTGTAATAAATATACCCCAAATGTTTTTTTATTAGTTAATTTGTTTTACCATGTCATTTGTATACAAATTTAGTTTATTTTTCCTAATCTCTAGAGTATAAACATTGGGCAGTTATAAGATCACCTTCGCTTTTCTCTCCTGCCATGAAACGAATGAATGCTCCATGGAAGAATCTTTATCCCACTAGCCATAACTGCTTTGTCACTTCAGAATAATACATTAGCATAGTGGAGCTAACAAGCATACCGCCGAACAACAATAGTTGAAGGGCAATGTTTGTAAGGGCAAAAAGCTCTTTTGTGATAAGCTCCATAAACGTAAAAAGTCAAACATCATGCCATGTTACCATGCCATCATACCCTGAAGCAATTGGTTTGCCTTTTCCCTCATCATCGTGCAGCTACTGGTCCTCTACGCCAAATAGACGTCTTTGCTGAAGTAGATCCTTTCTCCTCCTAATCTTTTTGGAGCATCTGCAGTTTCAGCCTCCCATCCCATCGATCAAACGGTGTAATGGAGCCATGTTAGAAGCAGCATAAATTAGATTATGACAGGCATGTGTCAGTCTAGCCCAGGGGCTGAATTACAACCATCTTCAATGCCAAAGCCTGTCTTTGCCTTTTGTATGTGAAACGAAAGGAAACTAGATTTTTGTTGTGTAACTTTCATTGCAGTCTTGTCAATGTGCCCATTTTCTAAAAGAGTAATTAATTCGTGTCATATTTAATTTAGTTTGAAAAATAGTGTATCATGGGTATTTTACCAGTCCATTGTAACTTACACGTACTGCATTAATGTGCACAAAAGAGAACAACTTCACTGCATAAATATTCATAAAAGCCACAATGTACACTCTAAAACATGAAGGTCACAACTGAAGGTATACACCGAACTCAGACTCAGAATTTAAGGGACAAACATTGAGCACATTTAACAAGTGGAATGCATTATATATATAACAAGTAATGTATTATATATATATATATATATATATATATATATATATATATATATATATATATATATATATATATATATATATATATATATATATATATATATATATATATATATGATGCAATATATTAAATGAATGCTCATATATATATATATATATATATATATATATGATGCATTCCATATATATATATATGCTTATTAAACAATGAATATATGTTGCTTTACAATTAATGTTTGAGCATTAATATATATAAATATATATATATATATATATATATATGCTTATATTGTTTATGTTGGCATATATATATATATAATATATATATATAATATATATATATATAACTCAGAATTTAAGAGGACATTGAATGCTATATATATATATATATATATGATTTCCAGTTTGAAGGGAGTGATCATGAAGAGGGCTCGACCGTAGAGAGAGCTGTATATCATGAAGAAATCAAGTCAATTTAGTTTATTTTGTTTACTGAGTTTCATGCATTGCAATCGTCAGAACAAGAATGAATATACAGCTATAGGATTGCCAGAAAATAATAGTCAGTACACAAATATTACAAGTATGGTTTTAGGAACAATGGGGATTACATACATAGTGCTAAAGGTTATTTTATAGTCAGCTGATTGGTGGTGGTATGAAGTTACAGAGATGTTTTTTCCCTGTGTCTGCATTCACTTGGTAATTCGTTTCTTGTATTGAGTGTGGCCAGGTGTGGTTTACATATGATAAAATATTTTTCTCTCAACACACAGTTTACATGATTTGGTAGATGTTGTGTATGGATCTGCCTTTTGCTAACACTTTCCAATTTATGGTGTGTGATATGTTTTGGTCTTTCAATGTCCAAATATATTGGCTAAGTGCGGTGCTGTTTCTTTTGTTTTTGTCTCTGAAGGAGCTTTTTGTGGTTATTATATCTGGTTTTAAAAAGGTTTTCTGTTATGCCTTACATATTGTTCTGTTTTGTTATTGTCCTGTTCTTAACTGTTGCTTGGTATACTATTCCGTTTATGAGGCAGTTGCCATTCAATGGGCATGTGTTTTTATTTCGGCAGTTGCAGTTATTGGATACTGTTGTTGCTGTTGCTTGTCTTCTTTCTAATTATTGCTTTATTATGGTTTGAGATGATCTGGTTTATGTTGGGCATGCATTTATAGTCTATCCTGATGGTATTTCT
>CM032662.1:2194152-2219033 GCA_019095985.1 Streblospio benedicti
CAGTTATTCACTGATTCAAGTTAAAATCTAGGCTTGGCCTTAAAATGCCAGCTAGCTTCCTAATGTGACACGATGTCACAGATTTATTGGTCCCAGTGGAAGTTCTGAACAGGATACATCTCGCTACTAGGATATTTGAGTTAATTCAATAGTATCTACTAAGATTAAACAAAGAATATTATGCTTACATTGTACTTTTTGATTTATACTTTTTGAAATATTAACTGTTTCTTATTAATATTCATATCAAATCATTCTTATGAAGTGTCGCTCATCACACCTACTAATAGTAATGTAAGTAGCTGTTCACTAGTTAGTCATAACAAATCATGATTTGCACTCACTTTCTCTGTGATTAATTTAAAAGTACCAATATCGGTAGAAACCTCTTTTAATCACTTAACCATCAAAAAGCGTCAAAGCTTTTAAAAATTTTAATTTGTCTTTTGTATGAACTGATGTTGTCAGTAAGAAATAGATCTCCACTTTAGGTAAATATTCATTATGTTAAAGCTTTTAGAGTGAATACATTATTATGGATATATGTGTTTATAACTTTATTCTTTTCTTTATATCCATTTTGCACATGAGATTGAAGAATATTTGCATAATATGAGAATATGATGTCATAAGACATGATTGCAGCTGTTATCAGGACTAACTGAACTATCATCTCTGGTCTCTAGTCATGGCGCTAGCTAGCAGTTGCCTAGCAACTGGTCATGTAATCGGGAACACACAATTGCCATAACAATTATGCTAAATGGGGGGCTGTGTACTTAGCAGAAATGCATATTCTTCCTACTGAAGTACTGAATGAGTTTATGGCAGGAAACTTTGTAGTAAAAATAGGGGAGAGTGCATTTAATCAAGTAGATCCTGACCAAGCTGGATGAACGCTGTTGGAAAGCGTGGTGGGGGCATTGTGGGCATTACAAAAAGTCTTCCAGCCCTAAGTAGATGGGCACTCAGTTTTAACTTGAGAAGTGACATTGGGAAACGAACCAAGCTGCTTGGGATGATGGTATTATTCTGGTATCACAACCTTGGGGTCGTGAGTTCGAGTCCCGCCAGGGCCACTTGATATAGTCAAATGGAAGCTTAGGGTTGTAAAACCTGTCTTCAACTATATGTATCGTTGGTAGAAATATGCTTGCTAAAAAGACGTGTGAGAGAGAGAAGTATAACAATAGAAGTTTACATTCTGAGAGTTATTATTTTTATTTGCAGTATAAGAAACAATTTTTGACTTGACTTGTCTTGTTTGCTTATAGCCACAGAAACAAGATGTCTGTACGTGAAGGTGCGGGATGCCAGTGCTGGCGTCATCACGGAGTGTCCCGGAGTGGGAGGCGGTCGTGGTCCTTATAATACTCAAGAGAATGCTTTGATAATGGCAAGGGACAACTCTTTAAAAAATTTGAATGTTCATAAAGACAATGCTTATGTTTATGCAAAGCAATGTCCAAACGAATTTGATTTGAGGCTTAGAACGTGGTCTGCACCAGAATACCATGTATATACATACATATGTGATCCAGGTAACGATTAGATACTTATATTTTGGACTTCCTGATGAATCATATTGAGAATACCTTTAATCATTTAATTGATGGGAACATTTGGTTAATTGAGAACACTCTACACTCTCAATAGGCTTCATTATAGCGATTACATTACCAGTCATGATGGTTTAGATAATTGAATTCATTCATGTATCATGACAAGTAAAGACACAACCTGTTTTTGTTATAGCTTGCCCTGCAGATGCTCAGGATGGAGAGTGTGAACTTTGCCTCCACTGTGAATACCGTGATGATGGTGGAAAATGGTGTAACAAGGAGGGTATCTGCAACACACAGTGCATGGCTGGCTGGACTGGGCCCAAGTGTGACCAGGGTAGGTGGTCTCAATATAAATGTACTTTAACATGGGATGCTAGCTTCATTACTGGTCAGTCGCCAGTTTGTGCTTTGATATTGTGAACAAAGTTGCTTCTACATGCCCTACCGGGTTCACACGGCCGACAGGACGGGTTGAATGGCGTGTGAGCGCAGCCTCCCAGCTCCGACTCCCCAGAGCCAGGTCCCTTCTCGTTGTGTTTCTGAGACAATTACGTACACCTCACACCCGGGCTCTAAGCGCCACTTGCTGTGTGGGTGGTGTTACAGACACCAGGTCACACGAAAGGCCTCCCGCAGGAGGACTTCACACCAGTGCTGACACGCGTGAAAGCTCCTGTTTCTGCACGTACGTGGGTCACAAGGTTCACGCAGAGAGTGAGCAGGCATGGGGGAGGTAGCCACCGCCTAGTCCTCCAAGATGGTTGAATGGGGCCCCATCCTCCATAGGAGGATGGGTTGTCGACCCTACCTAGGCTGTCCGAAGCAGCAAGCTCTTCTCTTCTCTAAATCTAAAGCTCTAATGGCTCTTCAGTACTGTTGGTACTGTACTGTTACTAATCCTACAAGTGGCCACAGTAAAGAAAACAACCTTGCAAGGTGTGTGTAACATGGGGTCCTAATACCTAGTCCAGTGCAACTTACAGCTACTTATACTCAGCAGCCACCTGTGTGACTGCGCACTGGCGACCCTAACAGAACTATGGGTTTTGTTACACACTCCCCCAGATTCTATTGGGCTGAACCTCTCCGCTTGTACGGAAGATGAGCATTCACATGGAAACTCATTACAACAAAACACAGCAGGTATTCCAACATGCAATCAAGTATCCAGCGGTGTGCTCGGCAGACAACGGGTTCTTCTTCACAGAACACACACAGAGTGTGTTGGGACATGGCCTCCGCCAGAGGTCCCAGGACCTCGTCAAGCTCCGTGGAATTTGCACTATCTGAAAACAGAAAAAGTCAGACCCACCCTCCCCCAGTTTCAAACAACCCTCACGTGGACTTGGATACTGGTGACAGTGGTCAGAGTAACTTTTCGGTTTTATAAGAGGTAGTATCCATGAAACCTGGGGGCGTCACTGACACTCATCGGAACGAGCTAGGCACCCTCTGGAAGGCGACGATGGCCACTTATAGGTTGAACCGTCCTTAGACTGAAAAGCCTAACCGCTACAGAGGTGAGCGACAACTCCCACAAGTGCCAGGACGATTTAGACAAGTTTGCTTGTCGTCCCAGCCACCAAGATTTTGCTGCACTGCGTCCGGCGTTGCTGGGGGATCGCACCATGCGTCCAGGCCGTCCCACCATTATCACGAGTTCTTCAACCCTGATAGTGGCGCCTGACAGGATCCTCTTCCTTGCCGCACTAACCCACTACTTTATTCCCGTAAACGGGGTGAGGTATGAGTTGTCGGCGTGCGGGTTGTCCTCGTGCTGCGATTACTTCGTGGCGTGGGGATCTGGCGTGAGGTGGCCGTCCGCGCTGCTGGCCTCAGCAATCTGCTCATCCAGGGAGTCTGCTTCTTGATGCCCCTTCTTCATCTGAGAAGGCAATTGAAGCAGCTGGCGAAGGCAGCTGGTGAGGCGACTCGCAGCGCGTCCAGCGTCAGTAATCCAAGTGGCGGAGATGGCAACTGTTGCAGGCTCCTCGCTGGAGCGGCAGTTGCTTCCGCTGATGCTGCTGTGGCGGCTTCCCGCAGATTTCCAAGTTATCGTCGAGCTCATGCACCTGCCTCCCTGTGCGGGAGTGTCCTTGGGTCGTCTCTGACCCTCCTAGTCACTTCGAGTTGTCAGCCGTCGCCCACAACGACCCAGCAATGGGTCGCAAATAGCAATGGGTTGCCAATTGGTGCCATTCCAATCCCCGCGCATTGTGTAAATGCGAGCTTCACCAGTCTGATGTGCGGCGAGCTGACTAGCAATGTGTACTTCCGGCTCCTTGATGGCCAGTCGAGAATTGAGCTCGAGATCGGCAGCATGCGGGTACGTATCCACATCCAAGACTTCAAACCAAGAAACAGAGTACTCGGGCAATCCGTAAAGTTCTCGGCTAGGTTGCGGTTCATTAGCACGCCTGGAACAAATGGGCGACCTCCTTCTCGGTCATCATGTCACCTGTGAGTGATGCAGGAGCAGTTGAGTACGACTCGAGCTTGGCAATCAAACTCACAAATGTTTCCTGCAGGTGTTCAACCATTCCATATGGTTGACGGTCCAGCCTTGCATCTTTGGATCAACTTATCAAGGGGCAACCTGATAATGACCCGGCCAAGGAGGCTGTTGGCAAGCCACCTGCGACGGCCAACAGTACAAGGGATCCTGATCCTCATCTCATTCTTAGACCTCCATCCGTTTATGAATGATATACCGTGCGACTGATCACTCATCGCCCATATCCCCGTCACCCAATTCCATATAACCCACTGTTCTTGTCTCTTGGCAACGTCGTCCCCACCTCCATCGGGTGGCCTGCTGACGATCCGGATGGGGCATAGTTCCTTTCGTTTTCCTCAAGTTGGTGGGTCCCAGCGGGAGAATCAGGCTCAAGCCTTGCCCCACTGTCAGACGCCACCGGCGTGGGCACAAGCGTACGCTTGCCCGCGTTTCCTACTTGGCGCTGCCTCTGCCACCGTGGTATTGCAGGCCCATCACATCATTCCTTTCCTACTGATCCATGCTATCCAGATGCGTATTACATGGGATAGAGATCCTCGTCTTATACCGGAAGTGTCCGGGACTCTATCCTTGTCTAAACAGCACACTCCTGAAAATGGGAGCCTGACACTTCAGGCGATGTTGTTGTTGTGTAACAGAAGTCTCTGCGCTTATCTGTCGGACAGGCTGCTAATGTGCGAGTGTTGTCATGTGCAGGTCGTATTGGCGAACCCACCTGCTTCCTAATCCTTTATAGACAGTCCTCTAATCATTGGGGAAGCTTTCTCGCTCCCCTCGCGTCACTGGCGGCCTCCGCGTGAACACTAGTTCGCATTTGCGAGCCCATCCATGTTCACTCCTGCCAGCACAATTTCCGCGTCACCTGGCGATTTCTCTTGACGTCATGTGCATCTGACATAATTACAACACCTCCCGTGACGTTGTTTCATCCCTCCCCCAGAGCCTGACATGCTGGCAAGACTCGCGGGGCCTTTGTTCTCGTCACTGCAATCCCGACATCAAAACTGGTCTGCTTGTTCCTGGAGTGTGTGGCTCCTTCTAAGCCGCGTGTCCGCAACCTAAATACGACCAGCTCACCCAACAAGTCGTTGTTTCCTTCATGAAGACTCTGCTGCCTCCTTAGACGACTGGGGAACCTCCCGCAAGTATCACATGACAAGCGCCACAGCGCAGGTGATCCCAGATGATTGAAGATACGTGTAACGTCAAACGTTGTGAAACAACGTGCAACGTTTCTCGAAAAATGTTAAACGTCGCCGTTTTACTTAGCCTCGTTCAACCAGACTCTGTATTGAGCGCCGCCATTACAGAGTCTGGTTGATCGAGACTACGTTTTACTCTGCTGTAGTTTGATTCCCCCAGAGCCGCATGCATTCGGTAATCCTCGTATGTTTCCGCTACTCTCACAACAACTCTCGGGTGTGATAGATATAGGAATTATAAATATGTAACAAATTGCTGCAAAAGTGATCAGTCCAGCTGCCTTCTCACCACTATATTACGATGTTCAAAAAAGCATGTATAAGACGTCCAGAGAAATGCGGGGCATGTTATTGTTAGGAGGGTTTACGTTTATTGAACACGTTGAAGGTTTTATGCTAGTCTCTATGTATGCATGCAGCCATTAACATTAAATAACTGCACACCCAGTTCGTGCATTTTATTGTTTAAACAATCGTAGCACAGCTATTATTGAACCCTCAACAGTGTTTGATGTGTCAAAATAAAGCTACTTATTTATATTGTCGCATGATAAACACAGTTGTTATGATTCATTAAAATTATATGATCTATGGTGCAATTTGTTGCATGCACACCTAGTTCGTGCGTGGCGATAATCGGGGATTTGAACATGTTTATTTATATTAGATGTTAGTAGAAATTTTATTTTTTCACTTTCGCACCGGGAAAGCAATAATTTTTAAAGTAGTAATATTGTGTGCTAATTGTTTGGAGCATAACAATTGTATTTAAATAACACACGAACTGGGTGTGCAGTGCTCTATTGTAAACAAGTTAGATATTTTATTGATGGTCTAAACTCTGGGCATTTTAGTATATATGTGTGTTGTTAGTGTGTATACAATGTGTCTAATGAAATAGATTGCAATTAAAATGGCATGGAATCATTCATAACAACTGGATATGGAACCCAATTGACGTTATCAAGACGTGAAGAATCGAATCGACAGTCAGCTCATCATGTGGTGCATCAACAGTAAACAGTATAAAGTTTGTTTTTTTAATCTAATAATGTGGAGAGATAAAAAGCCAATGGTCACTTGTGCAAACAAGACACCTCTCGTGCATAGCTAGTGTTATCTTCACACTAAACTGGACCATTACTCGTCAAGAAAAGCAACATAGTCCTATAAAATGGATTCCATCGGAAAACGACCGAGGTCTGTTAAGCTCCGAAACATTCCGAGTAGTTCCAAGTGCCAAAGCCGAGCCGCCACACTGCTATAGCGCAACGGCTGGTGTGCAGCGATGCGACTCGCCAAGCTAGCGAGATCGGCGTTACATTCACTGCCTCGCTCGGCGGTTTCCTCAATTTAATTGCATCCTCGCGACCTGTTAAACCTCAACGGTTTGTCGCTGCTTTGTTCCAGGAGAGAGTTGTGCCACCTCGCACGTGTGCGAATCCAGATGTGCGAGTATACTCGCGCTACTGTCCATGCATGATTGTAGCATGGTTAGCGCTTCCTGCCTCATATCCCTTGTCCATTAACGTAACTGCATAGCCTGGAGCGACTCCACGCCTTGTTGGGGCATTTCCGTTCGCAACTCATACAAGTGTTGCGGAAGCCCAGACAATTTGATGCGGGGGTTGTCCATCCAAGAACATATCCGGATAAAGCACAGTTTGGGTAAATGCACTGTGCATGAATGTTCGATTACGGCCCGACTAAGTTCGGGCGCTCGTGTGTGGTTCCCGTTGTTGCAGTTCGACTTGTCGCGGGTGGACACATCGCGACCGCGACTTTCTATTTTGGCTTCCGAATCCGAACCGCTGCCCGAGTTCAAACCCTCGCTCACGGCGTCAGTGTCGGGGCCTGACAAGCTTTTTCCATCTCCCCGGTGTTCCCCGAACCCCTCCTGATCCCGCAGATCTTACTCCATGGCCTCCTCGCTCCATAGGCGCACGGGTTTGTTTCCGGCGTTAGCGGGGGCAGTCTGCGTACTGCCTCCTTCCGTGGTGTGGCCCTCAAAGACCAACTTCAGGTGCTCCTGGACCCTGACGACTTTGTGCACAGTCACGTACTGCACACTGCTTTTCTGCCCTTGCTGCTCCGTGTTTGGCACCCCAATGGACGGTGTGGACACAGGGACGGGCGTGCGCTCGCCCTGTGCCTTACCTGTGTTGGGTGCTGCCTCCGCAATGATGGCATTACAGCCCCATCTCCCCCTTCTACTTACTTACTCCAGGCCAGACAGCCTAGTATTTTCCGGGTCCTGCTATCTGCGTCTATCACCGCAAAACTCCACCTAAAACAGGAAAAAAGACACACGACACGTGTGTCCTCTCCAACAAATTGCTGAAGAGTGATCAGTCACAACCACGTCTGTCACAACCACGTCTGGCGCTCTTGATCACATGCCAATCACAGACCACCATTCCCGTGCACTACCATGATCCACAGTACGCACACTCACGTGGCCTCCTTTCTGTTTGTAAACAAGCCGCGACCTCCACGTGCGAGGGTTCATTGACTCGCGCGCGCGAGCGGGTGAACTTAGCGAGCGGGCCAACACTGCGACCAGCCCTTTTGTTTCCAACTGGCCCACTTGCGCGAGTTCTTTGTTATGCTAACTGCCTGTCCTTTGTTCTAGTACTTATTTGGGTGTGACAGCGACTGACCACACTTTGCACAGGTGTGAATGCACCTGTAGACTTTGCGTTCCAACTCCCACGCCGCACGTGATTGCCGCACGCACGAAGTGCAGTTCGCGGGTCCATTTCCCTGTAATCTACTACTGTACAAAGTACAGCTTGCAGGTCCTTATTCCTCGTCATTTGTTACTGCTTTCTGTCCTGAAGCGACTTCACTCCTCCCCTCACCCAAATTTCACACTGAAACCACGGCAACACGGGGAAGAAAAGGGTATGAAGTCTGTGTGTTTCCTTGTGAAACTTCCATCAAGTGAGTCAGGTCGCGCTCCTAAAACAGAGCTCTCCCCCAATGGTTTACTCAGTAGTTCATGATCCAATACTCCGAGAACATCGCTCTATGTTGAGTGAGGAGGTCCTTGGGGTATGAAGCGTCCTGTATTGTCCATGCTATGCCATTCCCCGTTCTGAAATCCGGTTTTAGGCTGTCGGTGCTCATCCATTGCATCAATAAGGGTTGGTGGCCGCATTTCGCCTTGGTGGCTGTCCTTTTGTCCGACCCATAAAGTCTATGGGTAGTAGGGGGGCCACACATTGACTGTGAAACATCTTATGTCGTATGAATCCTGTACTTCCATGCGGTTTCGCAATATATGCCATAGAGACATAAGGGAGTGACTCAGCCCATATTTCCTTATCGTGAACAACCAAGGCACGTGATACTGCCTTAATCATCTCGTTGCTGCGTCCCACCATGCCACTGCCCCATGGGCATATGTGGTGGTCCATGTCTTGCCAGACTTTTGCATTTTGCACAATTCAAGACATATTTGATTGTCGAACTCGTTCCCTGATCACTATGGGGTTTCTGCATCATCCCATGGTGCAAGATACACTCCCTGAAGAGTACACATACCACGGCTTCAGCAGATTTCCTACTCCAATGCGTACTCTAACCTCCTAGAGAGATTATCCTACTCCACACAGATGAATTGTCTTCCAGAAGGAGTTTCAGCGAGCGGTCAATGCCCACCTGCTCATGCAGAAAACTCGCATTTTCATGTTCCATGGGGGGTTTCCCTCCCCCACTTACGGTCTCACTACGCTGGCATGTCAAACATGCGCGACATCATCCTGACATCCCCTGTCATGCCTTGCCTAGCCAGGCGAAGCAGAGCTTAAGGATCTCATAGACCCGTTCATAGCCCAAGGGTGTCACTCTGTGGACATGAACACACCTCCAAATGCTCTCCCGCCATGCAACCGGCACAAGACGGACTTGTACGCACTCCATGGTAATTGTCACCAGTGACAATATCCCTGCATCTCGGGAATCTGATGGTTGAGTTCCTGCTGGTCTATCTCCTCCCCCCACCTCCTCGAACACTGGTTGTGCTCCTAGCCTCCCACCACTTGGCATTGCCAAAGGTTGAGAGCACTCTTACTCATTGTCGCTCCGTCTGAGATCCGGTCTTGTCCCCTTTCGGGATGATCTCAAGGTCCTCCTCTTCCGCATTGCTTGCATCCAAAGATTCACCCACCACCGATGGCCTGGTCACGGGATCCGTCACCCCATGCCGTTTCTCCTAGAGCTGCCTAGACTGGAGAAGCACTGTCCTTCCTGGTGTCAACAACACTGCTGCGGTGGGTTTGCCCTTCACCTTGTTTGCGTTTGATTTGGTAACTCATGCAGCTGACGTGCCATCGTCCATGAGTGCCACCGTCATCTTCTCCATCAGTGTCCACGACCCGCGCTGCGAATTCCCGACGCAAGTCATCGGGGCAAAAAGGCTTGACCCTCGTTACGCTGACACCGTGGACAGGTTGCTCGTGTCCACCTCCGAATCATCTGAACCTCATCTCCACACTTGTCCATCTCCACTTGGTGAAACCCACGGTCCGGGCAGTCTTCTAGCTTGCACGATCCATGCTTTTCAATGGGGCTCCTGCATCACATGATGCTCCTTGCACTGGCGTGACAAACTATCGGCAATCTCACTCAGCTTGCCGGCATATGATGAATCTCCTATGGCCTATACCTGCACCCACGCGAGAGTGACATGATCAGTCTCCATGATGACCATTGATCCTCACGTGATGTCGTGGAAGTACCGCATGGAGGAGACGTGCACATAGGACTCCCTCTCGGTCGCGCAATTGGCCTGAGGGCTCTTACAAAGCGTTATTGAGTCGAATCCAAGTGGTACGACCTTCCTACGTTGCTCATGTTCCAGTGTCCCACCTATAGCAAATAGGCACACATCCACTTTGAGTTGGAATTCCTTCCCAGGGAGGGGATAGTACAGAAGAGTCAATCCAATGATAAACCCCCTGATCTTTCCTAATGCAACTTGTTGCTCACGCAGCCTTCGACATGACACTCCTTCCTTATTCAGCTCTGTGAGTGGTTTTGCCAAATCACTACTGTCTGGCACGAACCAGCGATAGTACCCGGGGAATCAGGGATACGTGTACGTCTCGCTCAGGTTCTTGGAATCCGCCTAGTTATGCAATGCTTGGGCCCTATACGACTGGGTCGCTCTCCAAGCTGATCCACTACATGGCCCAAACACTCTTCGCTTGACGCAAAGAGGTTACACTATTTGGGTTTCAGCTTGGGATTGGCTTTCCTTAGCCGGTCAAAGACAGCCCAGGGTTCCAGCTGGTCATCCTGAAGTCCTCGCCGGATGCAAGGATGTCCTCTGGATACTCCAACGATTGTCTCCAGACAATATCCACTAGCACCATTTCCCTCAAATAACAGGACATCATGGGTGCATTGCATCGTCCAAACAGCATCACCGTCCACTCGTACTGACCTCTATGTCTTACGAAGGCTCTTTCCTCCGCATCATTTGGATCCATCGCCACCTGCCAGAAATCACTGACATAATCAAGTGTAGAGAAGAACTTAGATCCTCCCACTGCGTCCAAGCACTTATCAATCCGTGGAAGGGGGTAGGCGTCCTTCTTGGTGACCTCAATCAGTCATCGAAAATCGATACAGAAACCAAGTTCACATGACTTGTTACTCACCAGCACCACTGGTGCCCCCCCCGCAGGGTGACTTTGATGGTCAAATCACTGCATTGGCTATCCTCTTCGTCAACTCGGCGTCTATGTACTCCTGCTCCTAGACAGAGCATCGGCAATAGATCCGCTTGATCGCTTTGGCGTCCCCTGTGTCCACTTTGTGGGACAAGAGATCCGTGAGAACCCTGACAGTCGTCTGGTCCCAGGAATATGTCCCTGTATTCCATCACCAATGCTTCCATCTGTGAGATCTCATCTGGCATCAACGTTCCTTCAGCTGGGAAAATTCAGCAGAGATAATCAGGCACTGTCCCCTGGTCGTCTGCAAGAGTGGGCTAAACAGGCAGCTCAGTCGGCTCCTTGGCTCCTGCCGTTTCTTCCGTGAAGTACACTTTACAGTCAGGCCCGAATCCGGCCGACTCATGAGTCTATCATCTGGAATCAGCTGTTGGATGGTCCACTCTTTCCCATGCCCGGTTCCTACGGCATTGACACTCGCTACGTGAGTAGGAATGTGCCATATACGCAGATCAGGGGGACTCCCACCCCCGTCCGAAGACTGGTTGACGTCCCCTTCCAGATGCTACCCCGCTCGTCATTTCGGAACCATGGTGATTTTGGCCACTACCATTCCAAGTTTGACCCCTTTGAATGAGGTACTTTGATTTTCTAGGGTGAGGAGTAGAGATCCATCTTGTCGGATGACCACCAGCGATGGAACCACGAAGAGTTCGTCACTGCGTTTGGCCGTTCCCTCTACCAGAACTTCTTGTCCCACCCTGGTTGAGTCCTCGACACGACCCATGACACGCTGCACGCCTCGCGGGCGTATTCTCACTGTCTTACTGAGTCGCACCAGGTCCCTGCTGTGGACTGCCATTACTTTTCCAAATCCTACGTCGCGTGCTCTGATCCATATTGTCCGCATTGCGCAGTCTATCGAGGCTCCGTATGATGTCAACCTATCCATGCCCAGCAAGAGATCTAGATCCTCCAGCCTCCCCACATGTAGGAGTTGACTGTACTGGCCCCCTCCTATCTCAAACTCCGACATGATGGCACCTCGGACATTCAGAGACTCGCCACCCGAGCCCATCAGGGACACATGAGGGGGTTGAAGAGGCGGTAGCTGGTCGCAATGTTCCTCGTAGAATTTGTTCGTTAGTAAGCTAAACGTCGCTCCAGTGTCCACGCATGTCTCCATTGGAACATTGTTGATCCAAACTGTGACGCAGCACACCAGCGCCACGGCACGGCACCAAACTGTGAACAAAGTTGCTACTACACGCCCTGTCGAATTCACACGGCCAACATGACAGGTTGAATGGCGTGTGTGTGTGTAACATGGCCCTGGGCTCCTAATACCTAGTCCAGTGCAACTTATAGCTACTTTATACTCAGCAGCCATTTGTGTGACTGCGCACTGGAGGCCCTAATAGAATTATGGGCTTTGTTACAATATCTGTATAGTGAAGCTATTCCATGATAAATGAATAATATAAATAATAAAGAAATTATGTTAATATGGTTTTTCGAAATATGGGCATTTAAATACTCATAAGGTTTTTCTGGGTTGTTTAGGGTAAATTTTACAATTCAATTCTAATAATTTCAATTCTGCAGTATCGCTGATCTCAATCTAATAATATTTTCTGTAATATATGTGTGCTAAATGTAATGCTCACTCTCATATGGTCCATAGATAACACTATATTAAAGATAATAAACACTCACTGATTAAAGTTTGAAAGAATATATTTCACAGTATATTTGATCATACAGCTGTTTCATGTGAAATTACAGCAGCATCCCACACTTTCTACTAACGCTAACTATTGCTAAGTAATGCTAAGCATTTCAAACATTCCAAAAGAATCAAAGAATGAACACTTCTCTCATCTTGGGCTTCTTCATTCATGATATAAACAAGAATTTAAAGATTCCATCAGAAACCATTGGGACTCACATTTTGGCAAGACTTTCGCTCTTATCGCAAGAGCTTCTTCAGGCCGAATGACACCATATCAAAAACAGCATGGACTGTTAACAAAATCAAAGACCTTGAAGTCCCTCCTGGACAGAAACTGATATCATATGATGTGTCTGCGTTATTCACCAGCAAACTGGCGGACAAGGCAGTGGAGTGTATCAAACGCAAACTAGAAGCTGACACCACCCTACACAAAAGAATTAGATTGATTCCATCTCAGATCTTGTCACTCCTAGAGTTTTGCCTAAACACAACATACTTTGTATACAAGGGTGTATTTTACAAACAGACACATGGGGCAGCCATGGGTTCTCCAGTTTCTCCGATAGTCGCCAATTTGTATATGGAGGACTTTGAAACGCGAGTACTGGCGACAGCACCCAACCCCCCACATACGTGATACCGATACGTAGACGGCACTTTTGTGCTCATCCATGAATATTTCATAGAAGGTTTCACCAACCACATCAATAGCATTGACCCTAACATTAAATTCACCAATGAACCAGAGGTGTATTTCTTGACACATGTATAAAGATTAATGATGATGCCACTACTTCAGTTAAAATCTATCCCAAATTGATGCATACTGATCAATACCTGAATTTCCAATCAAACCACCATTTGGAACATAAAAGATCAGTAGTCTGGACTCTCCTAAATCACGCCCATAATCTATTTACCATGCCTGAAAATCAGGCCAGGGAGTGTAAGCATGTCAAAGCAGTGTTAAAAGACAATGGGTATAAACCATGGGTGTTTAAGTTACCAAAACCAAAAGTCAAAGAGTCGTCCAAAGACGCAAATAGTTAGCTCAGTGCTAAAACCCCACAATGTGAGAGGGCTCTCAGAGAAACTAAATCGTGTGTTTTGTGAATACGGTGTCTAGTCAGCACCTACCACAAACCCTTTAACACCATTAAATCTATGTTGCCCACTCTGAAGGACAAGTCTCCGGATGACTCTAAATGTGGTATTATTGACGAAGTACAGTGCCCACAGTGGTGCAGGTACACCTATGTTGGTGAGACCAGAAGAACTTTAAGTACTTGTATCAGAGCACATAAACCCCAAGAGAGTGCCCACCGCTGTATGAGACCGCATTCGAGACACGGGCCACACCATCAGCCCCAGAGAATTCAGGATTGTGGCACGCGAGGACTTAAAGATTCGTAGAAAGATCAGGGAAGCCGTGGAGTTCCGCGTACAGCACCCTGAGATGAACCGAGATACCAGCTATGACCTGCCCCCCCCCGTTTTCCTGCCACTGCTGTCATGTGACTGCCGCTGCCATGGTGGTCACGTGACAAACTAAGGACTGTCATTCGGCCTGAAGAAGCTCTTGCGATAAGAGCAAAAGTCTCGCCAAAATGTGAGTCCCAATGGTTTCTGATGGAATCTTTAAATTCTTGTTTATTCCAAAACAATGTTTAGTTGTGGCACTCAATCAATATAATGTAATGCACTTGAATGAATTTGGTTATTAATATGCATTTACAGAGGACCCCTGCAGTGCTTCGCCATGCCTTAGTTGCAGCACTTGTGTAGACGGTACGTTTGTGAAGCATTTGTAATATAATGGTCAAGCGTCATATGGTCAGTAAATAGGTCAGGTAAATAGGTTATTGAAGAAAGACGAGGCATTAAGTCTTATGCTTGGTGTAACTTTTTTGTGTGTGTAGATTTTCCGGCAACTATTCCGCCTCCTGTCTGCCTTACTTTGAGTAGGAGAAAAAATATTTCTGATTGGCTTTTTCCTGCATTGTGAGCAGACTTTACTATGTGAAACATCTAGATTGTAATCAATACATACTAGGACTATTCAAACCAGGTGTATATATGATTATTTTGATTTTAAAATGATGAAAAAGTGTGAACTGAGAGTCTACAGATGATCCAGTACCAAATCGGTATTATGGTGTCGGCATGTGCGACATGAACACGTATCGTCAGTTTGACAGGAATATACAAGTTTGTTTTTGAACATTTATTGATAGCAGTTCTCAAATCGGAGGTGGAACATAGAATGACAACTATTACATACTACACCTTATATATGAAAAGCGCCCCCAGTGGGGGCTAACCAGTGTTTTAATCTTGGAAAAACACTAGAATGCCACTGTCTATATATTGGCTTCGTCATGCTATTAATATTGATTTTACAGCAGACAGCTCTAAACAGTCTACTTTGCAGCTATAGAATATATTGATCCGTAACTGTGCATTCATCAATAATAATATGTATACATTACCATTGTAATATTGTTTAGAAAAGACTGATAAATAGACAAAACCGGGTGAGTTGTTAACATATATTATTTTATTGGGCAAGTTCTTGGGGCGTATCACGGCTCGCCCGAATTGTTTAGAAAAGACTGATAAATGCAAAACCGGGTTCGTTGGTAAACATTGATTTTTATTGGGCTCGTTCTTGGGGCGTATCACGGCTCGCCCTTCGGGCTCATGATACGCCCCAAGAACTTGCCCAATAAAAAATCAATGTTAACAACTCACCTGGTTTTGTCTATATATCTGCAAAACGTGAATACTTTGGCACACTTACAGACACCAAACTGCTGTTCTTAACAAAATTAAACTTGAACCTTGCCGGCCACAACAGCAGTTTCCTCAGGCACCACACAATCTCCAAACTCTTTCCTTGGCTGCAACATTGTCTCACTATCAGAAATACCAGGTGCATCTTCTTCAACAGCCCCACCTGGGTAAGCAACTGACGAACAACTTGGACCTCTGACCAAACAAACACCAACACAATTTATAAAGCCATCATTCTTCGAAAAGTCTACTATTTCTTGACCCGCATTAATGATTTGCTTGTACTATGGTCTGGTTGCAATATCATTACTTATTTGAAATGGCACACCGGCTAACACTTCAAGAGACGAATCTAAACTACCGACAACAAGGGCGTCAAGACTAAATTGCCATTTACCTCTCACTAATGATTCATGGATTCGAGACTCATCTACCATGACAGCACGTTGAGACGACGGGTGTATTTTAAACCCAAACTTTTTACCCACAGCTACTGACACAATATCAGCAGTTGCACCACAGTCACTTGTCAACCGTATGAGCTTCTTGCCATAGTATGCAATCAGTAAAGGAGATAAAGTCCACTGTACCTACACGTGAACAGACGGGAGTATCGATCAAACAACTACTCTCAGTATCCAAGAACTCCCCTTGATCCTCAGTTTCACTATCTACAACATGAGCAGAGGCACCAAAGTACTTGCGGTCAGACGCTAATAAATTAAGGCACCGTAACAACCAATGAGAATTTGACCCAGGAAAATTTGCCTTACTGCACAAAGTACATGGGTTTATTTTATCATGTTTATCCTCACTATATCTAGCAGATACACGGCGAATTTGAACTTCACCAACATTTAATTCATTAACCATAGAATCAAGAGACTGAAATTTCAAACCTAATACTAGCTATGGTATGATTTTTTAACTCGGCTCCAAATCTTTGCTTAACAATACCTGGCAAACGTTTATCAATCCTTTCTAACCACAACCATGCAATTGTATTTTCCAACGAAGGAGTCATTTTCTCATCAGCAGATAATACTTCACCACCATGTTTTAAATGATTACACATCACAAAATTATCACAAAAAGGAATACAGTCTTTGGTAGAGGCTTTCATACCTCTCACCAGGCGCCAACACCACTTGAGATAGGTAAAAAAAAATGAGCACTTGGTGACTGGAAGCCGTAGTATGCACGAATCATCTGCCACACTGATGCCACTGACGTACATTATAGACTGCTTGATGATGAAGTCTATCGCCACCACATCGCAATACGAAGCAATGAAACAGAGCACCTGTTCCACGGTTTTGTTTTTCTGCAGCGCCGTTATATATAAAGGCCAGTCAATTTCGACGTCATTTTTGGCTGAAATGGAAATTTTGACTAACAAACAAATTTCTGTGTTTTTATGATCTTTATGGTCTTGGGGATGAGGGAAAAAATTCCGATAAAATCCGAGTTGGGCAAAGTTCTTTTTTATGCTCTTTTCAAAATAGCCGCCAACATGTCGATAAACATGCCCATAACTCTGTTAATATTGGTTGTAGAACCATTATTAGTATTATTCATGGGTAGGAAACCATGTATAAGGATTCAGAAAATGTTGTTACTTTTGACCTTGAGGTCATCTCAAGGTCGAATTGATCAAAATTACCGGTAAAAATGTTATGGGAATTACATGTATTGTATGGCAGTCTGATGAGTCAGCAAAGATGTCCATATCAAAGGTGAAAGTACATGCTTCTCAGTTCTTAATAGCGAATGGGAACTTTGGTGAAATTATTTTGGAATATAGACCAAGGGCTCAACCACCATCCTATGTAGACGTGGGTATTAGATTGACACCAAAAATAAGGACCTCTGTGGATATAACTTTAAGCATCTTGATGTTGTCCATATCAAACCTCTTATGATATGTGAATATATATATATGTTGAAATTATTTTGGAATATAGACCAAGGGCTCAACCACCATCTTATATAATATAAATCCATTTAAGGATTAAAATAACAATTATCACATTTAGTTCACCTATTACTAAACATGTACAAAATAGTATTCCATTCGTTCACTAGATAATAATAGAAACCTATATCAACCAAAACACTAGATAGAACTGCTTGTATTAAGATATTATCAGTATCAACTAATCTATTAGGCATCAACCATTTGATCTCGGGTGGCCAGCTATTTTCACCATAGTCTAGTAGTAACACAATTACGTTTTTTTGACGTGAAATTTGACATCTAATTATTTTTTTTCTTACATTACTGAACCTCTATTATTTTTAAAGCTGTATAAAGCTGTTTAAAGGCATATTTGACAATTATCTTTTTTCTAGCCAAATGAAACCTTATTTTTTTCACCAATTTTCAGCCTTGCGTTATTTTTTCAATATTTTTGCTGCACCCCCCCGAGATCAAGTGGTCGATGCCTTACTCAAAGAGGCATCACTTTTACGTCTAATGACAGTCAAAGAATCAACATTGGCATTAACAAATGCTGCAGACATACCTGTACCATATTCAATATTCATAAACATTCTAAATATATTATTAAATTCCACACAATCCTCCTTAATTGGTCTTTTTATATTTGCCCCATAGCTCATAGCCATAATTGTTAGAACAATAAGTATGGTATAACCTTTTCTTGATTTCTGGATTACAATGATGGAATCTATGATATAGCATATTGCCACATCTACACAAAACCTTAATCTGTCTCTTAATGTCATTATCATCTAACAAATTATCATAGATCATCACACCTAAGTATTTATGACATTGAGTATAATCCAGAGGTTTTCCATTTAGATAAACAGATGGTGAACAGAGTTGGGGCGAGATTAGTTTTAATCGATTAATCAATCAGAATTTGTGTAATTTAGTTTAGTATTAGTTAATCAACAAACTTGAAAATTTCAGTTTAGTTTAGTTTAATCATAAATTTCCATTTTAATCATGATTAGTTTTGATTAAAAAATCTGCCATAACGTGTTATCATATATAACTTTTACAGAGAGCTTAATTTATAGTCAACTGCTTGCTTATCAGTGGAAATTTGTCTAAAAGTGACCACTATGATGTAATTGGGTTAATGGCTTGCAAGCTTTCTTTGTGTTCAGCTATAGAAAAAAGACAATTTCCTGTGAGCTTTAATTCCAATGGCTTTAGTTAAGATAAGATAATTAGTTTCTATTGACCATACAGTTAGCAGTTTTTTTGATGCTGCCTTTAAATAGATTGCTTACCATTCTTGAATTAGTAAAAGGATGGTAGATTGTGTGTTTTCATTTATGATGTATTGGTTATCAAAGAGATATTACCTACTTCAGACAGTAGGAAATTTCAGAGTGTTGTTTTCTTCTATTCTATGGTGTATAAAATGTTGTTTGATAAATTTAAAACTATGCTTCAGAAACAGTCTTTGTTTAATCTGTATGTCACCTTCACATAAAATGCGGAACGCCTGATTTGTTATCCATTTGAATGTTCACACTTGTTGTTAAGAGTTGGGACTAACAAATACATTTGAAAATTGATAGATCGATAACATTTAGTCAAATTTTCTGAAATACTGTAAACCTTCATTTGCAAAATTTAGTTTAGTTTTAGTTAATCAAGCGATCATTTAGTTTAGTCTAGTTTAATCTTAACATTTGCCCGAGTCACTTTAGTTTAGTTTAGTTTATTCATGAAAATCATCATTTAGTTTAGTTTAGTTTTTAATCCAAAAAAAATTAGCAGCCCCAACTCTGATGGTGAATGAGACAATGTTAAGCCTCTAGCTTTAAAAAAATCCTACCTTTAGATTTCTTCTCACTATATATAATAAAGTTATCTTTTAGCAAATGAATCACAGATGTTTAGTAGCTTTTGCAGGGTTTTTGGTGATGGGGCAATTACGCATGCGTCACCAGCGTAAATTATGTGATTTATAGTAATATATAATGATATTCTGGTTTAGGACACAATATTGGAATGATACAATCATGCATTACATTTATATTTATTAGTGAATTGCATAATAGAACGTTCATAGGCAGATCCAGGTCTTTGGAAAGGCGGGGGGGCGCACATAAGGAAAAGGGTGGGGGGGCACTTACGAGATTTCATAAAAAAACTATGAAAATGAAGTATTTTGGTGGCAAAAGGGGGGCGCGTGCCCCCTGGATCTGCCTATGATGTTAATACACTTAAAAAGACAGGCTCCTCTGTATTCATTTTTAAACTCTTCACCATCTTTTAGGAGCCTTGATTCATCGAGTAATTGACACCCAACTGTCAGTTAGCAGCTTTTATCCTGGGCATGGAAAAGAAAGATGTCGCCTACACACACACGAAAACAGTTTTGGAAGATCTGCCTGGGTAGCATCGACCAGGGACCTGAACCAATGGATTCAGGTCTGATTATTTGCCTGGAATGCATAATGGGCCCTCATCTCGAAATGACATACTTAAAATTCATTTGCAAGGTCGATGTTGCCTGTAATGTTTTCTAACTTAATATTCACTGTTTGCTGGGAAAGGTAAAACTGGTATATTTGTGATTCTATAAAACAATACAAGGTCTTGTTAGCAATTTTAGTGCTTATAAATGATATATATGTGTTTCCCCAGTGTTTGCCGATACATTTTTAAACTTCCCAAACTTCAAGCATGTTTCTACCAACGATGGATTGCTTAAAAGACATGAGAGAAAGAAGTTTGAAAATGTATCCGCAAACACTGGGGAACCACTTATATATCATTCCTAAGTACTAAAAATGCTAATAAGACCTTCCCAAAATTTCGTTCGTTCTCATGTGGGATTCGAACCCACGAAATCTGGGTTGAGATAACAGACCAAGTATGTAAGATGGCGGTTTTGATTTTCATAATATGTACTGAATTTTTGGCAATATCAGTGAAAGATGATGACTCAATTTCTGGCATAAGGCTAGATGATGGTATACATGATATTTATAAGGAAATTAAAATAACCCAATATGCTGATGATACATGTATCTATTTACAGAATGAAACCTATATAGATCCACTTTTTAGAATAATAAAAAAAAATTCTCTAGTTGTTCTGGGCTAAATCTCAACTTAGACAAAACAGAAGGACTTTTAATAGGAAATTTGGCAGAAAATAATCCTACATATACGAAGATAAACTGGCCTAAAGAGCCAATACGATATTTAGGTATATATATTGGTTTTGACCATAACTTGTGTTATCATCTGAATTGGGAATCAAAATTAGAAAAAAATGCAGAAATTAATAGACTGTTGGCGTACACGTAATCTATCCATTGAAGGAAAAATATTAATCATAAAATCAATAATCGTTCCGAAAATTGTTTTTCCTGCTACAGTTTTACCCATCCCAGTGGGAATCATAAAGACAGTGAACAAAATGTTTTGCAATTTCCTTTGGGGGGAAAGAGATAGAATCAAACATAGAATACTTATAAACAAGTATTGCTATGGTGGCCTTCAAATGATTGATATTGGGACCTTTTTATGGCTTTAAAAGCCAGTTGGTTGGAAAAAATTTTAAATAGCAAAGAGATTTGGTCATACATTCCAAAGACACTTCTGACTAACTTACTTACAAATGAACTCATAAATATGTCATTTTCAAGCATAAATGATATGCCAATATTAGAGAAACTACCCATATTCTATCAACAAGTAGTTATAGGGTACTGTACAGCAAGAAAGACAATTAAGATTGAAACAAAGAGTGATTTGTATAACCAAATGATATGGGGTAATAATGCATTCATGAGTAGAGGTAAATGTCTTTTCAATGCTGATTTTATATCATCTGGTTATATCTATTTACATAATGTATTAAATAGAGATGGTACATTTAAGAATGACATACTAGGCAACATCTCTAATAAAAAATATGTTTTTTTGAGTACCATGTACTCCATAAAAGATTGTCTGAAGAGATATAAAGACATACGATATGGAAATGAAAATGAACTAGACATTGAAGACCAACAAATAAACAGGAATATAGGTAAATGTAACAAGAAATCTAAATACTATTATAAATTGATGATAGAAAAGAAGGTCATGAAAAATAAAATGAATGAAAAATGGTGCACTACCCTTGGAATTGAGGTCAGTTGTGAAACATTTTACAACAATAAGATGAAATCCATTTACGATAAAAAAATATCTTCATTTAACTACAAAATATTTAATGATCTATTACCAACTGGTAAAAACCTTAAAAAATGGCAAAAAAAGTGACACGCCAGAATGCATATATTGCAGAGATCAAAATCATAACTTGTTTCATCTTTTGTTAGAATGTGTTCACATAGAGAATATTTGGATATATGTAAAAAAATTTACTTAAAATTAACATTGATCATAGTGTCGTCATCTTTGGCACTAATGATAATGATATAGCAAATAACACAATCTCACTGATATCCTATATTATATTTAAAAAAGTATATCACAGACAGAAACCGTGCATCTGATGTCATATCTGTTACGAAATATATTCAACTAGAACTGGCATACTATATTCCAGTTTATTCTAGTTCAAAATTTGATTCTCTAAGATTGTTCAGTGAAAAATTGTGTGAACTGAAAATGATGATATCAACGTAAATTTACATGTACCATGTTTGTAAAAGCCACATGATTAATCAAAGTACTCCCGTAAGGAATCAAAATTTAGTAATTACATTATTACAATACTTTGAATTTTCGTTTAGCCTCATCAATAAGATGCTATTTCAATATAAGCTATATCCAACAAAGACATTAATAACAAAAAGGTTAATGTATATTGATTGTTACAATCTGGAATGTATATGTGTGTATGTGTGTGTGCATATGCATATATATATGTATAGATGCACCTGTGTTTATATACTTTCATTTATCATTAATAAATAACTGAGTGATAAAAAAATATTGGTGAATGGCAATGATAAAAACTAGGCCAATAGTACACACATGGTGTCGCATAGCGGCAGGATTTCAGACTAAACATCAATCACAGAAACAAATTACCCCTTTATAAAAAAACTGGTGTTTCAAAAATTACATTATACTTTGCAATGAAAAAAGATTTTGTTTAGAAACAAAATATTAAAAATATTATTTATGAAGCTGATATTATACAGCAAGTGAGAGAGAAAAAAACATGAATATCATTAAACTAGATATTTATAGAACAGATAAGAGATGTTTATACTTTACAATGAAAAAAGATTTTGTTTAGATAAAAATAGTAAAAATATTATTATGAAGCTGATATTATACAGCAAGAGAGAGAAAAAAAAGTAAACCATGAATATCATTAAACTCACTAAACTATCATAGAACAGATAAAATAGTAAAAAATATTATTTATGAAGCTGATATTATACAGCAAGAGAGAGAGAAAAAAAAACCAGTAAACCATGAATATAAATATCATAGAACAGATAAGAGATGTTTAGATCTAAGAATCATGGCGCTATTTAAAATAGTTTGAGCTTTTCACCAATGTTTTTTATTAAAAAAAAAAAAAAAAAAATGTAAGATGGCGGTTACAGAGACAACGGTTTCAGCCATGTAACTTTTTAACAGCTGGCTGCTTGGGATGATGGTATCATTCTGGTCTCACAACCTTGGGGTCGTGAGTGGCGCTATTTGAGTCCCCTAAGATAGTCTTGCTAACATTTTAGTGCTTATGAATGATGTATATGTGTTTCCCCCAGTGTTTGCTGATACATTTTCAAACTTCTCAAACTTCATGCATATTTCTACCAACGATAGATTGCTAAAAAGACGTGAGAGAGAGAAGTTTGAAAATGTATCCGCAAACACTGGGGAACCACATATATATATCATTCCTAAGTACTAAAAATGCTAATAAGATTTCCTTAAAATTTTGTTTGTTCTCATGCCGGATTCGAACCAACAACATCTGGGTTGAGATAACAGACCAAGTATGTAAGCTTGGGGTTACAGAGACAACGGTTCAGCTGTGTAACTTTTTAACAGCTCGCTGCTTGGAATGATGGTATCATTCTGATCTCACAACCTTGGAGTCGTGAGTTCTGAGTCCGCTAGGGCCACTTGATATAGTCAAATGGAAGCTTAGGGTGGTAAAAACCTGTCTTCAGCTATATCTATTGTTGGTAGAAATGTGCTTGCTAAAAGACGTGAGAGAGAGAAGTTTGAAAATGTATCCACAAGCACTTGGGAGACACATATACACGATTTTTGTGATTCTATAATACAATACACATGATATAAATTGTCTATACAATATAGTACAAATGAAACATAGTTTATAGCCTATGAATGCTACTCCAGGTATGTTAGAAGTATGATCCGTTGATTTTACATGTTTTCCTTTATAAAGCATGTGCATATAACTACAATATGCACAAACAAAGTGTAGCCTATGGACTTTTCATTTCATTTTTTGTTCACATATTCTAAGATGATAGGATAGCTATTTTATTCGTCATCAAAATATGTTTTTCTCTCTCACTGGAAATTAATAGTTTTACACTATACACCCTGTTGTATGGGTAATAATTTTGTGTAAGCATATGAATAATGCTTAGAATAAACATAACACGTCAAAATATTGACCAAGAGCTCAAGATCTTAGCTTACTGTTTTAGTATACTGTCTAAATATATTCAAATTAAATTGTTCTACATTTTTCGTTTCTAAAATAGAGCGGTTAAATAAAAATATTGATATAGTCTGAAGATTTCTTTTGAGATGATTTCATTACAATTGAAATATGCAATCCTTCAACAATGTTATCAAATAAGTGTAAGTACTGTACATAATTTTCATTTGAAAAGTATGTCTAAAATGTTGGTATCCAAAGTATGTCTAAAATGTTGGAATCCAATAAAAGAGAGTTATGTAGATCCATTTGCCCATTATGAAAAAGCCCGTTGGCTACACTGAATTTGATGATGTGGTAAAAGTAACCCAGTAAACCATTTTAGGTCTTGAAGACGTCCGGAAGACGTGCGTTTTTACGTCGTTTGCCAACGTCCGAGGGACGTGGGCAAAACAAAAAGTGTTATTTTTTTAGACGTTCATAAACGTATGTAGCAGAAGTGGACGTCCATAAAACGTAACTAAAACGTCAGTAAGACGTACGGAATACGTGGGGATGACGTAGCCCCTTTGGTTCTGAGAACGTTTAGAAGACGTCCTTTTTTACGTCCGGGTACCAACGTCTGAAAGATGGAAAACCAAAAGGCTTTTTTTAACGTATGCGAAGACGAGGACGCGAAATGTTGAGCTCCCAAGAAAACGTTGGTAACGTGAGGAATACGTAGGGAAAACGTGAGGAATACGTTGGGTGACGTAACCGTTGGGTTTTGAAACGTCTAGAA
>CM032662.1:2225098-2237819 GCA_019095985.1 Streblospio benedicti
ATTTTAAATCATCTGACGAAGGAACAACTTCAATATAGTCCATACACGCACATTCAGGAGCACGACTCAAAGGCTGCATTTTTGATGACATTGTTTTGTACATCTAATATTAATAAGCAGATAAACACAATCCAGAGACTTGCCACGATTTGTTCTGTCTGAGAACGATCTCTTCAGATTCGAGCACATAATGGACAAAACTGGTTTCAAATATGGACGTGTACTGCTCCATGCGTGTGGATTATATATGCTTTCTTTGTATAAAAAACAATAAAGTTCATGTACTTTAGGAATATATTGTGTGTTCCTGACCACATGACCAGTTGCTAGGCAACTACTAGCTAGCGCCATGACTGGAGACCAGAGATGATAGTTCAGTTAGTCCTGATTACAGCTGCAATCATCTCTTGTGACATCATATTCTCATATTGTGCAAATATTCTTGAATCTCGTGTGCAAAATGGATATAAAGAAAAAGAATGAAGTTATAAACACATATATCCATAATTTATTCACTCTAAAAGTTTTAAAATAATGGATATTTACCTAAAGTGGAGATTTATTTCTTACTGACAACATCAGTTCATACAAAAAACAAATTAAAATTGTTAAAAAGCTTCGACGCTTTTTGATGGTTAAGTGATTAAAAGAAGTTGTACCGATATTGGTACTTTTAAATTAATCACAGAGAAAGTGAGTGCGAATCATGATTTGTTATGACTATCTAGTGAACAGCTACTTACATTACTATGAGTAGGTGTGATGAGCTATACTTCATAAGAATGATTTGATATAAATATTAATAAGAAACAGTTAATATTTCAAAAAGTATAAATCAAAAAGTACAATGTAAGCATAATATTCTTTGTTTAATCTAAGTAGATACTATTGAATTAACTCAAATATCCTAGTAGCGAGATGTATCCTGTTCAGATCTTCCACTGGGACCAATAAATCTGTGACCTAGTGTGACATTAGGAAGCTAGCTGGCATTTTAAGGCCAAGCCTAGCTTTTAACTTGTTTCAATGAATGACTGGTCAACTACTTGGTGATGCACCAAATCATTACAATTTTTCTTAACCTATTTCAATGATAAAAATTCCCTTCCCCTGAATATCAATACTTACCCCCATCAATTAATCCTAATCTATCATTGAATAATGAAAGTCATTGCAATGATTTATTCTATGAGAAATATGAACTGATTTAGAGAGAGAGAGAGGTAGAGGCTTGTCTTAATTTGCAAGTACTACATGTACGTTCAAAGTATAGAAGAAACACATCTATAAAATGTTGGGCCATAGTTAGATAATGGTGATATTCAATCAGCCCAATGAAATTTTGTGGCTGGTTTAGTAGCTGAATCTTGCATACTTCTTTTGATCATTCTTCAAATCTGATCATCTTCATTGAATGAATCTTTCATGCTTTAAATAACACATTTTTATCAAGTTTATCACCTACATCTACATCCAAATTTAAAATGTCTACACATATACATCCAATGTTGACATAGTATCTTGAATATCTGAAGAAAATGATTCAATTAATTCCAGACATCGCTTTACTTTCAAAATGAAAAATCCCCTACATTCCTTTTTCTAGTTTTTCTACTCTGAAGTTTGAAATATGTCTACTACGTTTGTTAGAGTCTAAAATAAATTTGTTTTGACCTATATTTTGTATTGATATCCATCATGAGTATGTGCTAACATAAAGATCTGTTGGCCTACAAAGTAACCAGTGATGACAATTCACTTGGCCTTAAGTTGATATGCAAATGTGCAAGCCTTGCTTGGTATTGCTGTTTTAACATAGTGAATAACTACTTTTATATTTACTTGCTTTTATCTAAAAATACAATTATGAATAAAGTTAGAATATCCATGAAATAAATACATTGATGGAAGTTGCCTTACAAAATGATCTGAACCTATTTTTTTAAGTCCATGTTTAAACCAAGTGTTGAGATGACTGCCATTCATGTTGTAGATCATTCATTGTTCATGATAAAAGTTTGTGGTCTATTGTCCTTTGTTGGTTGTCTTATGCTACATAATGATTCGACATATTTATTTAATTCACTATAGCACCCAATTACACAGCAGAAATGAGGCATTTTGCTTAATCTAAACAAGTCACGCTAAGGGTCTAAATACTGGCTAGTCAAGGTTTAATTTGATTGACTTTTTTAGCTCCAGGGGACCATATAGAAGGTTTCTGTGCAAAAATTTGTTTGTTAGGTAAAATGTCGGGTTCAGGAAATTTTACATCGATTTTTACTCTACTAATATATTACACTGTCCATTTGCTCATCCATTAGACCCCAAACATCCTATAGGCACTGCTGCTGCCAAAATGGGTTTGTAAACTTTCCAACATTGAGGTTTAGTGACCATTGTAAGAATCGATTGGAGCAAAATACAGACGAATGGTGAATGTCAACTAGTTTCAGTTATTACTCAGGAAACAGGATATTCAATCGACAAATCAGTGCATAGTCAAGGTAGTACGACCATTGCTTAAGGAAGGTCACATAGACTTGGACAAATATTCTAACTTTTGTTAATATTTACGGCATGTCAACTTTAGGTGAGAGACTACGCCTGACCTCAAGATACGCCCTTTTTGTATTATTGTAATTATATATACTGGTAATTCACTATTCTGCTTTGTTATGCAGAAATGTGTTTGCTGAAGTTATCAGCAAGATATATTGTTTCTCAATGTAAATTGTATTGCTTTGTGTCTTTGGTTGTACTGAAGCTGCTAGTTGCCAATAATATATTCTCATATAGTCTCTCAATCACCATATCGGACCATATCTATAAATCTATAAGATATCCTAGTCTAGGAGTGATCACATGTGCTGTGAAAGCATACCAGAAACAATGGAAGAACGACCAAGACAGAATATGCCCCATGTACAGACCAAAGAAGTACCAGGAGGAAACAAGACGTAATATATATAAGAGGAAATAAATAATAAGCAAAATGTCGTGGTACCATCGTCGGTTTTCACGGCTTGATCACTCACACTGCCTTAAAGTCCTTGTTCATACCAACTACTGAGGGTGCCGATGCCCTTTAAGTGGTTAGTGCGAAAAGGCCTTAGAATTAAGTGGGATGTGGGAAATTGGCAAAAAATTAAGTGGTTAGTGGGAATTTGGGCAATTAAGGGGAAGTGTGAAAATTACCAAAATTAAGTGGGAACAAATTCTAATTTTAGTGGGAAACTATAAAAAATGCGCGACGAGGGTCATGCACGTAAATTTATAACAATTTAAAATTGGTCGTTATAATATCATGTCATTTTTTGTAAAAGTGACCAAAATGTTCATTATAAGTACGCATGTTAGTGGGAGATGAAACTATTAAGTCGGAAGTGGGAAATGAGCTAAAATTTAAGTGGGAAGTGGAAAATGAGCTAAAATTTAGGTGGTAAGGGGATCAGGACCCCCCCCCCATCTAGACCCTCAACTACTGCCTATATAGTCATGAGATATGACGATGTCATGGTAAAGCAAGAGGCCGCCAACACACGACGGCTATAAACAACCCAGGAAGAAATAAATGCTTTAGCTAGTCAAGCCTTGGAACACCACCCTCAAGAGACCCCACAATTCATTGTGGAAATCATAGGAAAATATAGAACACCACTAGAGAGACAAAGGGGATAGAAATATGCAATAGTAAAAGTAACATTGTAATGAACTCCAAGCTTCATCACTACCAACCTGCATTCCATAGAATCATATTCAGAAACCATCTCGCAGATTAATTAAAAATTGACCTTCATAATATCATGTTAATCTTAATAACCATTATGTATATGTTGTACTGTATTTGCACTGTCTTAACTTGTATTTCTATTTTAGTTTTTTGACAAGAAACCATCATTGTTTGAAAATGTTTAAATAAAAATCAAAATTAAAAAAAAAAAAATGTGAATCAATTCCACACAGCATAAAAAGAACATTCTAAAACAAAATGCATCCAATAATAGAGCATAGCTATTTAGCTAATAAAAAGTATTTTCTGTTATGCGAATTTTCAAGGCCTTGCATCGAGAGCTCGAGGATGATTACTTTCCACACAGGTGTCCATTATAAAAAACTTCAGTTTGCACTTGATACATTGTGTAAATATACGAGAAACATGACAAGAATCCAGTGAAATGAGTGTTCATGTGGATAGTATGCACTGCACACTAAGAAAACACATCAAAAGTGCTCAAAGCGCACATCACTGCTTTAGGGAACGATGATAAATAACAACACCGGGGGGGTCGTCCATTTTTGGGGGCGCGAATAAAAAGTTAGACGCCCCCCCCCCATCAACATTTTAAAACGTTGAGTGAGCACCCCACCCTCCGTTAAAGAAAAAGTCCTCTATATAGTCATTCCATTGCTAAAAGAAAATATTTGATAAAAAATATACCTTAGCATGATAAAAAAAAATTCAGCGACCCCCCCAATAGAAAGGGAATCAGAAAAGTTGGACGACCCCCCCCCACCTTTTTGACGACCCCCCCCCCCCCTGGTATCATTATTTATGATCGTTCCCATAACATTGACTCAAGTGCAATAAAAACGCTTCTTTAATAAAGACATACAGGCAATCGCTCAAGGCGATGGTCACTAGTTGTGTGACTATTGTACCAAGTTTGAAGTTTATGTTTCAAGCAGTTTTAAAATTATACCTGATAGTTAACCTAAACAGCTTTCTGAAAGGTACTATGTTAGTTAATCGAGGTTTTACTGTATGCGCATGAACTGATAACGAGGATTAGTAGCAACCAAAAACTATGCACACTATTCATTTCACGTACCAGATTATAGTATTATAGTATAAGGGCGGATATGTGACAAATACAGGCCAACATGTTCACTTCTGGCAGAAAGCATAAAACTTGGTACACAGGGGTTTTAATGTATGCTGATTCCAAAAATATCGGGAACCACGCTCCGAGATCATTGGTTCCTTCTGAAATCCAGATGGCTGCCAAGATGGCGGCCATTACATACATAGCATGTAACTTTTTAACTATTAGATCTAGAATAATATGCAATAACACTTTTTGCACTGAATTTGGCATGGGGAATCCGATTCTGATATAATTTTGATGATTGTTGGTTACAAACAAGGTCAAAGGTCATGTTCACGATTGAATAAAGGCTAATTCTTGACACCAACACAAAAATCTCTGTAGACAAAAAACTCTCAAAACACTGTTTAATTATGTTGCTCATATCAATATTTTCCAACATATACTAAAGATGGATTTTTAAGCATATAAGTTGAGCCATATACTAGTTGAATACATCGATAGAAGAAATATCTTAGAACCTAATAAGCAGAAACTTATGCTTCTAATATTATTTTCAATGTTTTTTTTATCAAAGGTCCTCTAATTGATACATCATCCCTAAAGATTTATACAGATACTATGTAGTAATCATGCAGACAGTAGGACAAAATGTCTGCGGTAAAAGTATCTTTGATGATGTTCTTGCATAATGTTCTCCAAATGCTGAATCTAATTTCTTAGATGGAAACAAACACATTTTAAATTGTGGCGAGTGGAACAACTGAAAGTCAGTTGAAGAATGCCAGAATATCTTGTGACACCATCCATCTGCAATTATATTTCACAATGTTTCAAAAAACACATCTGATTTGCTGTGATACAGAGACTAGTATTCAGCCTACAGACTGGTCAGTATCTGTTCTCTGCCAACAGTCATCAGATGTACAACTGGTGGACCCAACAGAAGTGAAAAACAAGAACCAATCCAATAATGGCTATAAAACACTTGCTGATAACTTGACAGCCTTACATCAACTTCCAATGTGCATCAACATAAGCCGATTGGATGACGGATTTGGAGTTGAACAAACCATGACCAAAAATAAAGCCAAGTGGCACAAAAATGTTATGTCTTATGTAACAGCAGCAAACTCGACCGTGCCCAAAAACACAAAACTTCTCATCAGCAAACAGAGATGAGACCTTCTCCAGTTAAACGTCAACTTCGAGGATCCTTCATTGCTCGGGAAGAAGACGATGTGAATGATATATATATATATAATATATATATATATAATAAGAGGATGCACTGCTTCTTTTGTGACGATCAACTCGATAAACAAGACAGCCATCAAGCAGCAACTGAAGACTTGGACACAAACGTACGTAAAACGGCTACAGATTTGCGAGAAACTAGACTTATTGCCAAGCTTTTACCAGGAGACATGACTGGTTTAGATGCAGTATATCACAAGAAGTGTTAGACTTCACTGTACACCAGACATAGGTCATTTTGCAGGAAGAGTGATTGCCCTAACATGACACAAAACCTAGGACCAAAATAATTTTCTATTTACAGAAGTAATTGCCTATATAGAAGAAGTTCATCAAATGGATGATGGGATTAACCACATATTAAAGTTGTCTGACCTAGTAAAACTCTTCAAAGAGAGGCTTGAACAACTTCAAGGTAATGTTTTGAGCACTGTCACAGTAAATTCAACCCTCCAGAACTTCAAGCAACCAAGAGCAAAAGCGGTGTTATATTGTCCTTTAAAAAGAATATTGGAGATGCCTTGCTTTCGTCAAATGACAGGGACTGCATTAGTGATGATGTTGTTCTGATGAGAGCAGCACAAATCATACGAAATGAACTGTTCAAAGGCAAATACAATTTCAACGGATCTTTGGTTGATGATGAATCTGACAATACTTGTACCTCCTTGATTGCCTTGTTCCAAATGATTCTTTGTGGTACGAGCATAAAAAACCAAACTGAGAAAACCGCCCATATGAGTAGTATTATTAAGTCACTGGCACAACTCACCATCTGTGAAAAGATCCCGTCCAGGCAGTGAAGCAATGCGTCATAGTTCAATCGTGAAACATAGCTTCCATTGTATATCGGTCTTCTGGTTCACAACAAGTCTAGGAAACGTGATCTTGTCGATATTTTGCATGCAAAAGGGCTGTATGTGTCCTATGATCGGGTTCTTCAAGTCTCCACAGATGTGGCTAACAAAGTTCTGGAAACATTTTAAAAAGATGACTTGGTAATTGTCCAACAACAATGCGAAAGAATTTATATACAACTGGACACCTTGATAACATTGACCACAACCCTAGTTCCACATCTGCACAATCATCATTCCATGGCACAGCAATATTACTAACGCAGCATGTAACCAATGAAAACACTGGAACACTATATCATGAACCAACTTGGGCTTCTAAGACCACTCAGCATTCAAAGTTTATCAAACCATTACCAGATACACATACACACATGTCCCACCAGCAGCATTTCCAAATGACAATCCTTCTCTACCACAAACAGCGGAATGTGTGAGTCCTGGAAATACTCTGGTAACTTCAGATGAAACACAACAGCACTGGCTTACTTGCAGAAATAGGGTCTAGACCCAACCAATAATAAATATCTTGGTCTGCGTTCTTTGCAAGCTTGCAGGAATCTGTTCCTCTTCCTCCAGCCATCACTGGACTTTTGCCACTTTTTCGTGAAAGTGCACACACATTGGCCATGGTACAACACAGGGAGGAAGAACAAGTGAATGTGGGCCTATTCCAAAGAATAGGTTGACAACCCTACTTGCTGCCCATCCAGCATCTAATAGAGAACTGCTGCTATTTGGCTTAGATCTAACATCAAAGAGTACTAGTTCCCTAATCCTACAGTGGCCATAATAAACAACAACTTAAGCCTTTCAAGGTGTGCACAGCCAAGGGAAACTAACCTATTCCAGTGCAATTTGCAAAGGGCATTTATAGTCTGCGTCCATGCTACAATGAGTCGCACACTGGAGGCCTACTTTAGCAGTTTTGCTACACAATACTTTAAATTGTCATATAAATAATCAATATCTTCTATATGTGTATATGTGTTTAATTTATGGTCTCATATATTTGTTAATAAATCTATGTGAATTTTGTAAATAGATTAATAGAAGTACTGTTATGGAAGTCTAACCTTGTACTGTAGACGTCTGCTCCAGCTTTGCATCACCATGCCAGAACCAGGGCACCTGTAATCGCCTGATGGATGGGTACCTGTGCACCTGTCAGCCCGGATACACTGGCACAAACTGTGAAACCCGTAAGTGGTTGCGTTCATCATGATATAAGAGCAAACATGTAAATGTTGTATTATGTGACAACTGTAATAGCAGATAATTGGGGGTGGAGGGCGAGCTGAGCCTGTGGCATGTACAACATTTATCAGCATTCCCTGTCCTCAAACACACACCCTCCTTACACAAAAAATGGATCCGCCCCTTTGTGGTAGTGTGATAACAGACTAGACCTCTAAACTCAATGGGAGACAGTCTATAACTAGCATTAAGATGGTGATAGATGATGTGTACATGAGATGAGTTGGTGATTTTTTGCTTGAGTTGGGTTATAATAAAAAGGGGACACACGCGTTGACTGTGCACACAAACTCCCTGTTCGGTGTTCCAGAGATTTGCTTCATTTCAAACAACAGGAAACTACACATTTGAACAAACAACATATTTAAGTACGGGTTAATTACCTACCAATCATATCTATAAATACAGTCCAGTATACCATACTAGTAGCCAACAAGCATGTGAGCAATTGCCAAAAGTCTAATCTAACAGCTGCTGTCAACTGCTTGCCGCTGAGCTCTAAGGGAGTGTTCATTATTTAAGTCAGGGGGGAGTCTGAGAAATCAATGGGGGTTTCTATTTTGGTACAGATATTTTAGGAGGGTCATCAAATTTGTACCAAGTACAAGAGGAGGGGTGTCTATTTTGTGCCAGGGTAATACTAAAGATTTTTTTCATTTTTTATTTTCCCTTTATTTCATGGGTAAAATATTTAGGGGAAGTGCTCACGTTATGAGCAGTAACACACATGTTAGACGTAATTAAAAAAAATACATAGTCAGAGATAAACATCTAAAGATAAATTGCCAATATGTTTACTTACGGAAAAAATAAGTTTTGATATACATATTTGCCCATGCACATTTGTACCCATAAGTCAGGCAAACTGGTATGTGGTGTTTGCAATCTGGGAGACGCTTACAGTAGTCACAACTACATCTCGTGAACTGCCCATAACGTGAGCAATATATCAATGTGAACTTTGTAAATAGATTAATAGAAGCATTGTTATGGAAGTCTTACCTTTTATCAATCATACTGCAGACGTCTGCTCCAGCTTTCCATCACCTTGCAAGAATCAGGGCACCTGTAATCGCCTGGTGGACGGGTACATGTGCACCTGTCAGCCTGGATACACTGGCTCAAACTGTGAAACCGGTAAGTTGTGGCTTTCATCATGATGTAAGTGCAAACATGTAGATGTTGTATTAATTGACAACTGTAATAGCAGATCATTGGGGGGTAGAGGGGAGCTGAGCCTGTGGCACGTACATTTATCAGCATTCTCTGTCCTCAAAACACACACACTCTTTACACAAAAAATGGATCCGCCCTTTGTGGTAGTGTGATAACAGACTAGACCTCGAGACTTAATGGGGAGTCAGTCTAACTAGCACTACGATGGTGATAGATGATGTATACATGACATGAGTTGGTGATTGTATGCATTAGTTGTGTTATGAAATAAAGACAGATCAGATGTGTTAATAATAAATCCTAGTGACAATATATGGTGCATGGGACGAGGCCTAGAATTTCATGATATAGGCTCACTCAAAGGGGGAAAGATCATCATGTACCATTGGAAAGCTTACAATCTCGGCTTTCCAGCCATGTCTGATGGCAATGCATGACGCTGTAGCTTTTTATTTTACTACAAAAAGCACCACTTCAAATTCGTTTGAGGTGAATTCTGTGTCATTCAACAGAGCATGATTTTTACTTGAGTATTTGGGACCCCATGTACAAGTTGTGTTTGATGATATGTGCAATGTAAATGTACCAATAGAAAGGACAAATTGTACTTTTTACAGTGATGTATATCAAATATTTCTAACTCTTATCAATATAGGGAAATCGTTAACTATACAAATGTGTCTTACAGGCACTCGTGATTATTAAAAAAAAATGAACAACTGTATCATATTTTTGCTTTTTGCTTTTTTTTGCTTTTTGCTTGTGAATTCAATTTTACTTTCACTGTTCTTGCAAGCAAGCTCCTACCACTGTATTGATATAGCTGAAGACACAGCTTCAATTTGACTATATCAAGTGGCCCTGACGGGGACTCGAACTCACGACCCTAAGGTTGTGAGACCAGAATGATACCATCATCCCAAGCAGTGGGCTGTTAAAAGGTTACTCGGATGAAGTGATGTCTCTTTAACCCCAGCCTACATACTTGGTCAGTTATCATCTAAACCCAGAGGCTGTGGGTTCGAATCCCACCTTAGGACCAAATGAAAGGATACACAAGAAAAAGAGAAAAAGAACTTCATGGTACAAACCGAGCAAGTCGGTGCTATTCTGCCCACCAACCCCAAGAGGTCAACTGGGACTTCGGAAGGTTGTACAGCTTGTACGGCAGACAGGGGGAATGGATGTCCGAGTAGTGGAGAGGACAGGAATAAGGATAAGTGCGATACTGCCTGGATTGAGCACAACAAAAGATGTGATGAGATGGACGAAAAGGGAACTGCAAAAGAGAGAATGTGGTGTACAAGGGCCAGTGTCTGAAGTGTAAGGAAGAAGGGAAAGAAGCCATTTACATAGGAGAAACTAGCCGCTCTGCCTATGTAAGAGGAAGACAGCATCTAGCGGCCATAAACAACCCCACTGTACATAAACACAATGCGTTTGCAAAGCACTTAACTGAATTCCACCCCGGAGAATTTATCAAATTCAAGATGGACGTGTTACAGATGTATAAAAACCCTTGAGAGGCAAGTCACAGAGGGAGTACTAATATTAAAGTAAACACCAGACAAGTGATAATATACTGATGAATAGTAAGATTGATCACCACCAACCAGCATTAAACAGGAAAGCATTTGACAGTTTATTCCCAGACTAGAAGTTGCAATGTAAATATATGTAATAATCCAAATTGTATAATACTGTAGGTAGATTTATTTAGAGAAGTACTAGTTGTAATGTACCAGTAGTTAGTGTGAAAAGGCACCTATGAAGTGTGCGAAATATATTATGTTTAAGAAATTTTAATTGTAATTTGATATTTAGTGTGGTGTATTATACGCTGATGTAGGAGATATGTAGGGTAAAACAACAAGCATTAGCCCGGCAGCTTAACCAAAAATATCTTCAATCTTTCAATTAATGATACAAGCATAAAATTTGGTATGAAGCAAACTTAGACATCACTCGAACAAAAAAAGCACATTAGCCACCTGAAAAATTCACTTTGGTGGCTTTTTTCCAAGATGGTGGCCATTGTATGCAGATTTGCAATAAATATTGTCTAAACTGGGCTAAAAATCTACCAGACTTTGACAGAATTTGCAAACATTTAAATACACCAAGATATAATAAATTTACATAATCTACATTTGGGTCATTTTGAAAAAAATATGGGTTAAAATAATCCAACAATTTATGTATACGGAAAATTTAACTATATGAAATTGAACATACATAAAAGAGATGAACTGCTCTCTACGATATCTAAAACTAAGGTAAAATGTTTATATAAAATATTAAATAATACCTATATATATAGTGTGCTCCAAGCACCTATCAAATTAATAAAGAATAAGAATCTGTTATTGAAGGGAGTGTAGTCGACACAACACACCATACGTTATCCAGCATCTTCCAACCCCAGTCACTGGGGCTACTTTTTTCAACTGTGCAATCCATAGCCGATTTAGTAGGAGGGATTGCATCAAAAGACCGTTGCTTTCTAGCAAACATGTCAAGTCGTGCATCATCATCATCACATGCAACAGGACTGGGTCTATCGTAAAGGGAAACAACATACATCTCTATGATCTGGATATCAGTTTCGTTTACTACTGGTGAATATTCACATAATTTGCCGAAGGTTTGTGAAACATCTGGGCATACATTCCAAGTTTGTCACAATGATCTTCTTGCCTTTACCTTTGAAAGAAGAAACATTATCACATCCAGAAAAAAGCGTTAACAAATAAAATTCCTGCTGCCTTTGCCGGTGTGATAGCATGGCTGAGCTCATGAACAGGGCTTAACATCATTACTTTTACCAAACTCTATCCACAGCTCTTGTAGACCTATATGACTGTTGAAAAGGCCCACAGCAATGACGACTATATCTGTGTCATTCGCCTTATTCAAGACTTTCTTTTTCCCTTCTTCAATACTGTGTTTGAAGTGTACAAATAACCGCGTATCAGCCTCTTTGTGGTTACACGGAGATAGATAACTATCCATGTCATCCATCTGATTGCACACCACATCTTCTTCTCGTGTAACATAGACAGTGTTACCGGTGCAGTTGTCAACTATTTTATCTGCTAGGAATTCGAAGAGCTCAGCTTTGTTGTTGCTATCCCTCATAAAACTTTGCCAGTTCTTTGATATCTTGCCTCTTCCTGTTACTCGTTGCCGTGTCCCCAATCCTCGTTTTGATCTAGTTTCTGCTTTCAGACTTTGTGGTTTATAAACATCAAATACAATATAATTTCTGGTATACTTGGAACAATTGGTTTTGATTTTAGGAATGACCTCTAGTTCGGCATATTCATTAAATGTTTTAGAAATTCG
>CM032662.1:2237919-2256939 GCA_019095985.1 Streblospio benedicti
GGTTTTTAAGGTATGCTGATTCCAAAAATATCGGGAACCACGCTCCCAGATCATTGGTTCATTCTTGAAATCTAAGATGGCTGCCAAGATGGCGGCTGGTACATACATACCATGTAACATTTTACTATTAGGTCTAGAATAACATGCAATAACATTATATGCACTGAATTTGGCATGGGGAATCCAATTCTGATATAATTTTGATGATTGGAGGTTACAAACAAGGTCAGAGGTCATGTTCACGATTGAATAAAAAGTTAATTCTTGACACCAACACAAAAATGTTTGAAGACAAAAAAACTCTCAAAACACTGTTTAATTATGTTGCGCAAATCAATATTTTTCCAACATATCTTTATTTGACATAAAGCATTTAAAAGCATAATTATTTAGCAACGAACTTTGTTCGTGCTAAATGATTGTATAAGTGAGGTGGGGGCGGCGGGTAGAGAGGTTGCTTCAAAGTAAATTTATATATGTTTCTATTAGAAGGATTTTGGAGATTTTTGTTTTTTGGTGGAAATCATATTGAATTACATGTCAGGCCCGAAAATTTGGCAGTTCTTTTAATTTTTACAACATTTAATCTTTATCATCACTAAGAAATAAATATAGTGATGTCGTTGTTGTGATATATGTATTTTATTCTGCATTTGTTCGTGGCCAAATCTAAATTCATGGGAGAATTTGAGTCGATGTTTGCATACTTTAAACGCTATAATTTCACTGTAATAAAGCAACATACTGCGTTTTTACCCGGAAATCACAGTACACCAGCACAATAAAGTTCATCGACATAAAAAATCAAAATATATTGTTACCCGCACCAGCCGGTTGCACTTAAAAGGTTCTATTATTCAAAGTATTGATGCTGATTCTTATTATCACACTTTGAGACCATAATATTCTACATATTTTAAGAAATCTATCGAATACTCCCCCAGATCAAGACGACAATAATGCTCTTTATTATCGCCCTACCTGTCTGCTAACATATCGTTTATCGAAAAGGGCTATATTAACAATATGCAACAACCATGCGCGCTTGACTAAGGCTGATTCTTTGAAACCAGCATATGCATAAAATTATGATAATGAGCATGAAACGTGAAGAGGGTTATTGGAACAACCCTCGTCTCCAAAATGGTGGTCACCACCTATTCATAAGTATTATCTTGGTTTTCTATTGAGTAAACACACTATACGTTTACTTTAATGCTGAGTTGATAGGTATTAGCTCGTAGATTGTGTACACATGAACGTTTTAGAAGTACATAGTATAACAAACAGAAAACTTAGCCTAAAAGTAATCAGATGAGAGGAGGGCTGGAGGTTGTTGACAAGTACCATTCTTGCATGATGAGGGTTGTTGAATTCCAAAGATGAGGGTTGTTGCGAATGACATGCTTTTATTTATATAAATTAATATTAAATTCTTGAAAGTGTAATATATCATACATTTACTTACATTATATAATACAATACAACAATATATTTTACTAAAACTTGTGTAATAGATGGGAAATTCATTATAAACATCAGTTACAAATATTTTGCACAGGGATAGGACATTTCATTTCAAATGATTCTTTGGTCTCAATAGAGGTAATGGCAGTTCCATCTCTACTAATAACTGCATAAGGCCCATCTGTATTCAATGGTAAAACACCTTTTATCTCTGAATCGGAGGTGTTGGCCGCCATTTATAAAGACAGGGTTGTTGCAATAACCCTCTTCAGCGCAGTGTCCAGTAGTGTACAAAAATCGCATCAGCAATAAAAATAAAAAAGAATATATAAAATATAAAATATGTGTTTTTATTAAAGATTTATAAATTATGAGAAAGGTGAATTTATTGGTAACACGAATATGTATCTTATTTTTAGAAGTAAACAACTATAATTATGTCTGCAAGTGGATAAAATATTTGTGTTTTAATTGTGTGTGTGGCCCGCTCCAATATGGCGCCGGTAAGTTGAATAAACATGATGTGAGGTGATAATTTATAATATTCTCTTAAAAAATATTCAAGTAAAGATTAAAAAATAACTTGTCTGCGATGATTCCTCATACGGTTATACATAAAGTTATCTAGTTTTAATTATAATGACACTGGTGTTATACCCCAAAACGGATGCCTTGTGTGTTGAACCTTTTGACAGCCATTAAATGTGAAATGAATTCTAGGGGACCCGGACCATTCAGTATTTATGACAGGGTGGTGTAGGAGGGTTTTAGGGCAGGCCATGAACTTTTTTCACAATGTTTGAGGGGGGGCTATCAATTTTTCACACACTTTTAAAGGGGTAGGTGCGGGCTATCACTTTTTTCACATAAATTTCCCCTGGGCCCCTGGGGGAGGGGGGCTATTATATTTTTCACAGCAATTTTTAAAAAAATCCTCCTGCCCCACCCTGTCATAAATACTTAATGGTCTCTAGTGTATCTACACTAACATAATATGGTCAACAACGAAAATAACATGATGCGGTGCTGTAGGTATCTACACTAACATAATATAGTCAACCTTGAACATAACAGGGTGGGTGCGGAGGGGGGATATCCCCGAAATTTTTTGAAAATGTGATGCATTTTTCTGCAATCTAGTGAATAAATTACAGCAAAATTAACAGGGCATAATCACCTTGAAACATCTAGTTAGTGGGATTCCTGTTAGTGTATTTTTCTGTCAAACCCATCTTCTAAATCTTATTAGACCTATCCCAAAAAAGATTGTTGTCCTCATGATTCTTATTGGACATTGAACTATTTTAGGTCTTTCAAGTTCTTAATTTGCCGTAGGCACCGCAGAGGGGGGAGGGTGTGGGATGGGGACACCCACACCTTCTGTGTGGGGGGCCAGGGGTGCCCCCGAATTTTTGTAAATGTGATGCATTTTTCTGCAATCTGCTAGTGAATAATAAATTACAGCAACAAACTAAAGAACTTGAAAGACCAAAATAGTTCGGGGGGGCTAGGACAATTGTTCTGTCTGTCTGCACGCTTTCTAAAATTGACATCATGTGTAATAAGTGAACAATTGATAGTTTAGGCGGCTTGTAAACATTGATTATTGTCATATTCACATTTGGGATTTTAATGCCAATGCACTTGATATCTTTTGCTTTTGTTTCTAGTATTTCATAGTTTATATCTTGAAGGATAAACATACATACTCCTCCTTTGGCATTATGTTTTTATTTTTCTTGTGGTCGTCTGATTCTGGGCTATTGGATTCTGTTCTACTTTGTACAGTATAGGTCCGAAAATCAATTTTAAATATTATTCTAATTAGATAATTTTAAAGTTTAAGTCATCTAGTGTACATAAAGTTAAATAAATTATTGACATGTAAATTGGTTCATTAGTTTATCTTACTTTTATGTATATTGTTAACAGAAATTAATAATTTTAATGATACAAATTCTCAAAGAGTAAAAATTCATTCAAATACTAAACTACGACATGAAGAAATTAATTTAAAGAACACACTTAACCAAACAGGCCCAGGGCAATTTTGTAAATGGAAGATTTACCGTGTCCAGTATAAAATTATGGATTTCTTTGTCTAGAAATTTGGTTATGGCTGATCAAGTTTTTTCACCTTATAGAAAATGTCCTCTACATATAATTCTAAGAAATTGATTGCGAAGGGAATAAACGTTTGTTGCTAAATTTCGAGGGGGTATACCTCTATCTAGTTTTGATTTGTTTTACAAATATTATTATTAATACTAGCGGGTAGTGTAACTATACACGATGGATGGGAAATATCCAAACATTTCCACGTTTATGATACTAAAGATGGATGTTTAAGCATATAAGTTGAGCCGTATACTAGTTGAATACACAGAAGAAATATTTTAGAACCTAATAAGCAGAAATAAGCAGAAAATTACGGTTCTAATATTATTTTCAATGTTTTTTATATCAAAGGTCCTCTAATTTATACATCACTAAATATCTATATAGTACTGTTGAAAACAGTACACACAGAATACTAAAAAGTAATCTTGCAGACAGTAGGACAAAAATGCCTGCTGGAAAAGTATCTTTGATGATGTTCTTTCGTACTGTTTTCCAAATATTAAATCTAATTTCTTAGATGGAAACAAACACATTTGAAATTGTTGGAACAACTGAAAGTCAGTTAAAGAATGCCAGAATATCTTGTGACACCATCCATCTGCAATTATGTTTCACAATGTTTCAAAAAACACATCTGTTTTGCTGTCATACAAAGACTAGTATTCAGTCTACAGACTGGTCAGTATCTGTTCTCTGCCAACAGTCATCAGATGTACAACTGGTGGACCCAACAAAGGTGAAAAATAAGAACCAATCCAATAATGGCTATAAATAAAACACTTGCTGATAACTTGACAGCCTTACATCAACTTCCAATGTGCATCAACATAAGCCGATTGGATGACGGATCTGGAGTTGAACAAACCATGACCAAAAATAAAGCCAAGTGCCATAAAAAATGTTATGTCTTATGTAACAGCAGCAAACTCGATCATGCCCAAAAACACAAAACTTCTCATCAGCAAACAGAGATGGGACCTTCTCCAGTTAAACATCAACTTCGAGGATCCTTCATTGCTTCGGAAGAAGATGATGTGACTGATAAGAGGATGCACTACTTCTTTTGTGACGATCAACTCGATAAACAGGACAGTCATCAAGCAGCAACTGAAGACTCGGACACAAACGTACGTAAAATGGCTACAGATTTGCGAGAAACTAGACTTATTTCCAAGCTTTTATAAGAAGACATGACTGCTTTAGATGCAGTATATCACAAGAAGTGTTTGACTTTACTGTACACCAGACATAGGTCATTTTGCAGGAAGAGTGATTGCCCCAACATGACACAAAACCTTGGACCAAAATCAATTTCATTTTACAGAAGTAATTGCCTATATAGAAGAAGTTCATCAAATGGATGATGGGATTAACCATATATTCAAGTTGACTGACCTAGTAAAACTCTTCAAAGAGAGGTTTGAACAACTTCAAGGTAATATTTTGAGCACTGTCACAGTAAATTCAACCTGACCTTAAGAAAAAATCTTAGCAAAATTTCCATAACTTCAAGCAAACAAGAGCAAAAGCAGTGTTATATTGTCCTTTAAAAAGAACATTGGCGATGCCTTTCTTTTGTCAAATGAGAATGACTGCAATAGTGATGCTGTTGTTCTGATGAGAGTAGCACAAATCATTCGAAATGAACTGTTCAAAGGCAAATACAATTTCAACGGATCTTTGGTTGATGATGAATCTGACAAAGGGGCTGTATGTGTCCTATGATCGGGTTCTTAAAGTCTCCACAGATGTGGTTAACAAAGTTCTGGAAACATTTTAAAAAGATGACTTGGTAATTGTCCAGCAACAATGCGAAAGAATGTATATACAACTGGACACCTTGATAACATTCACCACAACCCTAGTTCCACATCTGCACAATCATCATTCCATGGTTGAGCAATATCACTGACGCAGCATGTAACCAATGAAAACACTGCAACACTATATCATGAACCAACTTGGGCTTCTAAGACCACTCAGCATTCAAAGTTTATCAAACCATTACCAGATACACATACACACATGTCCCACCAGCAGCATTTCCAAATGACAATCCTTCTCTACCACAAACAGCAGAATGTGGAGTGGAAATACTCTAGTAACTTCAGATGAAACAACAGCACTGGCTTATTTGCAGAAATGACCCAACCGATGATAAATATATTGGTCTGTGTTCTTTGCAAGCTTGCAGGAATCTGTTCCTCTTCCTCCAGCCATCACTGAACTTTTGCCATTTTATCGTGAAAGTGCACACACATTGGCCATGGTAAAACATGGGATGGACATCAAAGAAAGCAACAGATCATCTCAACCCATTACACATCCCTGTTCTCACTGTCGATCAACCACTTTATGCCATTGCCAAAAACGGCCAACATATTTGGTGAAGACAAATATGTGCTTCTTATGGGTGGCCTGCATATTGAAAAATTGGCATACTTGGGGATTGGCATGAGGGCAGCTGCTGAAAATTTATGCTGTCAAATGCAGATGTTACTACTGAGGGGTAGAGCTGACAGTGTATAGAGAGGTTCTAATACAGCAAGAGCACAATAGGCCCATCAAGGTTCTGCTGCTGCTTTATTTGCCCTGCAAACCAAAGCGTATTCTGCATATCAGGAATGAAGAGAAGCACCAGATGAAGTTCTTCCTTTTCAGAGTGGTGTGAAGAAATGGCAACACATCACCCACTGTTCTTCTATTGGAACAAAAGCCTGCAACTGCAGATTTTTGTTTTTTCTCGAGTTCATACGTTCACAACGTGATGCAAACTTTCTACTGTGCGTGGAAACCTCGGATAAATCATTCCATGGACTTTTTGCAATGGACCACTACCATTACTCTAGGTGGCTTTCAATACATGTTAGAGATCTGATGCAACTCCATGATCAGTGTCCAAGTGCCTGTGCTGAGAAAAATGCAGAAGATGGTCAATGGACTCCCACATGAACAACCCTTCCAGAGGCTTCAAGAGCTGTCATGAACTGGTTAAATGGAATTGCAAAGAACAGTGTCTGGGCAGATGCAAATGCTTCAAAGCAAACTTGCTTCAAAGCACAATTGTACTTTTTTGTGTTGGTTAATGTGTCCAGGAACATCAAGAGGACTTCATGTCACTTACCAACTGGATCATGTAAAAACCTGTTTTAAAGTAACCAATAGTTTGATTAATGTTACCATATGCATTGAATGCATGTACTTGTGATGGTGTAGGGGAAACCATATTTGGTCGATTTGTTTAACACTTACACAAAAGCAACTTATGTACACATACTCATCTATTATGTATGGTGTTTTAACCCTTCCCTAATAATCCCAGCCCCAATATGTTACATCAGGAAATATCTCCAGAAATGTTTTGACTCACCATAAACTGCCTGAATAGCCCCAGTAGTTCAATCTTTAGAAGGTTGAGAGCGTGTGAAAATTCTTCATTTTTAATCACGAATTAGCTTCAATTTTCTCATGTACATGACCTGAAACCCTTGTTCTTGACCTCGAATCATTGATATATACCCTCAGAAATGACTTTCTCTTTGCTACATTTAGTCCAGAATGTGGTACAGCATTGAATTCTAGACCAAAAGTTAAAACGTTACATATTATGTATGTCCCGACCGCCATCTTGGCAGCCATCTTATTTCGGAAGGAACCAATGATCTGGGAGCGTGGTTCCCGATATTTTTTGGAATCAGCATACCCCCCAAAACCCCTATATACGAAGTTTTATGCTTTCTGCCAGATGTGAACATGTTAATCACATATGCCCCACTATTGTGTTTTATTGAGATAGAGTGCCGCTGATCACTATTTCAAACTTAAAACAATGCAGAAAAACGCTAATAGCCATAATAGAACCAAAGTAGACGTCATTAGAAATGTCAAAATGTCACTTAACTACTTTACAACCCCTTGAGTACATAGTATATAGTACTAGTGTGTATGGCGTATTGTTTGTAAATCCTGTAGTATACATACCATGATGTTATTTTGTGTGAAACCGAGTGATTCGATTTTAGGCACTTTGCCAATTTAAGGTTTACTTATATACACACAATATTAAAACTATACAACTGGACAATTACGTTAATGGCAGACGTTTGGCATCCCCATATTTCTTCAGTGTTGTTACGTATGACGAATGACATAACCCCCAGGACGGGCGGGGCTACTTGGTTGCTGCTCTGCCAGGGGCTGGGTCCCACCCTGAGGAGGGTTCCGCTCTAAGTCCCCCTTTCTGTTTAACAAAGGTCGATGAAGTCTCTCATAGATTGCCTCTCTTACGCCCCCCTTGAACCAGCTTGGTTCTCTGTCCATGATGTCTGTTGTTTCCATGCTGAATGAATGTCCGTGGTGCTGGTTGAATATTGGTGAATATGATGGTAGATTGCAGAAAGGTACCCACTAGCCCTGGCTCTCAGGTGTTGTTTAAACCTTTCTTTCAATGTCTTTGAATGTGTTCATCGTGTTGGAATCCATATATAGTTACAAAGTTCATCTTGACACAACACAATAAATCTTACATTGATTGACAGTTTCAAAAACTACTGTTGCCATTTTCAAAATCTCTCTGCGCATGACAGGTCAATGTACAGGTAGCATTAAGTTCACGCATGAGGAGGAGAATGATGGTTCCATTCCGTTTATAGACACTCTAATAGTGAGGAAAACGGACAACACTGTGAAGTTACTGGTATATAGAAAAAAGACTCATACAGACCAGTATCTACACTTTCCATCTCACCATCCATTGCAACACAAATTAGGAGTGATCAGGGTCCCTACTTGGCAAGTGCAATGATTGTTACAGAGACTGATGATAGACAGAAAGAAGAAGAAACACATAGTAGAGGCACTATTAAAGTGTGGATATCCGAAGTGGTCTTTTGACAAAGTTAAAGCACAGGTTGAAAGGAGGGAAGAAGGAGGAAAGGAAAAGAAGAAGGATGACTCGGGAGGCTCCAAAGGGTTATTAATCTTACCTTATGTGAAAAGGGTCACGGAAGGTGTGTCTCGCATTCTTAACAAGCACAAAGTACCCACAGCGGTGAAACCCTTGCAGACAATAAGGAACATTCCTGTTCACCCCAAGGATAAGCACGAAAGGCTTGAGAGATGTGAAGTGGTTTACAAGATCCCTTGTAAATCTTGTGATAGTGTATATGTGGGGGAAACTGGCAGAAAGTTGGGCACTCGTGTGAAGGAACACATGAAGGATGTGGATCAGAACACTAAGGGATCATTCACCAGAGCAGCGAGAAAAAGAATCCCTCACCCAGATCCACAAGCGTGCAATTACAGATCATGTTAGGCAGAACAATCATGAGATAGACTGGGAGGAAGTCAGTGTGTTGGACAGAGAAAATGATTGAAGGATAAGAACAATCAAGGAAGCGATCAAGATACGAGGACAGAGACAGGTCATGAACAAGGGACGGGGGGCTTTCAACTCTCTCATGTGTACGACCCGATTTTCTGCTTCGAAGTCGTGCAGATTTACCTGTCATGCGCAGAGATTTTGAAAATGGCAACAGTAGTTGTTGAAACTGCAATGTAAGATTTTGTTGTGTTGTGTCAAGATGAACTTTGTAAATACTTTCTTTCAATGGTTGGCTAGTTTCTCCAATGTAGGTGTCATTGCATTGGGGGTCCTCACAATTCAGTCTATATACAATGTTCTAAAAAATCCTATGTATTTGGTACAAAACGCTTGGTCTCATTTTTTTTTTAATGTTCTTTTATGTTGTGTTAGTAGTGTTCACAATTGTTTAAATTCAAAATTTCAAAAATTAAACAACAATTTTTTTTTTTCTTTTAAATCAAAATTAGACATTTGTGAACACTACTAACACAGCATAAAAAGAACATTCAAAAACAAAATATGCAATGTTGAATCTTATTTATTTCTTCATTTTGTCCTAAGTGTGTACTAGTTTATGTCTCAAGGTAATGTAGGGTTTGAAACTGGTAGAGAGATGTTATGAGTATGATGATATGATATCATGAAATGTACCCAAAATTCCTGTCTGTAAATATTTATTTGTGTCAGCCTTAATAAATATTTCTGACCGGCTGCTTTTGGCTGCATGTGGCGCACGGATGATAAAGGCTGCAAAAATAATGCAGTGCTCCTTTTTCAAGGGGAGATATGAAACTGACAATCAATATGGCAGCCTACATTTTTATGGATGTTGATATTTTATCAAAACGCATACTAATAATTGTAACATCATAAGTTATTAGGAGCAACATGCCAAGTGCATCAAAAACAAAATATTTAATTCAATCTATCTAAGGTGGCATTTGCTGTGCATGTCCCTTTAATTAAGGGGCTTGTTTGAAACACCACTTTTGATAACTGCACTTGGTTAGAACGTCATAGAGATGTTGGTGTTCCACGATCACGATGGTCTTTCCTTCAGAGGTAACGATAGCGGTAACAATAGTATTGGCTCTATGGTATACTGTATTTGCAATGTCTTAACTTATATTTCCATTCTAGTTTTTGAAAAGGAACCTACGTGGTTTGAAAACATTTGTAAATAAAAATTCAAAATTAAACTATTGTGAATAAATACCACACAGCATAAAAGAACATCATATAACAAAATGAGACCAAGCTGTTGTTTACCAAATACATACGATTTTTAGTAGTAAAAAAGAAATGTATATCTTTGTCAATGTCATGGTCAAGGAAAATCACCCCAGTGAAAGACAACTAGACATGGCACCCTAGGGCTACGAAATCCCCAGTTGGGGCCTTATTACTACTTGTGTCATATAAACATATCTTGTGCATCACAAGACCCGGTTTCTATAACCTTTACAAATTCACGTAATTGAACCTTTATCATTGTAAACTCTTCTATTAGAAGGTTGATAAATTTACAATCAAGTGGGTAATGACGTTCAGTGGGTAATGATGATCATGATTATATTGATAAGATTTTTTTTTCCTTGTGAACCAGCCTGTTGTGCTATATAACTATAGATTTAGCATATTGTTACCGTATTTATTTATGCACAACATTCCACATACAAAATCCTTTTTGGTTGAATGAATTAACAGCAGTAGTCATCAAGTAGAGCAATGTTACAGTGTGACTTTGGAATGTGGGTGGTTTCTAAACGTCTTTAAACGTCTTTATTGGCATGGCCAAAGTTGTTCTAGCAAAGCTGTACTCTCTGAGCATTGTTGATCTAGCTATAAAAATAGTCCATATGATCTCATGTGTAATATGGTTTGGTAGCGTTTTAATGGAATAATCAAAATAATTCAAAGAGAAAAAGAATAAAAACAATTAAGACATCCTTCCTTAAGTGGAAGTGTGCCATGAATGTCGATGGTAATGACTACTTTTTGGCTGATGCTAATGGCCGATTATAGACTATGTACATTGACATTTATCCTGTACTTAATTTGATGCTCTCTCTAAAATATTTATACTTCGAGAATATTAATAATGCAAATATTCAAACAGAAGAGATGGATATGTCCCAAACAATTCGAATAATCACACATTCGGTCCGACATTGATGTAGTAACAATTTTAGTAATCACTTGTTTAAATTTCCAGGTGTGCAAACACACGTAATATGTAAATGTAAAAAGAATTTTTGAACTTCAAATATCGATAGAATATATAAAAATATAAGATTAAACTATACAAATTAGACAAAAGTACCTGATATATGACTAAATATTGGGGAGAAAGGTAGATAATATATTTTTTCAAACATCTGTTGAAACAGCAGTTAAAATTACAATTAATGACATCATGTGGATGTTAAGTTGTAGATACATTTTATAAGAAGTTGCAGCTTTGTATGTTTTACAGAAAACATCAATAGATGAAAATCCAATGAATCTCTGTATACCCACTTTTTTGAGCGATTCTGTTTCCCCTGGTCCTGGAGACAAGGCTAGACGGTTGAGAAGATACGACTTTCCTGTTCTGTACAGGCCAGCAATGCTTATCACCACAAGTGGTCCGTTTAACTGCTCCACCTAGAGGTGTTACATTGAACAATATTTTGTAATTTGAAAACACAGGTAATACAACAAAATCAATCTGCTTATTATGAAGAATGGAAACGGCAAGCCCAGATGTAGGTTCCACAAATAAGAGTACTGCTATGTAACAACTGTTATTTTTAGGTGAACTCTTAAGTTTGTTTTCAGCTACTAGAGAGATGTGGGAGGAGAAAGAAATGGGATTTTGGGGAGGGATGAGGCTAAATAAAGAGGGATGTGGGGAAAGGCAAAACAGAGGTGTGCTGTGGAAAATAAAGGGAAACAAAAAGAGGAATGCGGATTTTTTTTTACCCCTACAGCCCTCATGGTTTCCCCGTAATCATAGTCACATTCTTCCTAAAACAATAATTGTTACAGCTCACTTTCTTACCTGGTCCAGAACTTGTTTATTGACAGAAAGTTTGTTGCTGGCGTCTGTTGATATGAGACAAGCTGGAGCTTTGAAAATATCCATACTGCTTGCCGAAGCCATTTTACTATTGAATGCTGGAAATGAACGGCTGTGACAGAATATCAAATAGATCCTGACTAGCAGCTGCAACAAACGCAATAGAAAACGCCCTGTTTAAAGTGCCTAAACGTACCGAATCGCTTATCAGAGACCCCAGCAACGACCACTTATCTTTGTATCAGACGAACTTGAAAAAAATTGTTAAGTGATATATATATATATATATATATATATATATACCCCATATAACGACCATATATATATATAGACGATATATATAAATATATATATATGTGTGTGTGTGTGTGTATATATATATATGTATGTATATATATGTGTGTGTGTGTGTGTGTGTGCGTGTGTGTGTGTGTGTGTGTGCAAGTGTGCGTGCGTGCGTGCGTGCGTGCGTGCGTGCGTGCGTGCGTGCGTGCGTGTGTGTGTGTGTGTTTCCCAGTTTGCCGATACATTTTCAAGAAGTTTGAAACTGTTCAGTGATAAGTAATTTCAGGGCCGTAGCTAGGATTGCAAAACAGAGGAGGCAATATATTGGGCGAGGGTGCAGACAAGCACCGTCGGCTAGGGGGTTCGGAAGGCATGCCCTCCCCCCCTCCCTCCCAAAAAAAGTTTTGAATTTAGACCCATTTTGAAAGTGATCTCCAAAAACAAAATGCCTCATATGTAGCTACGGCCCTGATAATGTTTTGTTTATATTTGTGCTTAGTTCACAACTAGGCTTTAATGTACTCCCGGCTTGATTTTAACCGGCAAAGAGGCCAGAGCCATCGAAGCCGCCAAAAAAGGTCACTCTGCGGGGCCTAGTCTTTCAAAAGACCGTATATATAGTTTTTACTTCGATTGAATTATTATTTATTATTTATTGGTATACATCACAAACATTTTTTGTAATATATATATATATAAGTATTCATTGAATGATTATTACAATGACATTACCCTACAACACCTAAAACTCATCGATAAGTGTTTCCCAATCAACCACAAACTCCACAAAATACTCAACAAGAACACACTAAAACTCAGCTGCATGCGGAATGCCAAACAAGTCATTTCAAGGCACAATAAGAACGTAATAAAAAGTAAAAGAAATGAACCTGACAAACTCCAAAAATCTTGTAACTGCAGAACTAGAGGCAAATGGCTCGAAAGTAGCATAACATATCAGGCCACAGTTACCAGACAGAACAGCAACAAAGAAGATACCTACATTGGGCTAGGTGAAAGACAATTCAAGACGAGGTTTAATGACCATAAAACCAGCTTTAGGAACCCAAATTATAAGAACGCCACAAAACTAAGTACATACATTTGGTCCCTCATTGAAATCAACATACCATACTCTCAGATATGGAAAATAATTACAAAAAGCAAGTCGTATTCAAACTCATCCAGATCGTGCAGCCTATGCCTAAATGAGAAATTCTTTATACCCAAGCCCCGATTGAGTTGGTTAAGACTATACACACGAGGTCTGTAGTGTAGGCTATGAACGTAACTTAAAATTCAGACAGAAATTCAGAAATTCAGACAGAAATTCAGACAGAAATTCAGACAAAATGCGGAAGGTTTTGAACGAATGACGTACAATATGTTCAGATGAATACGTTGCACGTATGTTACTAAAAGTTGTCAGTGCACCTGCAATAATCTCAACAATGGATAACTTACAAAACCATAAACCGCCTGTAATTTCTTATTTTTTACCATGGCATTAGGTGATCATATAAATCCATCTTTATGTTGAAAAAAATTGTTTAAACAGGTGGACGTGTATCACACTAGAGTGTTTGTTCCCCTACCTTGTTTTACACGGCTAATTATGTGATACTATCTAAATTCTCATAAGCTAATTAAAAGCAAAGAGCATTACCAAGAGGTGCTTAACGTCCTATGTTTCCCTATAGTGGACGTAAAAAGTACTGAACAGGTGCTCGCAGGTGCGACTGCAGGTGCGAGGGATGGTTTACATCTGAAATAACTGCAGTATATTTGTAGGTTTATTACGGCGGACTGGCAACGCCAAGCAAATATATGGTTATTATTTCACTTATTAGTCGTTGAATTAATACAAAATTTTGATGGAAACAATCTGTGGTAATATGCGATTCCATCCAGTTTATGTAATTGTTTCAACTAAATGGATTATTTTGAGCATGTATCCTGTGCATTGGTAAAAAGTGTCAGTTTTGACAGGTAAATAACTATTTAATATTTTGGTCCCGTGTGTTGAAAATGAGAAACTACATACATTTCTTGTCAGAATTCCTTACTTTTTTATAGGAATTGATGCAATAATTAATGCACAGCTTTCAAAGAGCATCTCTTATTTCGTGGGTTCGTTTTGCAGGGGAATGTCTACAATAGACTAGCACAGAAAACTAGCAAATATAACGTTGCATCGAAATTATATCCTTTAGAAGTATTTGAGAATGATAAAGAACCAATATCATGAATATGCGATTGATTTGACACCAAGAAATATAAAATCAAACAATAATAAGGATGTCAAATATAAGTTGAAAGTCGGAAGATGTTTGATATGTTGACACTTGTCGTTTTATCAGAGAGCATTTCACTAGCAGTAGCAGTTGACAATAACAAAAACATGTACGATCACACGATTGTCGTATTGATATATAATTTCGATGGAAAATAATGTGCAGTAATATGCAATTCCATTCATATACATAAATCTATGTATTTTTTTACCTATATAGTTTTTGAGCATCAATCATTGCATCGACAAATAGATCATTGTTGCCGTTCGGCGGGAATATTCATGTCATTGGGTAAACAACATGGTTTTGTAAATGTTCTATTCCTGTAAAGTTTTTTTTTTTTTCGGGGATGTCACCGCCAAGAAATAGTCTATATGTTGTAGATCATAGTATAATGAATGACTTCTCATTCATAGCTATTTATATTTCTAATCATAAAATGCAAATATATCACGTCAAAACCAGCCATTCTATCATTCCGTGCAAAAATCACCGCCAATAACCCACGCTGATTGGTCAATCTCCGTGCTTAATTTTGCGATGGAAAACACGCTCCCAAAAAACCCCACGGCGTTAGTCTAAACTCCTCACAATATCAATACAGCCGCTGACGTAGTAAGGCGTGTTCATGCTGTGCGGAGTGCAACAGTTTAGACTAACGCCTCCGCGCGCTCAAAACTGTAGGAATTGACGTCTCGTGCGCGCTCAAAACAAACGAAATTGACTTGAATGCTGAATGTTATAATATGATTTATTTTTAAAATAAAATCATGAAAATGGATTTTAGTCATGATAGAATGGTGATTGACCACTCGATTTGTCGTGTCAATCAAAATTGAGCATGCTGGCGTCAGCATGCTCAATTTTGCCGACACTGTCGTGGTCAATTCCTACAATTTTCTATTCATTTGTACACAACGGCGTTTGTTGACCATCCTCTCCCGGGCACCCTGCGCACCTGCCGGGAACGCAGATGATGTGGACGTGTTGCGTATCTCGTTAAACTATCTCTGATTAAAGCTTTATCTACCTCAAATCCTATCAATTTCCCGGTCTTCTCATAGTTCTCTTTATGAACCAAACTTGCAGTTAGTATGTGCCTCTTTCATAATGAGATGCACTTCCTTTATCACATATAAAACATATAATCAAATAAGTGTATACCAAAATATAGTGAATTTATTTGCACAAATACCGACAAAACTTTAGCCATTGTTGTTTTTCTGCCGAATGGATTTGTGGGTAATTTATGACAGCGTAGTCGTGAGCAGACAGTCTGTCACTTGAATGAGCGGCAACATAATATCCTATAACTTATAAACCACATTTTCCAAAATTCTTGAAATTTGGGAGGATGATTTCAATCTAGACCTTGTATATCCTTTAATCTGATAATAATTTGATAATGACTGGATCTTATAATCATGTTTTGCAATGGATCAATAACTCCGCCCTTAATCAGATCTTAGATCTACGTCACAGCGAGACAGGCATAATGCCGTGTTCATATTTCTCATTCAGTTCACGTGTTCATTACTGAATTGGTAAGTACACCACAGACTCAAAAGTAATTTGTCTATTCAACGTTCACGTGGAACGTCAAGCGTTTGAAAAATCCCTGCATGTTGTCAAAACGTCACGTCGGGTTTCCTATTGTTTATAAAAAATCTGGATGAACAAAAAATAAAACAGACACATTTTTTAATTTATTTATTAGGCCTGCCTGGCTGCTAGATAAAGCTCCTTTAAAGTACTATACAATATGTATACATATATTCATATATTCTAGTTCTATTGCTTGATTATAGCACGCATGTGCAGTGAATCAATCATATTCCAAAATCATAATCCGTGTTCATATTCAGTTCATGGGCTATTAAAGCTTATTAGGATGTTTCGTTACTTCTTAATGCAATTATTATTTTTTTCAATTGCCATGTATCAAACATTACTAAATAGCACCAATTCAAAATGCACAAAAGGAACAGGAAACCCATTCCATGGAGGTTTTTTGTATTCATGTATTAATTGTATGCAATAATATATGCCTAACCTCTGTCATTAAAGACAGGTATAAACGTTTATATTCATCACCTATACAAGACTCTAAATAGAATTAAAAATGTTAGCGATACTCATGATTTTCAATCTCAGTCTGCAAATGAATGGACACTTTTAATGTTGCAAGCATTATTCTATCCACTCATTCTGTAAAACCCAAGGCCTGCCTGCTAATCTTGATGCTATCTTTTATGGGTGAGGTTTACATTACATGAATGACCAACAGACATTCTAAGGCAAAGAAAAAAAACATATTGAATGGACACTTTAAGGCTTCTACCACTAATGCTGAAAACATGTCTAATGTAACACTGCATAAGGGTTTATCTGGAAAGATTATCATTCATTAAATATTGGGTCACTATGCACTGACCTTATCAGGAAAAAGGTTATTTCAGATTATATTTTTTATAGTTATAGTTGTATGTTATACAAGTGCAAAATAAAAAAAGATATTAATGGACGCAGCCACTATTGGCTTTTAGAGTCTATAACAATATTGAGGTCACACCAATATTTTGTATACTTTATGGTCATTTTTCATATTCATTCATTAATTTCATTATCATAATAAAAAATTATTCATAATATTTGTGTTTCCTTAAATTTTCTGCACATAAACAAGATAACATAATAATATGAGGGTTTGGGCCTTAAGCAGCTGCTTATATATACGTATATACGTATATATAAATTCAGTCTCCGTTATACTGACCTATGTAAGTTTCTGTTGGTTTTCCTTCAGCAGACACTGAGTGACTGAGGCTTGATACACTACAGCCTTTTGAAGGCAACTTCCATTCAACGGACATTTGGTCCTATCGCGGCAATTGCAAGTTCTCTCAAGCTGTTTCTTGTTGTGCGTCAAAGGCTATTTTTTACGTTCGGCATGCAGCTGTATTCTTTAGTGTATTTTGTTAAATAAATTTCTCAATTTGTGTCCTTCAGGGGGAAGCATTCGTTCATTATTATGAAAAAAAAAACATTTACCAGTGTCTGTTTTTACATTTAAATTGAACGGCGGGTTAAACCAGGTTATTTTACGTTGCCTCATTTTTTGTTTTCTTACTATTGGTTTTTTTTTCATTGCTATCTATTTTTTCATACTTTAGTTTATATTTCGTATCCACTTTCTGTCAGAGCTGTTTGGTACGGCGGTATGGTTTTGATAATTTCTTCTGTTGATGATATCTGGGAAAGTCTTCTATTTACTCCTTCAGGCACTGTTTTTATTATGTTAGGTGAGTGGTTGCTTTTTTGTGTGTATATACTGTGATTTGTTACCTGGTTTTATGAAAGTTCTGTGTTCTCCTTTCTGCAGGTCTAGTGTGACATCTAGAAAGTCTACTTTTTTTTTTGCCTCTATTGTTATCTTCAGCCCGTTATTTCAAAATAAGCTGCATATGGATTTTTTCTGTTGCTCGACTTCCTTGGGTGTTTTGTACGAGACAGCAAGGCATCATTCCTGTAGAGTCTGATCTGTAATTCGCTGCTGTGGTTATCATTCAGTTGCGCCAGTAGGTAGCACACCACAATTTAGCAGGCTTCGGCACCATCATATGAGCCCATGAGTACGTCGAATAGAGCATTGCTGGTATCTTTTTAAAGGGTTGCGTGTTGCTGTAGAGTAGTTTTTTTGGGGTTGTTGGGTTTGTTTTTTTTGGGGGGGCGTGCATGATTATTTGCTTATCAGTTTACGATATGTTGTGGTATATTGCTGCATGGTCTATTGCTCTTGATAGTAAACATTCTGAAATTGAAGGTAAAGAAGTCCACTATGTCAAAGAGATATGATGTTTTCTCCTTACTCTTCATGCCGTTGAACCACTGTAAAACTGCTTTGGGTATTCCTCCATAGGTTCACCTGAGTTTTGTTTACTGTGCTTTTACAATTTTCTCGGGTAACTGCTTGCTGATGATACCAATTTCATTTTTGTGGGGCTTATGAGTCTGCATGTGGGGTTATTGACGAAGTTCTGTTTATGGTGTTTGAGTGATATTAAAGACTCGCGTTTAGCAATAGTCTCTATCCTGTCATCCAGCTCTAGCTCTTCTGCAATTGCCACTGCTTCGTCGTTTATGGATTGTACCTGGTTTTCAGCTGCGTTTTTTGTATTTTTCTAAACAATTTTTTCTGGTAGTTTATATAAAACACGGAAGAACAGGTCAAATCTATTGAGGTAGAGGCGGTGGCAATTGCAGAAAAACTGCAGTTGAGGACATAATTGAAGCAGCAGCAAAACGTGACGCATTCATAACACTAAAAAGACCGCAAGGAGAACTCCGCAATAATCCACATGTGAACACCAATCAACCAAAAATGAAATAGAACAACAAGCAGATCATAAAATCGTGCAAAATAATGT
>CM032662.1:2257039-2275582 GCA_019095985.1 Streblospio benedicti
AAAACAAAACATGAAACTTGAAACATGTAATTTTTAATATAATATTTCATTGATGAGAAGGCTCAATACATCTAAATAATCCAATGACAAGTTTGAATTCAAAATGGACTTTATATTGACACCAAAGGTAATATTATTTTCCACTTACAAAAAGCCGAATGACACCAAGCAGCGCATAATACCTCCATTATCGCCCATGTCAACGTAGTCATAGAAAAGTACTGTAACTCATCAATTTTTCACGTTTTTTAATTTCGGCGTATCCTCCCCAATACACGCATTTAGCAAAATTAAATCGCACGCAAATTTTTTAGGTTACAGTAAATTCCAGGCTTGTTTCCCCGTCATGAGGGGCGTCGCGTGCATCCATCCGACACTTTGATGGCGGGACACTGGCACCTGTGTCAATGGTGTTATTGTTTTGGCGCTAAGCTGGCATCGTCTCAACATCATCATCATATTTTCCTGTCATGTTGTTGGTTTTGGCAGATAGTTTTGGCGTTGATATGACGTATGGCAGACAGTCATTTGCTGAGTCTATTTCTTTTTGTCCTTTTCACCATTGCTCTCGTTATCACGTCAATCTGAGCGTTGTTAGAAATTTCTCCAGGTTTGGATAGGATACATCTGCTGTTGTCGGGGCTTCATATATGTGCTTCTACTTAGCGCGTCAGAAATAAAGTTGGCCTTTGTGGAAATGTGTTTAACATCAAACTCAAAACTTGTAATAAATAAAATCCACCTGTCAATCTTGCTGACAGACGTTTTATTCGATGTTTCGCTAGTATCTCACGAGACTGTGGTTGTCGCATAGAGCGTAAAATGACGACCCATTAGAAAATGATTGAATTTTTCCAATGCATGTACCACGCTCAAGGTTTCTAACTCAAAGATGGGCCTTCTGGTTTCTGAGCTTTGCAGTGCTCGACCCGTGAAAGCTATAGGCAGCAATTTCCCATCGTCAGACCTGTTGAACAGGCCCGCAGCAATCGAAAGTATGTACTGGCATCTGTCATGTTTTATTTGGGTGAAGGCTGCTTCACATTCCTCATCCCAATGGAACTTAGCTTTTGGTGTTCATGAGTTTTTGTAACAGTTTGACCAGTTTGGCCCTATTTGGGATGAAATTTTTGAAAATAGGTTATTACTCCCTAATAGGGATTTTAGGGACCTCTTGTCGGTGGGCGCTGGGAAAGTCGCAAAAAGCGGCCGTATGGTGGTGTGCCGGTGTTATGCCCGACTCTGACACAATGTGTCCGAGGTATTTTATCTCCTTCGTGGCAAACGTGCATTTCGATGAGAAATCTTCAAGTTTGCATTATGTAAAGCTGTGAGGACGTTGTCAATGTCTCTTTTGTGGGTTTCAAAGTCTGGAGAACAGATGAGTATATCGTCTATGTATAACAAAACACTCTTGTTAATGTAATCTTTCAGAATGATGGATAATGCTCTACTAAACGAAGAAGGCGCGCCCGCTAGGCCTTGTGCCATGCGAACATAATTGTAACTGTGGCCCCTCCCAGTGGAAGCCACACAAAGCTTTTGAGTCCTCGTCCAGGGCTAATTGCGAGAATCCTGAAGCTAAATCCAGACTACTAAAGTATTTAGGCTTCTTCTCGGCTAAGATGTCTAAAAAATGAAGAGAAATTAGGCATGCAAAATTTATAGTATAGACTCTGGTTGTTCAGTGATCGAAGGTCCAGAACCATGCGGTATTCAGGGACTTCCGGTTTATGGACGTGTTTCTGAGACTTTTTACAGTGTTTTCTCACGGCCAGAAGCGGTGATGCAAAGAGTATTTCTTTGTCTCTCTCAATTACACCTTGATCTAGGAGGTAGTCAATTTGTTTGTTAATCTGCTCTCTGACGTCCGGTGGGAAACGAAAAGGCTGTGTGTCTTTGTATTCAGCGTCAGGTTTCATCAAAATGCGGTGTTTTGACATCACAAAAACCTAAGTTCTTATTTTTATCCATAAAAGCATCTTTATGTTTTTATGCTGTTTCCAACAGAGCAGTCAGTTTTGGCAAAATCATCTGTTTCTGAGCCTCTACTGTCAGATGAGCAGTCTCGGAGCTTTGGTTAAATCAAAATCATCGTGTACATGTGTTGAGCCATACTGTCCAGATGATTGTTCGATGCCACGGTCTGAATTCTCCCAAGGGACAATATTGACTCAAGCGGTTTAAATTCGGCAATGTGTTGGCCCATATGTAACCTTATTATGTGAGAATACGAAATGAACTAAATTCCGGGGGGTGAATTGTTTGGACTATAACTGGACCAATAATTTATTGTTGGAAACAGTCACAGCGCAGTCTTCTACTGGCAAAGGGGTTTTTTGTTGGGAAGCCGTGATGAGGCCAATAAGGGCCTGTGCATATATCCACTCTTTGTCTGGTCTGTTATTTTGCCCGTGATTATCATAGAGGATTTGGGTGGGATGGGGCAACGGTGGGACGGCGTGTACACGTATAGTATCACCCAGCGAATCATCGTTCCTGTGATACTTCAAACTAGCATTGTTGACTAATAAAAAATGTCTTGCCGAGGATCATGGCGTGGTTTAACTGACGGAAAACGTAAAAGGTTTCGCTGTACGTCACATTGTTTATGGAGAAATGTAACAAGATGGTACCAATTGGTCGAAACGAATCGCCATCTGCTGTGGTGAAGGCCTTGGTGGTGGGTATCAGCTGATGTTTGTATGAGGGCAATATTTTATCCAGCAAAGAGGTGGAGCAGCATGAGACGGCTGCGCCTGTGTCGACGAGTGCCGCTACTCGTCTGTTAATATTCGGAAGGTTCACCAGAACTGTGGAGTCTGAATAAAAATGTATATCAAGCGTTCTATTTTGTGTCTTAGGTTGAAGGGAGTATATACATTCAGGAGGTTCTATCGCTACAGGGGGGCGTGTATGTACTTTTGGGGGGCATTATGTACACGGGAATGGGTAGGGTGCGACGCCTTTATTAGTTTAAATCCTGTATATTGCTGACCGAGTTGCGGGCGTTCGTCGCGCGAGTAGCGTCTGTTATAGCTATTGTGGCGGGAGTTATCACTACGATTTCGAGTGTCGCGTGAGTCACGGGAACGACTATTGTGTCTGAATCGAGATCCACTGTCATAGCGATTCTCATTGCGAATTCTACTCTGTGATCTGTTCCTCGACTGGCTTCTGGAGGCAGCCCGCGCCACCGCTGCTGTAATCTCGTTGCCATCTGATCTCGAACGATTGTACCGGTTCTTGTAACCTTGACGTGAGTGAGAGCGCCTGTCGCGGCTGCGACCACGCGACTGGTCCCGCCTACTGCGTCCACCAAATGAGATATGGTTAACAGACTGGCTGGCTTCCCTTCGGAGGCGGAGCCTGTGTTCAGCTTTCTCAGCGCAGGCTACTAAGGTTTTCATGTCAGTGTACTCCTCGTCCTGTATTTCTGCGGCGATTAAAGGGTTAAGCATGTTGGTGTAAACATCGACTTGTGTCTCCAATGGGGGATTGCATTCTGCAAATCTTTGCATTATTTCTGCGCTAAAATCGCGTACAGATTCATTGTATTTTTGTTTTCTATTGATGTAATTCCTACGGAATGATAGGGGTTTTTTGTCGATTGCAAAAAACAGCATTGAGTGCTGTCATAGTGTTTTCATAATTCTTTTGAGTGGCGCTGACGAGCGCGTTGTATTGCACAAACGCGAAATCAGTGAGGAGGGTGGGTATTACGGCAGCCCTCTGCGGGTCCTCGTTTGTCCACTCTAGATAGTCAAAATGGATTTCTAATAGACGTCGCCATTTTTCAAATGAGCTGTATACCGAGCCGTCAAATTTTGGGAGTGTGACTTGGGGGCTTCTTTTATTGTACGTCCTATCACTTCTTTGAAAGGAGGAGTCGTTATTTAAGCTTTGGTTACCTACTCTAGCCTCCAGGTCCTGAAATTTCCGTTTGGTGGCGTTTAACTCGTCAGCAGTCTGGTCTCGTTCTTGCTGCAGACGGTCAATACTTTGTTGGAGGGCAGTGCTTTCACTCACCAAGCGGTCAGAGAGGGCTTTGTTTTCGTTTTGGAGTTTTGTTTGGAGAGCCTTGAAATTGGCGGTCATATCCCGCATCTGTGTGACTAGGTCGTCCACGGTAGTCATGTTTGGCGGCGGCAGGTGTTTGGGGTTAAAGGTGACTGTGGAATCTAATGTGTCCTCGGTGAGTGTATTATCGGGGATTGGAAGGCGTGTTGCAGGCTCCATGGGGATGCGAAAGGTGTGAAAAAATCCACTATCACTTTGCAGGTCGGTGCTGGTGGGAGGAGTTGGTTATCAGTGGTCTTGGGGGGGAAGTCGGTCTATGCATGGGTGGGAGGAGTTGGTTATCAGTGGTCTTGGGGGTGGGAGTCGGTCTATTCATGGGCGGGCGGGAGGAGTGAAAAAAGGTTCAAATTAGAACATCTCCACCATTATGTCATGTGTGATTTAGACATGTGCATGGTGAGAAGTAATAACAGAACCAGCAAGCAGTTTCTATTCTGTTTATTGACTGACTCTCAGCAGCTCTCCCTCTGTTTATATACCAGCCACCAGCATACCGATGTGTGTGGGTGTTGGGCGGAGCCGGAAGCATGAGACTTTGTATGTTCCATGAGCTGGGTAATCATCTTTTGATATCTCTGATGAATTTAGTTTCCAGTAACCCTTACCTCGTTTATTGTTACAAACATTGATTTCATTTACAACAGCTCTATGATCCGGAGTGGGTGCAATACAAATCTCACATTTTACCACCTTTCTCATACTCAGTTCATCTAAGAAAATGAAATCAATTCTGCTATCGCGACCTCGGTCACTTGGATCTATGTATGTAAATTGGTCTTTATCTGGATTTAAGGAAGTAAGTTGCAGGCTCTCAACAAAATGCCTTAAATGTTGATCTATTCTACTATTCTTACGTGACTTCCTGTCCTGTTTGTCTAGCACTCCGTTTCCAGGTTGATATTTGATATCACAACACTTTGGTTTACCTTAATAGATAGTTTCGTCAACTGCTGGTGGCATCTTCAAAATTACTTACCGCACATGTTAGGAGGTCAAATCTGCCGATCCCCACCAAGAATCAAATCATACACTCGCGAGAGTAGGTGGTCAATGAAGGTAAAATATAGTGTTGTGATAAAGGAAATATGAGCCTAGATAATATATACAAACACAATGAACACGTTCAGGAATTGTTTTAGGTTTATTTATTTAAAAACCCAATTTTAAATATAGAAACTATTATCATTGTCAACCTATGAAATATGTCTTATCGCACACTAGTATGTCAGATCGCCTGCACTAGGCAATGCAACCAACTGACATAAGGAATCAAGGATATGGTATTTCTACCTGCATAAGTGACCATCAGAAAGGCAATAAAACATAATATTGGCTTTTTTTTCTCGCCAATTACATTTGTAAATGAGCACCGCAAAATCACTGTAGACTCTCACATTTTTTTCGAGCAGGCCCAAGGCCTCCCTAAAAAGAACACATATTTACAAAGGCATGGGAGGATCTTCATGCTGACCCTTATTATAACTGAATCTGACACTTCATGAATATTTTTTCTAGAAGACTGATTGGTTGAACACAAAAAATACAAGAGTGTACAACGTTTTTAACCCGTTATGAAAAATATCTTACTTCTATTGTTGATTATCATTTCAGGTCTTTACTGGAAATACCGATAAGACAACTGTTGTTGTTAACAAATTCAGCACACCTTTTATAGCCAAAATCGTTCGACTCCACCCTGTAACATGGAGTAACCATATCGCCTTAAGATGGGAACTTTATGGCCATGAAGGTGAGATTAGAATAAACTTTGAATATTGGTGGAATGTTCATAAAAGTAAGATAAGACACATATGTGCATTGTGCACATATGCAATCTCTCCATATTAACACAGAATTTATTATGCATGCATTTGTAGGTTACATTGTTTATTATAGAAACTGCAACTGCCGAGACCATAACCAATTCCCAATTAATAACCCACGAAAATCAATAGTATACCAAGCCACAGTCACAAACAGCAACACCAGAAAGTAGGAAACGTACGTCAGCCTGTCAGAAAACACATTCAAGACTAGATTTACTCAATGCAATGCTTCATTCAATAATAGTAACAGCAAAAGAAATTCCACCACGCTCAGTCAACATGTTTGGAACCTAAAAGACAATAACACACCTTACACATTGAAAATATTATCACAATGCACATCATACTCGCCATTTTTCTCAATTTTGAGACTTTTAACTCAAGAAATCATTCGGCAACATTTATAGGAAGGATCGGCATACACAAATTGTATTAAAAAAAGGTATGTTGCCAACTTGTACTAAAAATGCTGGTATATATACTAATATAATATATATATACTAATATAAGATGGACATCTCAGAGCAAAAAGACAACTTAACTAACTAACTAATTGAACATACAATTAACAGGATCATGTATAGATTAGCGGACCCAAATAAAATGCCTACTTTTAGACATTGAAAAATATTTAGGAACCACATTTTTGTCTCTATATAGAAAAAAATGTGGTTCCATCATTCTTTGATGTATTGAACTAGTACATCGCACTACTCATAGGCCAAAAAATCCATCATTTGTAACATAAACACGGAAATGTTTTGATACTCGCCATCCATCTTGTACGCTTTTTGCACAGAGCTCATTTACGTCCTTCCACTTCATATATGCACCCGTTTTTATGTAGACGAACAGCTAAAAATGTGTGACGATTTTGAGTGTTTTTATCGGGGGGTAAACCCCGAATTTTTTTGCTTGATAAATAAATCATGGTTAATTTTATATGATTTCAAATTATATTTTGCTTTATATGAACTTAAATATCATTTACGCTTATTGGGTGTGGGAAAACAAATTGATCGCAAGGAGTTGATGCCTTTACGCCATACGCCTCTTGTGGACTTGTGGACTTGTGTTTTGTAAATTCCTCCTCTTTATCAGGAGAACCCTTGTGACTTGCATCCGAACTTATTCCGTCCCGAAACCCATGGGCCTCCTTTCGAAGGTTCATTCGTGAATGCTGTTCGAAGGTTCATTCGTGAATGCCTGTACAGACTTACTTGCATCCGAACTTATTCCGTCCCCGAACCCATGGGCCTCCTTTCGAAGGTTCATTCGTGAATGCACAAGGTACGCAGGTTTGTTTGGCATGTTAGGTAACCAACTGAGCCAAGGGTAATGGAGGGATCACACTAGCTATAGTTTTCAAACTATTTTTAAAAAGTTCTTTTACGTGCAGAGGTGTGGCTCTCCTCTACACGGGACACGTTTTTTAACGAGGCTTCGAACCTCCGCTTGGCGTCGCTACCGTCTAGTAACACTGTACGGTGGCGACGCGCTGTGTGGAAATCAGCAACTCAGTGACAGACGTACGACGTATCGGTTTTGGCGACACTGTGTCTGCCATGACCGTGGCGCGAACTTACGACGCAGACAACTCCTGTTTTCAAGTCGTACGCTCCCAACCACTGAGCTACTGAGGACCACACGTGCAAGAAAACAAGAACGTCTAACTACTACGGAACGGGAAGCGTGCACTGCTGTACTTATTTTCTACGAAAATTTAATAAGCAATGCAGTAAATATTATCTATATGGTACATTAAAAATATTTTCATTATTGGTTACTCGAAAGTGTAATGTATGCAATAGAAACACACCTGATTATTTTTATTGCAATTTGATGTAAACTGGCACAGAACAGTGACACAAAGTGTTATGGCCGATCGCCTGTCAAAAATCTTACATGGACTTAAAAAATGGATAATTTGACTAGTAAATTAATGACACAAATAAAAACGATTGGTGAAAACTGTGGATAAACAGTTACTGCTTATGTAGACGAGCCGCTGAAAAGGTGTGACTATTTTGAGTGTTTTTATCGGGGGGTAAACCCCCCGAACCCCCCTTTTGTTGTTTCGTGCAAGATATAAAAAGAAGGCATTTGAATCAAAACAGAGGAAGCACAAAATGTAAGTCAATATTTATAAAAACATATTGGAACCACACAAAAAAGGGTTCTCTTTCTAATAGAGAAAGAAATGTGGTTCCAAATGTTTTTCTTGGCAAGTTATTGATCTTATAATTTGGGTCCGCTAAAATATACATGTTCCCAATTAACATATATATAGGCAACAGATGGGGAATTCTCATAATTACAAGTAGTTGATCAGTGGTGGCATCTCTTTTAAAGTTACTTGAAGAAATGGATTACTTGAGGAACAGTTGTCCCAACAGCCTGTGTAATCAAAAGCGTTGTCCCTACTTAATTTTGAAGGCTTGAAGTAATTGCAATGTCTGCACTGCAAATGGAAAGATCAAATGGCCTTAAAACAGGTTTGCTAAGGTGAGTAGTTCGTTAGGCTGCCGTGCGGGACGGTGGATTTGCCCCACAGAAAAGTAAATTAGGTGATGAAAGCGGCAGCAGCAGTGCTGTACGGCACCTCGCTTCTGTTCCATCCACGGGAAGATGATATTGTTACCCTGAGTATATTTGCAGATATTCCCATCTAATCAGCACAGAATAAATTACTCGGAAGAAATGTAGTCACGTTATGACTGTTCCATCAGGGTAGTCTCATTCAAGAGAGGTGATCTTGATCGGAGGTTACACTGAATGTGCAGGTCATACTGAATATTGACTATAGGGCTACAGTTTGTGTTTTATATGGATTTCAGTGGACCCATGTGATGCAAAGCAATGTTTAAATGGAGCGACGTGCTACTCTGATAGTGGACTCTATGCATACGGTTGCAACTGTGCGTCTGGATGGCTTGGTCAAAATTGTGAGATAGGTGAGTTTGGAAATGTTATTTGAAAATTTCAGTTCTACAGCTTTAAATTTGTTGCAATTAATTATTATAGTCCAAAAGTGGAAGGGTGTTTAAAGCAACATCTTAATGATGCATTATTTTCAGTCACTGTATATAGTATCAGCATACAGTAATGATACACCTATGGCTGTAAGGTCTCATCTAGCCGTCTTAAATTTTCCTCATCAAATACCTAATGTGTACAATATTACTACTTTTCTACATGTATTTAGTGTGGGTATTTTATACAGAAGAACCTCCACATACGACCACCTCTCTATTGTGACAACCTCTATAATAAGACCACTTTTAACAGTCCCAAACCTTAATAAAGCTATCAAAATAAAAATACTACATAGTGACCACCTCTCTATTGAAACCACCCCAAGGTCATCCCAAGGGCGGTCCTAATATAGAGGTTCTACTGTTATCATTCCCATCCAAATGTTCTTTAAAGTAATGATGTCTAATGTCTTTCAGAGGATATCTGTGCTCGAACAACACCGTGTGCACATGGAACATGTGCCAATGACGCTGCCAGTGGCTACAAATGTACTTGTTTCGCAGGATGGAAGGGCGTCAACTGCAATCAGAGAGGTATGTCATTCAGCGTATACTTTTCAATCAATCGGCTATATAATAAACATAAAAAATAAAAAAAAAAATAAAAAATTAAAAATTTTAAAATCAAATGTGAAACAAGCATTTACCTAAATATATCTGCTAAATTATTTTAACGAACGCAACACAGAAAAAATTCTATTATTTCACTAAACATCCAGCCTGGTCTTTGAATTCTATTTTTTTAAACCTTTCATTGGAAGACAGAACACAAAAATAAAAGAGAGTTAAAAGGAGTTTAAAAAGTAAAGAAAATACCACATATATTTCTTAAATCGGTCGTAAAGGTAGTAAAACATGTTATTTTCCCTGGTATTAAGTGAGAGTCTTCTCACAGAATCTACTACACCATCATTCATTGCACGTGATTTTAGAATTCTTATACAATCATTACGATAAAAGTCATTGCAAGCAAAGTGATCTCCTCAACAGGTTCTAGTGGCCTATCTCCAAGGTTCTACACACTTTATGGATCTCAGCACCGAAAGCACATTTTGTTTGTAAGATTTGTGAAGAGCCTAAGACTTTTTTACAAGCTTGGCTTGAAGTTCCCATGTTTATGCAGCATCCCTTTGGACAAATAACGGCATTGTACACCATGCATCCGAGTTGGCTTGATGGCGGTCCGCTATAGTCAAGGGAATGCTGAAAGCTTTTGTTTAAAGCCTTCTAGCACTCCTGACCCACGTAATGCATAAATGATGTCCGATAAAATGCTGATCTACATGCTTTCAATGTACTCTAAACAACAACAATTGAATAGACTAAATATAGCAGATTGAATCGGTACCTACTAAAACAGGGACCAAACGTGACCAAACGCGACGTGACCAACCTGAACCATTACGGGACCAATAAAAATGTTTCTTCTTTTGAGCATTAAAAGTTAAGTTCAGTGCATGTAAAACAATAGCGTATTTAAGAAACGTATATACATATAGTTAAAAGTATACAACATATTCTCAGTTAATGCCTATGTTCCAGGATTAAAAAAAACGCACAAAAGTATAGTGAAATCATGTGTATTATGTACTTGCGCAGATTGACATGGCCAGTTTGCACACTTTCACTTACTAGTCCAGCTCCTAGTCTATTGTTAAGCGTCTCGTAACAGCTCCAGTTGGTGGCGATGTGAGGACGACTTGATTATGACCAGATCCCGACATAGTAAAGACTAGCTGTCGACTAGGTAGAGACTTGTTAGCAACATTGCCCTCATCATAGCGATGTGGTTACGACCTGGTAAAGACCTGCTTAAGACCTGATAACAACGGAAAAAGACTAGGTTACGATGAGTTCTCGAGTAGGTTGAGACTTGAGGAAAACTTGGTTGCGATCTTGGTGAAAATGGTTTAAAAGCTGTGCGCGCCGGTGAACCGCGTTCATTTCATTTTCATATTACATCAAGCTAATATGTTGCCCGATGAAACCCAAGCATGTTTGATGTTATGTTTAATAAATATTAATAACATGTTGTATTACTCAATTAAAAATGCCGAAACACAAAGAGAACGAGACCGAGAAGCAGAAGAAGCATATGACGATGGTCCACCAAGCAAGAAGAAAAGAACTTACGCGAAGCATCGAAGTGCTCCTCGTTTCTGGTGCCAAAGAATTCATTAATCCTTTCTTTTATACAAATTTGCCAAAGTTAAATTGTTAATATGCTATTGTACAGACCCACTGTTACTGTTACTTTATTTTATTTCTTCTTGTGTGATGCCGGTAAATTTATGGGAATGTAAATTATGGAAATGAGCATATATATATATAAGGCGAGAGAGACCTTGACCTGGGGTAACCCGGTGCTACTGGTTGTGGTCAGGAGGCGGCGGTCGGCCGGGGTCGGCCTTGTCAAAGGAGTGATTAGGCGGCGTGACCTAAACTGGCCGAGGGGCAACGGGACCTGGTGAAAGTAAGGCAGAGGTTAATAGGTCAGTTACTTTGCACAGGGTTAAAGTCCGGTGCGGCCACATGGGGAGAAGGAAGCAGAGGAGAAAAGAGGCAAGATGAAAGGAGAGGGCGGGATGAGGTGGGAGTTTAAACTGTTACTAGACGGGGTTGCGCCTGTAAACTGCCTGCCAAGCGTGGTGGCGGCAGCCAGGGTGCGGTCAGTGCCTGAAGTGAAGTGGGCAGAGCTTAGATGCAGACGGTCAGTGGTCATTGGAAGATGCGGGTGGTGATTGGCTGCCACGTGCGAGGGGGTTATGGAATGAAGCTGAGTGATACATGGGCACTGAAACGACTTTGAATTACTAATGTAATTCATCCAGATTTAATCTTTCCCATACCTATATAGTGACAGGAGCTGGTGTGGAGGGTGTGGGACAGGGGAAAGTTTATCACATATCCTATGTACTTTTTATTAAAAAGTGTTCACTCGATAAATCTTTGTCATTCTACGTCTTAGATGTGATTTTGTGTAAAATGAACCCATCTCTAGACTTTTCCGTCGCTACCACGTCGTTATCATGTCGCAATCAGGTGAAAACTATGATTTTATGGTCGTCATCTTGGTTAAGATCTGGTCAAGACTTGGTAAAGACTTGATAACGTCTTGGTAACGACTTGATGGTGATCTTTTATTGATTTTTTTAGTATTCCTCAAACACCGGCGACTTTTTTAGTTCCGCTGCAGAGGGGTGGAACTAAAAATGTCGCCATCAATCGCCAGTGCATCGACGACTTTTTTCGGAGACTAGCTGCCAACTAGCTAACGACTATGGAGACTAGATACCGACTTGATACCGACTTGGTAAAGACATGGTGGCGACATGGTGGCGACCACTAAAAACTTATGAGTCGTTACGAAGTCTTGGTCCAGGTAACGATAGTGGAAATGGGGGGGGGGGGGGTAACTAACTAACTAACTAACTAACCAACCAACTAACTAACTAAACAACCAACCAACCAACATACCAACATACAACCCAACCAACTCACTCACTCACTCACTCACTCATTCACTAACTAACTAACTAACTAACTAACTAACTAACGTACTAACGTACTAACTAACTAACTAATGTATGTATGTCTCCGGACAAGCTACAGTTTTAACCGTTGCACCGATTTCGTTCAAACTATACACGACTATGAGGTATGAGTGACACCAAAGTGATTTGAATTTGGGCGCTCTGCTAATTAAATTTTGCTTTCTAGAAGCGCTTTTATGACATTTTTAATGATATTCAATGAACTTAGCCAGCAAGAAAAAAATCAATATTCCAACCAAGCAGCAAAATTGATTACTGGATTTGAAACTGATATTGATTATCATCTTGTTATTCAGTACTATTGTATGACATTACAAATATCATTTTGCTAGATATATTGATTCTGATTCATTCTGATGTTTTCTCCTCAAATTCATAAATTTCTTGATTGTAAAGTATATATCTTAATTGCCCATAAGTCAACGTCGTTCTAGCGACGCAGAGTTCTTTGAACACTTGATCTAGTTGGACTAGTTGAAACTATTACACACTATATTATTGATTATTATATGTTACTAGTGGGGTCGGGCCCCCACTAGTACTATTGCAACACACAGCAGAGCAATATGATTTGCTGGAAATTGATCACTGCTGTAAATCTATTCTGAGATTTTCTTCTCAAATTCAGAAATTTCTTAATTGAAAAGTAAACATGGTTTCAGTATATATCTTAATTGCCCACAAGCCGAAATTATACTTTGCCGTGTTCTTTGAATGTTTTTAGCCTAGTTTTTGCTGTTGTTGTTGTTGTTGTTGTTGCTGCTGTTGCTGCTGTTGATGCTGCTGTTGCTATTGTTGTTGTTGCTGCTGCTGCTGTTGTTGTTGTTGTTGCTGTTGTTGTTGTTGTTGTTGTTGTTGCTGTTGTTGTTGTTGCTGCTGCTGCTGCTGCTGCTGTTGTTGTTGTTGTTGTTGTTGCTGCTGCTGTTGTTGTTGTTGTTGTTGCTGCTGCTGCTGCTGTTGTTGTTGTTGTTGCTGCTGCTGTTGCTGCTGTTGATGCTGCTGCTGCTGTTGTTGTTGAGATCTCATGAGAAATGTGTTCACTTTCCAGAATGCAAAAACAAAGGGGCACTCGGTGCGCTGGGTATGCAGAATCGGCAGATTTCCGACTGCCAGATGAGTGCCAGCTCCTTCTATGTCATTAGCGATGACCCTCAATATTGTGCGCCAAAAAATGCGCGCTTAAATGTTATGGACTGGATTGGCGACTACTTCTGTTCAGCCTGGGTCCCATCGGTCAAAGTTAACACTGGTAACTATTATACAGTTATGTCATGATTTTTGAGTTCGTGGGAATTTCATATAGATTTTTGGAAACATGATTTTTATGATACTTTATACTATATCCTACCAGAAAAGTGATGTTTCCATTTTTTCCTAAGTCATCTTCGACATATGGCAGCCATTTTAAAAATGGCAGTCGTTCGAAACAAACACATCATGATTTTGCTAAAATATAGCAGTAGGGATGTCACAAAGGCATGATTTTAGTGTTTTGTTTTGCACAAATATATATTGGCTTTCAAATGAGACAACAAACGTTCACCAATAACTGGTAGCCATTTTGAAATCCAAGATGGCTGCCAAATTATGAAATAGAAACTACATGTCGTAAGGTAATTATGGATGTTACTATGAATATATCATTGTAAAAAATATATTCATTTATCAAAATTAAGCTGCTATTACACCCATTGATGTGCTGATTCATCATCTTCATCCTTGTGTATTTGGGCAGGCCTGAATTAATCCTCTGCAGAGGGCGTGGCCTGGCTGCCTAGTCGTGACCGTAGACGTCCCCTCCATGCTTGACGGTCCTCGGGGTCCATTCCTTCCATGCCGAGTGATACTCGGTCGCGTTTCTGCAGCTCATCCCAGGTCAGCTTTTGCCTGCCTGGAGCTTTATGTTTCATGATCTTGTGTTCCCTCACTCTGGCTATCCAGCCAGTGCTTCGCTCTACATGGCCTAGCCATCTCATCCTGTTCGCACGAAGCACAGCTTCGATGTCCTTTATGCCGAGCTTTTCTAGAAGGCAGTCAAAGCTCACGTCATCCTGGGGCCTTACACGGCAGATCCATCGTATCATGGCTCGATCATTTCTTCTCAAACGGTTCAGGGTCTTGGAGGAGGCACCCCAGGTTTAGGATCCATGTAGCATCACACTATGCACACAAGTGGAGTAAACTCTGCCTCTGGATACCAGCGGATGATGCTTGTTTATGGGTATAGGGAGGAGCTCACGGAACTTCCCCCATGCGGTGCTGCATCTCACGGTAGAAGCTAGCTCACAGTCACCACCGCTGGATAGCATGTCACCCAAGTAGCAGAACTCGGAAACAACTTCCATCTTATGCCCAACTACTGTGACCTCCTTGACTGGCCTGCCATCTGGCAGCACCTGAACATCTCGGACATACGTAACTTGGGTCAATTCTCAGAGGAATTTTGATGCCACTGCATTTCTTGTGGACCCAATAAGCACATTTTCCACAGTAGATGAAGTTACTGCCTGTACCCGCGAGACAGACCATGCAAGGATGTTTCCCAGTCTTCTGCAGTCTGTCGAGCTGTAACCTAGAGATCATACACCTGGTTTTTCCCATGTTCACACAGAGTCCCTTCTCCTCCATACCCTCCTTCCAGACCTGCACTTTATCCAGTAACTCTTGTTTTGTGTTTGCAATAATGACTAGATCATCGGCGTACAGCAGTTCCCAGGGGCAACCCGGGCGGAACTATAATGAAGAGCAATGGGCTTAGAACCGAGTCCTGGTGCACACCAACCTCCACACTAAACTCTTCACGGTACTCATCGCCAACACATACGCGACTGCGTACTGTATTGTACATTGACTGCACCAGCACGACTAGTCACTCCTTGACACGTAGTTTGCACAAGGCCCACCAGATGACCTGACTTGGGACAGGATCAAAAGCCTTTTCAAGGTCTACAAAGGCTAGACACAGTGGCTTGTTTGCTGCCAGGTACTTTTCCTGCATCTGTCGCACTATGAAGATGGCATCCGTCGGCCCTCTTCTTGGCATGAGTCTGAACTGCATGTCACTGATCTGCGTCTTCTTCCTAATCAATTGCTCCACTACTCTCTCCAGTACTTTAATTACTTGGTCTATCAACTTGAGTCCCCTGTAGTTTCCCCTCTCGAATGCGTCACCTTTGCCTATAGTAATAAAATCAATGTCCGTATTTATTCAAATATATGTTTGAACCTGACCGTAGAGTGAGCAGTACTCTTACTTTGACATGGATATGTACAAGCGTGTTCGCAAACTTCCTTTCCTGCAACCATTCAACTATAGAGGTATTTGGATAGAATTACCTGGCCAATTTCAGACCTGTCTGTGTTACTTACGGTGTCTGGGAGCTATGGTAGAAGGTAGTGGCTTAGATACTGCATGGGTAGAAGCAAACGTATACAGCAATGTCACAGCAATTCAAATAATAAATGGTAAGCACTACAAGCGAGCAGTTGAATGTCATATCATTACTCTTGAGGCATTGAGTGATTTGTGGTGGGATGCATTCTTTGAAAGATACCCTGAAACTCTTGTTATTCTTTCATATGGTCTTCTGTCTTCTATATCTTGTTGTCTTCTATCTTCTATCTTCTGTTGATATAATTTTGGTTGTGTGATTAATTGGAGTCTGCCATAATCTTTATATATAGATTTAAAACTTTCATGTGGTCTTCTTTCTTGTATATCTTGTGGTCTTCTGTCTTCTATATTCTGTGTATTGAGATGTTTAGAATTCGCTTTGCTTGTTGAAAACTTGACTGGAGCTGTCACATCTGGCTTCAATCAACGACAGTTCTACTAGTGTTAATGACGAATTAGCTTGTAGTTATTCAATAAAGAAACTTATATTTCGAGACAAAAGCCGGGCACGTGGCGGTTCAAACTGTACACTGTGAAACATAATCTTAAAAGCCTTGGAAGTGCTGTTAAGAGGGAAATAGGTATAGCTGAGGCCCACAAGGAATTAGTAGATAAAGATGAGTTTTTTTCAAATCTTGATCAAAAGATAAAAGGAGTTTCATGCATCAAATGGAAACCGTACAATGTATAAATGGATAAAGATGTACAAGCATCAAGTGGAAATTCTTCTTCAATTCTTAAGAAGCACACGCCAACGAGACTGGGCTTTACATCTGTCCTCTTTGGAAGAAATGTGCATCTATTTGTTTTCATTTGATAGATTAGAATATGCAATGCACATCCCAGAATTTCTTGCAAGAATGTTAAGTTTACTGCAAACAAATCCAGAGGTATGGCAATACTTTGTAGAAGGTGGTTTTGTGGTGCAAAATCAGTCCATTTCCTTTCACTGCCATTGGTGTTGAACAGACACAGGAACATCAGAATAAAGTAGACAAAGGAGCTGGCGGTATAGTTGGAATAACAACTCACCCTGAGTCGTTACGGCGGTATTGTTTGAGCAGTCCTGTATTGACAATGGTATCTCAACAAATAGAACAAATATTAAACGTGGAGTGTCCATCAAAAATGCACCATCAGGACTTGAATGATCAAAAAGTACAACGTCAAGAGGCAAACATTAAGAAACTCAAAGAGGTCCTCTCCAAAAATAATATGTTCAATACTGTAGAAAATGAGAATGGGACAAAAGAGAAACTTGTTCACTCGACAAGCAACATTATAATGCCTCAAGCTGTTACTGAGAACATATTAGACACTGAAAATCGTGGTAGAATTGCATATGAAAAGTTTGTTAAAGAAAGAATATCTGGACCTTCAATCTTTGGGACAAAATGTTTAAATTGAAAGTCATTGGATGGACCGATGGAGCCAAGCCGATTAAAGCAAACGTTGGAGCAGAGGAAATTGTTCTCAAACAGTCGTCCTCACTATTAGCACGGCTTCTCATCATTGCAAGATCTCCCCATGATGTAGATCTAAAAGATGTCATATCAATGTATGAATTGTCAGCTATTAACCACACACTGCAGGGGATGGATCTCTTGCAAAGCACTGAAGATGATTGATTGGTGCAAAAAAAATACTTCTTTGTACTTTTTAAGCAACCCATACCGTTATTTCTCTAATAAAATGTCATCATTTCACACATTGTTTGTGCTGCTAATATATCAATATTATAAATTCTGCATTAAATAAACATATAAACATTTACAAACATAAAAAACATGACAATATTATATAAATGATCATTGTTGAAAACAATATTACTAATAATGATAAATAAAAGCACGTTAACCATTATGATCTATAAAAATAAGGATTTTTTACTTATGGCGGCCATCTTGGATTCCAATATGGCGTCTTTTATGACATGTTTATGTGTCTTAAACTTGAAACATACCAAAAAATACTAAAACCATCCTTTTGAAGTACTTCTGAGGTGGAATGGACAATAAATAATCTCTCTTATTATAGTAGTAGCAGCCATTTTTAAAATGGCCGCCAAATATCGAAGATGACTTAGAAAAAATGGAAACATCACTTTTCTGCAATAATGCACCATAAACTATCATAAAAACAATGTTTCCAAAAATCTATATGAAATTCCCACGAAATTAAATAATTAGTTTTAATTTTACATGTAACTCTGAAATCACTTTTGTTTCGTGTATTATAAGAATGAACATCAGTACCTTTATATAGGTTTGTCCAAGATAGATTTGGCAAATCACCTATTGTTATTTTAAATACAGTAGAACAGACCTTGAATTTATAAATATCTTCTAATTTTAGAATTTTATGCTTCTTGAATAATGGAGATGTATGCTCTCCCCTTCTTAATCCACAAATCATTCTTATTATTTTCTTCTGCAGTACAATCACTTTGTTTAAGATATTAGCATTAGCTGTTCCCCAGACTATAGTACCATACTGAATATAAGAATATACAAATGAATAATACAATTGAATTAAAGAGTTAGTGTCCAATACCTTCCTAGCTTTTGCTATTAAATAAAAAAACTTTTACTAATTTTATTACAGACATGATCTATTTGGTATTTCCAAGATAAGGTATTGTCAACAATGATACC
>CM032662.1:2284748-2368493 GCA_019095985.1 Streblospio benedicti
AAATACAATGAACAAAACATTAAAATGAATAATACATTAAAAACATATAGAATAAACTGAGCAAACACACCATTATAGATAATGTACAGTGTTTTAACAAGAAAAGTAATGATATACAATACAACTCTACTCTCACTGTTCTGCCAAGCAAGCTCCTACCACTGTATTGACATAGCTGAAGAGACATCTTTCATTTTACTATATCAAGCGGCCCTAACGGGACTCGAATATAGTGGCAGGAGCTTGCTTGACAGAACAGTGAGAGTAGAGTTGCATTCACAAGCAAACTTGGAAAAAAATATATACTGATATATGTTCGTTTTAGAGTAAAGCCATTAGATTATGTCTTTTATTATTATTTTTTTTTAAACAGGAGCTGAATGATATCGCGCGGAGCATCAAGGACCAGGTGTGTGTGTTGCTGGGCGGGGCGGGGGAGTGGGTGTGTGCGGTCGGCAGGACGGCGGACGTGGGTCTCAGCGGCGCGCCCGGCACCTACATCGTCTGCACCACCGGCAGCGTGAACGTCGCTGTGTACAAGTGCGACGCCTAGAGGCGGGCTTCTGAGGGGAAACCAGTTGATAAAGATTTGTGGTGTTGGATAGTCTTCTTCTGAACACATATGGGCTCACATATTGTGTATTTTTTTTGATTGGCAATAACTGACATTGTAAATGTATTGCAATTTTATGTTGTATGGGGAGATTGTTTTTTATTTGATTAGCAATAAGTAGACATATGGTCTATTGTTTTTATTGTTTTTTTGTTTGATTTTTAGCAATTTGAGGAGATTGACATATCTATTGTTTTTGCAAATAAACATGATTGAAAGTAATGTTGTTGTTGCTGTTTTATTCTATTTTTTTTTTTTATTTCTATTTTATTTTTTATTTATTTATTTATTTTATTTTTTTTTTTTTTTTTTTTTTTTTTTTGGGGGGCTATCTTTTTCAAGTGTTTCATAATGATTTTTTTTTGTCTTGTTTAGTTTAACCAATGGCATTTTATATTTGAAAAATAAATGAATAAATACACACAGGCTATTATGCACATATGTATACATACAATAAAGTATATTTTAGAATATAAAACCAGTATTGATGCAGTCATATATAACCGCATTCATAATTGGATACAAGGTACGGTGGAATAGTACTTGAGATTATTTGATAATTTATTGAAAGAAACCGATCTACCGGCAGTATAAACTGTCTGATGAAGTGTCACACAGTAAACAAAATCGCAATTGAACATTGTGACAGGGGCTTTTCGTACGCCCACTACACAAGAGGTTTGTTTTCGCCATGTTTGTTTGCTATCTACTTAGTACACGGTCGCGACGGAGTTATGAAGCGTCTTGTTTTGATAAATCACTGGCAGCGATTTTCTGAACAGTCATTAACCTGATAACAGGCATTTTGTTGTCACATTACAGTGATCAACCCCCCCGTCACACACCTTAATATGGTGGTCAATTTTCATACGGATATACTTTTTGTTTCCCCCTTTCTGAATGTTTCATACATAAGCTGAATCCGCGCACATTTGACTCCTGTCAGGTGTGATTTCTCCCCAGGGTGTCCACATTATGCAGGTTGCGCTGTACTGTTTATCAGATTTGAACTTTGAAAATTACAAGTCATATATAAATGTAGCTTATTGCGTTGTTGAATCACTTTCTCAGCCGGTCTCAGTCAAACAACAGATAAACCTCGTATCTTATTCCATCATGGCACTGTTGACATTGAACAAATCTGGAGTGAAGGTGCTTTATTCTTATGATACTTTTGAACTTAGAAAATTACAAGTCACATATTGATATAGCGTTGTTGGATCAATCTTTCTGCGGATCTTGGTCAAACCACAGATAAACCTCGCATCCGGTTCATATCATATTAACAAGTGAGCTAAGAACTCTGTTGTAATGTCTGATACGACACTCATTTTAGGACCCCATGCACGTCGCTACTGGTGTATGTTCATCATGTGATGAAAGAGAAATCAAACTAATATCAATATAACAAACAATTCGAGATTAACAACACCGGGATACGGAGGTTCTTCTGTGTAAGAGATAGCGGTAAACCCACATTTTATCCCGACTGACTGTTCTCATCAGATAAACGAAAGCGAAAGCTATTTATAGATTGACAACGGGAATTCCGAGCATCCTCCTGATACTATGACACAGTAAACAGTAACCTTTAGGATTTGGTTTGGTGACAACATATCTACGAGTTTACTTCAAACTATTGAATTAATTGGTAAATAATATAGTATATTAGCTCAAAAATGGCACTGGTGACATTAAACAAGTCTGGAGTCAAGGTGAGTTTGGAGACTGGTTTATGCTATTTTAGGTTAATTTAAATCATACATGTTACCTTTAATTTTTAGCAAATAGTTTGCATGAATTGATGTAGAATCCTTGGTACTAGTCATGCAATCGCAAAGAGTGTAACTTATGTTACTACTGATTTCACAACGCAGTTAAATTTAAACTTGGGGATTATTTTTTACAGTTTTGAATGTTATTTGAGTGACAAATTTAAACAATTGACAGCTACAATTTGACAACAGTGTAAGTTTTTGCATATCGGTCAGGTATTTCTTATAGATACCCCAATTATAAATATCAGATAGTAAAATATTAAATTAGATAATATCGTTATTTAGGTGTCGTGGATAAGTTTTTAACCTGTCACAGTTGTTGCTAGAGTTTCTAAAATTTGTACCAATGAAAAAACCGTGAATTTTTTTTTGGAAACAATTTTGAACCCATAAATCCCCAAATTAGGACAATGACTATTTGGGAAATCAATCAGTACATGTACTATGTTTCCAATGCCCAGAGAATCGGATATAAGATTAAATAGTGGTTTTTGTTTACAATTTTGCAGTGTTGGGTTGAAGGCAAATACAGCAGCCTGAACTCCGGCCAGAGCCAGCTGATTGCTAACACAGTCCTTGTTACCCTCGTCAACATGTCAGGAAAGGACTATGCGGACATCGCCATCAGTATCAGAGACCAGGTCAAGAGTCTCATGGGTGGCGCCGGGCAGTGGGGGTGTATGCTGGGGAAGAAGGTGGAGTTCAGCTATGCTCTGGCGGAGATTCCTGCTGACCCTTGGATACAGTGTTATACGGATACAATGTTGGTATTCATCTTCAAAATAAAATCCGACTAAATTACATATTCACGCAATAATCAGTGGGCCTGTCTATAGTATTGGGGAATGGAGTTTGGGGGGGCGGAGGGGGTAGGTGTGAGTTATGAGTTGGCGGAGCTGCCTTGTGACACATGGATAATACACGAGTAAAACGGATACAATGACTACATCAATTTATAAATTCAAATGAAGTCTATAGATGTATGTTATTGTGTGTTTTTCTGAACAGTAATCATTAGAAACAGACATGTCATATCAGAATGGGATGTTTTATGACCATTATAACAAATTACTGGAGCGAATTGTAATAAATGTGATTATTGAACTCACGCTTCGTTTTGTAAGTTTGTTTGCTTTCTGTGGGAATTAAAGAGGTTTCTTTGTCGTGTCCTTCAAAATTAGAAATAAAAACTATATCCTAATTTTATTAATGTAACTTTGAGGACAAAAAACTTATGTTACCTTATGTAGATTCTGCCTGCAGGACCTGTTGGTCCTCTATAGGCAGCTCTTCTTTAAAAACATTTGATCTACCTGCGTCACTTCCGGTTGACGGTCCATAATCAAATGTGTAGTCAAATTTAAGTGGGTGAAACTTCCAGTGTTTGTCTAATCTGTTTTCAAACTGGTGTACAGTCTTAGCTGTGACAACTGGATCAGGCAGACTATTCCACACATCAACAATCCTGAATGTAAAACTGTATTTTCTCACATCTTTTCTACTTCTATTTTTCATTAACTTTAAACTATTTCCTCTTGTAACATTAGAAGTGTTTAATTGAAATAATCCTTTTGTTACTCTTCCATCGTATATGCCAGATAATATTTTAAATGTCTCTATCATGTCCCCCCTCATTCGACGAAATTTTAATGTTGGTAAACTCAATCTTTTAAGACGTTCTTCATAAGTCAAGTTTTTCATCTGGGGTAACATCCTTGTAGCTCGTCTTTGTACATTTTCAATTGTTTCAATATCTTTCTTTTTGTAAGGTGACCATACACTACTGGCATATTCCACATGCGGTCTAACTAATGCTTTATAAAGCAAGGAAAATGTTTTATTGTCTAGATGCAAAAATGATCTTCGCATTAATCCACAAATTTGATTGGCTTTATTGACTTGAGTTTGAATATGTTTAACAAAATTGAGGTTACAGTCTATGGTGACACCAATGTCCTTTTCACTTGAAACGTTTTCCAGAGTAGTAACACCTCCATCATATGTTCTCATGGTATATTCATTTACATCAGAGGATTTCTGACTTACGCGCAAAGAACTTTGCACTTATCTGGATGGAATTTTAACAGCCATGTTTTACTCCATGTAAATAGGTTATTTAGATCATTTTGTATACCCTGTATGTCATTGTCACTTGTTATTTCTCTATATATCTTTTGTGTCATCAGCAAATAAGTACACATCCGATTCAACACAATCAGGTAGGTCATTTATAAAAATTACAAATAGAACAGGGCCTAACACTGAACCTTGAGGAATCCCACTTGTAACACTGTGCCATTTCGACTTTTGCCCGTTTACCTGCACGCACTGTTTACGATCACTGAGAAAAATTTTCCACCCATGCACATATTTTGTTACTTATACCATATGATCGAAGTTTCTTCATAAGCCTGACATGAGGTACCTTGTCAAACGCTTTCATGAAATCCATGTAGATAGCATCAATAACGCCACCAGTATCTAAAATGTCTGTCCAGCTATCTAATACCAAAAGTTGTAAAGTTGTCGATCTACCATTCAGGAAGCCAAATTGATTAACACTAAATAAATTAAATCTGTCCATATGCTATGATCCTTTTCCTAATAATCTTTTCCATGATTTTACAGAGTATGCTGGTCAAGCTGACTGGTCTGTAATTAGATGCTAACCTTTTATCCCCTTTCTTGAAAAGAGCTGTTATAATTGCTATTTTCCAGGCATCTTTTAAGAAATGAGTTGGAACCATATACAGGATAAACAGATTTATTCGTAAATAACACACATTTTAGTATATTGAAACCAATGGCCATGTATGAACGAACAATTCAGTATATTTTTTCTTTAAATCATCTCAAATTTATAAAGACAATTATTAAATCAAAGTAATACAAGGAAGTATTTGAATTCATTTTGAATTTTTGTCTTACGTTATCCAATAATTCAGATCACCTAATCATTTTGAAGTTCTCTATATACTGCTTTAGGGACCGTTGAGAATATAATAATGAAAGTTGATTTCTGGTAAAAAAAATATGAAAGATTCATAGGGTTAGATTAATATATCTTACATCAAACAGGAAAAAGATTATTTGCTATCCAAAATAACATTCGGCATCGACCATTTGATCTCAGGTGGGGGGGGGCAGCTATATTCACTATAGCTTGAATTATTTTTTTCGTGAAAGTTGACATCTAATTACATCTGATTACGGAACCTCAATTATTTTGTTAATATGTAACATGCACGTTATATAAAACATCTTGACAATTATTTTTCTAGCCAAATGAACCCTTATTATTTTTTTTTCACAAATGTTTATTGCGTTATTTTTTTTTCAATATTTTTGCTGCCGCCTCCCCCCTGAGAGATCAAATGGTCGATGCCTTAGACACTGAATTACATCATTAGAGCTATAAATTGTATATTTTCAATGCTATGTCACGGTGACAGTATCACTGCAGTACCTGTATCATCACCATTCGACATTCTGCATCACACACTATTGTGGTCTTTGATACAGTTTCTTCATTTTATATTGGACTTACAACACTTTTTTTATAAGATTTTGGTGAAAAAACAAAGAAAACGTAAATTAGCACTGCATATAGCCTCTCTCTCTCTGCTATACACATTTGAAGAAAAGTATTACACTCTATTGTTGAAAGACAACCTTTTTGTTTATGAACAGCACACAACTGATATTGTTGTGAATGTACAGACAGTGCCGATGCTGACGGACGATATTGGCACCTTTGACCTACTCACCTGTTTAGTATCACTCCTTGTATCATGACAATTGTTATGGTTCATTAAGATTATATGATCTGTGGAGCAATTTGTTATGGCAAAACGTATGCACCCCAAGTTCGTGCGTGGCGATAATAGGGGATTTGACCATGCTTATTTACATTAGATCTTACTAGAAATTTTATTTTTACACATTGGCACCGAGAAAACAGTTATTTTCAGAGTGGTAATATTATGTGGTATTTGTTTTATTTAAATTTTTATTTAAATTGTTGTTTTGTTTGTTTGTTTGTTTGTTTGTTTTTCATTTTTTGGTGTGTGTGTGTGGGGGGGGGGGGTACATTTTTTTGTCTTTTTTTAAAAAAACAATATACTTATATTGAAAAAATAATGCTCACATACAGGCTGTTATGAACATATGTATGCATAAAATAAAATATTTTTTAGAATATAAAACCAGTATTGATGCAGTCATATGTAACCGTATTAAGGTACAGTGGAATAGTACTTGAGATTATTTGATAATTTATTGAAGGAAAGTAATCTAGCGCTAGTATAAACTGTCTGATGGAGTCACACATTAAACAAAATTGCAATTGAACATTGTCCGTGACTGTCTGTCAGGGGCTTAACAGACGCCTACTGTACACAAGTGGTCAAATATTTATTTATTCTTCAACAGGACAATGAAAGTTCACATTTTGAGCTTTCGGCAAATACTCTTACCTTGTTCACAACAAGTGATGACGTCATAGGTCGTCATTGTTGACGCAGGAGAATCCCTAGCTGCGCCCCCCCCCACCCCCTTGAGGGGTCAACGCGTTGTTCCATATGGTGGGAAGGGTGTGTCTGCCTCCATCTCTGTTGAGAGAAGGTCTCAGTCTCCTTATCTCGATCGCTTCCTTCACTCCACGTTCAAAGTACTTTGGTTCGACACATAGCACTTTTCTATCCTCTATGGAGATGCCATGTCCCTGTTGGTCAGTGTGTAGATGACGAGATACTTCCGACCCCTTATAGCTTGGGCGTCTAAGTTCCATGAAGCTTGCTTTCAGGAATCGTTCGGTCTCACCAACATATGACGCATCACAATCGTTACATTCAATCTTGCACACTGGTCCAATCACTCTCTCCTTATCTAAGGGATTCTTTGGTCTCACTAACAACTGTCTAAGGGTGTTGACTGGCTTAAAGAATGCCTGGACATGGTACCTATGTAACACCCTCGTTATATGATCAGAAACATCCTTGACATAGGGTATTACTACGTTCTGTTCAGTCTGGGCATTATCCTTAGAAATAGTTGTTTATCCCTGTTCATTTCTTACTGTTCACCAAGTTCTCAGGGTATCCGTTGATCTTCAATACCTTTCCAAAGTGTCTTTTCTCACTTTCACACTCCAACGCATCACTCACAACACAACCAGCCCTATGCATCGGGGCATCAGAGTACGTACAACTCCTACTTTGTGTTCAATCGTGTGGTTGCTAATGAAATTCAAGTACTGGTCAGTGTGTGTACTTTTCCTCAACACTCTTGTGCGTAGTGACCCATCGTCATTCACCAAGATGAGAGTATCTAGGAATGGTAGAGATCTCTGACCATCATCTAAGCTTTATCCCCCTGTTGTCCATTTGATAAAATATCCATCGAGTTCAGGTGGTTTTGGAACTCAGCTGTATGTTGTCTTTTCTGGATCACCACTGTGTCATCCACGTATCTCTTCCAGAGTCTGAGTGGATGGGAAGCCAAAGCTAAGGTCTTCCTCTCAAAATCCTCCATGTAAAGGTTTTAGATGATTAGGGATACTGGGGATCCCATGGCTGCACCATAAATTTGAAATTAATATTCACTTTGGAACTTGAATTCATGAAGTAGGTACATGTTAGGCATAGTTCCAGTAACTTTGTCACCTCATCCGCTGATAGAGATGTCCAGCTCGCTAAGGTCGTATCAGCGTTCAGTTCATCCTTCATCATAATTAATGCTTCATTCACTGGAACACTCGTGAACAAGGCACTCACGTCGAATGATCTAAGTTCCTCATCATCCTCCAGGGTGTATTTCCTGATCTCTTCCGAAAACTCCTTTGAGTTTTCCAGTGGTGGGACCGTCTTACCAACCAATGGGGCAAGAATGGTACTCATATATCTTGCACACTCATAGGATATTATTCCAATAGAACTCACAATCGGCCTCATAGGCATATTTGCCTTGTGTACCTTTGGTGAGTCATAAAACAGAGGCGGATTCTTCCGCGTAAACAGTGACGACCTATGACGTCATCACTTGTTGTGAACAAGGCAAAAGCGTCTGCCGAAAGCTCAAAATGTGAACTTTTATTGTCCTGATTAAGAATAAATAAATATTTGACTATCAGATCCAGGATAAATGAACTTCTATCATACTGTACACAAGTGGTTTGTTTTCTCCATGTTTATTTGTCATCTACTTACGTACACAGTAGCCACGTAGTTATGAAGCGTTTGGTTTTGATAAATCACTGGCTGCGACTTTCTGAACAGTCATTAAACTGATATTATCAGAGATAATGATATATTAAGCAAGCATTTTTGTTGTCACATTACAGTGATCCAACCATCCCACCACAAGCCTTCGTATGGCTGTCAATTTTCATATACATATACTTTTTTGATTTGTAAAGAGATTCATTGGATTTCTTTTTTCTATCAACAAGTATCAGTAATTTTGCGATAAATCCATAAAAATCCATACCCACATACTCAGATACAATCCATAATCCATATACTTTTTGTTTCTACCTTTCTGAATGTATCATACACACAGTGAAATTGAATCTACGCACATTGGCCTCATGTAGGGTGGGATTTCTCCCCAGGGTGTCCACATTAGGCAGGTTCCGCTGTACTGTTTATCAGATTTGAACTTTGAAAAATGGAAGTCATTATAGCTGTTGTGTTGTTGTTGAATCACTTTCTCTTCTATGGGTCTCGGTCAAACACATACAAAGACACACCTCGTATCGCATTCCATTTTGGCGCTGGTGACTTTGAACAAGTCTGATGAGTTTTTAGCTTTATTCTTATGATACTTTTGAACTTTGAAAATTACAAGTCACAAATAGATATAGGTTATTGCGTTGTTGGATCAATCTTTCTGCGGGTCTTGGTCAAACCACAGATAAACCCCGCATCCTATTCACATCATATTAACAAGTGAGCTATAAGAACTCTGCTGTGATGTATGATACGACACTTATGCAGATCGCTACGGGTGTATATGCATCATGTCATGAAATAGAAATCAAACTAACATCAAGATAACAAACAATTCGAGATAAACAACATCATGATAGGAGCTTCCTCTGTATAAGAGATAGCGTTAATCCACATTGTTGTATATCGACTGACTGTTCTGATCAGATAAACGAAAGCGAAACCTATTTATAGATTGACACCGCGCATTCCGAGCAGCTGTGGATACTATGGCTCAGTGAACAGTAACATTTAGGATTTGGTTTGAGGGACGACAACATATCTACGAGTTTACTTCCAAGCTATCGCATTAAGTGATAAATAATATAGTATATCAGTTCAAACATGGCACTAGTGACATTAAACAAGTCTGGAGTGAAGGTGAGTTTGGTGCTTTATTGTTGGGCTACTTGAGGTGCTTTTTTTAAAGATGCATGTTATCTTTATAGGTATCAGCAGAGTGTACATGAATTGATGTAGAATCCTCACCATCCACCATCACCATCACGTACCATGAATCCCAAACCCACTGAATCGATCAATTAAATAGCGGATCTTGTTTACAATTTTACAGTGCTGGGTTGAGGACCAATACAACTTTAACTCCGGCCAGGCCCAGCTGATCGCTAACACTGTCCTTGTAACACTCGTGAACATGTCAGGAGAAGGATACATGAACATCGCCATCAGTATCAAAGACCAGGTTAAGAGTCTGATGGGTGGATCCGGCAAGTGGGGGTGTATACTGGGGAAGGACTCAGAGTATAGTTATGCTCTGCGGGAGATTCCTGCTAACCCTTGGATAGAGTGTAAAACAGATACAATGTCCATATTAATCTTCAAAATAAAATCCGACTAAATTACATATTCACGCAATAATCAATGGACATGTCTATTGTAGAAGAGGGGTCAGTGGGGGGGGTTAGTTGTGAGTTATGAGTTGGCGGAACTGCCTTGTGACACTTGGAGTAAAAAGAGTGAAACAGATACAATGAGTATATCATATCAAAAATTTAAATGAAGTCTATAGCTGTATGTTATTGTGTGTTTTTATGAACAGAAATCATTAGAAACAGACATGTCTTATCGGAATGCTACATAACCATTAGACTAAGCAACTTGTGCAATTTGTAATAAATATGATTATTGACTTTATACGTTGTTTTGTTAATGTCTTTGCTTTCTGTGGGAATTGCGGAGGTTTCGTTGTCTGTTTCATTTTGGTAATATATTCTATTAAAGATTCTTTTGATATAGAAATGAAAATCATACCCTATAAATTGTATTAATGTAATCTTTTTAACATCTCTACAGAAATGGATCATATATGTTGTTGTTTTTTACTTTGGATTATCTAAAGCATCCTTTAGTGAATAACATGATAAGTACAAAAATGAACCATATGATTCATGCAGGATTAAACAGAATAGTACATTCTTCCTTCACAATTCGTTTCATGTCATCAGCATATAACAATGAGCACACTTTTTCTTACCACATTAAATTCAACTCATCAGTGAGGTCATTAACATACAAAGCAAAGAAAGTGGGGGACATTGGATCTCCTTGCTTTACACCATCACGCCTGTTAGGCACGAAGCTTGAAAAGAACCGCTCAAGTGTGCAATTGGGACTAGCTATGGGGTTTCTCTGAAAAGTCAACCTTAAATCATATAGATTTTATTACAATGTACAAACAATATGTTCTTTTAATGAGACCCCATCTTATGCCTCCCACACACGTAGCTTACATTAAATCCCGTGAAAATACGGCGTCGACACTGCTGACTACAGGCCGTTTCAAATGTATCACATGGGCAGATTATGTATTGCATACACGCATGATGATACAAACATCGAAACATTCTATAGAATCTACGGAAACACACGAGGCCCATACGATGTCTGCCTGATAAGCTTGCCATAAAGTACAGGGAATGAATCAGTTAGCAGATTGTTTAAATGTATTTTACAGGATTAACGACCGTTTACCATAAAGAGATTGAATAGCATATATAAATTTGGACATTGATATAACACATCAATGATATGACAGACCGGGTGGCTATGGAACCCTGTCAAATAAAAGTTGAACTTGAACAGTGACAACAAATCACCTTGTAGATGTTAGTAATAGGTTACTCTACTACTTACAATTCAACAAATCAACACACACACTGACGTTGCGGCTTCCATCACGGAGCCTTTGACCGAAGTGACAAATCTGGTGTAGTGACGTCACATTGGCGCGAATTTGATATCCGCCAGGTGGAGTTCCTGGCAGAAAGCAGATGGAGGAGGTTCGGGGGGATGCTCTTGCCCTGGTTGAGGTTGAGCTTCAGACGGTGCTGGTGGATCTTCATGGCTTCTAGGATCTTCCGGCGGAAGGTCATAGAACAATCACACTTTTTCTTGACCTTGGCAGTGTCACCGTGGAATCATTATCCAAGTTAGCAATAGGTGGATGTGAATGGCAGACTGAATGATAGTTATGAGCATTGGTCATTGCCCTTGAGTCTTGTCTTTAAATTAAATGAGTTAACAGATTCTTAAGGAGGGGCATTTGATGTTGTTTACCACGCCGCACAGTTTCGTAGGGTCATTTTTATCATTGGGTAACATATCAAAGCTAAGGTTAGTTCTATGTTGGAACTACTGAACTAAAAAGTTGAACTTTGAAAGACAATAAATATTTTTGTTATAAAAAAGTAATGTCATGTTTCTACAACTAAAATCAATAAAGATGTACCTCTCATAATGTTGAAAGTATAATAATTTTTTTTGAATTGGGTCCAAACCCCAGTCACCAAATAACAACATATTGTCAACATCCATGAATGATAGATAATCTAGTGTTCTTCAAACTACTTGACAATAACCTCATTAGTTCACACCACGATGAGTTTTCTTAATTGGGTTCAGATGGATGACTTGAATAGCACGTCTGTGCCAATAGAAAAACGGGTTGCAATTTGCTTTTCAATCTAAAACCAAAATGGAGTTTGACATCAGGAAGATAGCCCAAATACTGGTTTTTAAATTGTATGCATTCAACATGGTTGGAATGACCATGGTGTGACACAGTCGTTGATTTGTTCACAGCTGGACAAACGAACATCAACTTGTCTCCCACAGGATTTTAGAAAGGACGAGCCAATAATGGACTTTTTCACTAAAATTTATCTTCGGGATGTTTTTTCAGGTAAGCACGAGTGCTGAGAATATTCCGCAGTGGGTATATATGCCAATAATACGTTTTAATATTTAGTTTTCTATGAGTCAATTATTGTGGGTAATTTGCGGGTTTTCTATGAGCAATAATAGGTGATTTTGTTATAGACAATAATAGGTACGGGTTTACAATGGATGACTATAATAAAACACGAATAAGGCCAATAGAAAAAAAAATGAATTTGCTTTCAATCTAAAACAGCAAAATACATGTTTGACATCAGGAAGACTAGCCCAAAGTACTGGTTTACAATTGTATGCTTAATTCAACATGGTTCTGGTGATATAAAAACAGCAAGCAGCAAAGCCCCAACAGTTCACATGCAGTCCACAAACCAGAACAGAACTTGTCTCCCACAGGAAGCCCCTAGAAAGGACGAGGCAACAATGGACGGCTGTGATTAAAGCTGGATCCACCAGACGGGATGTATCATCAGTCACCATCCAGACTGGATCCGTCATCCGGGGGGGGGGGCAGCAGTGTGTGCCATACAACCTTCTGTTAACAATAGATTTGACATTTTCGTGGACAATGTAGTGACGGTATTCATTGAACTGTTGCCCGAGAGTAGAGAAACAGAACCCGTTTGTTTGATGAAAAGCTGAGCAGTGAAATGGCTTGCATTTTGATATCTTTGGGTGTCCTGATTTATGTTCTGAATACCTTGTACAACCACCTCTTATTAAACATCAAACATAACAAAATAGACACATTTTTTGCGGTTGAAGAACGTCTCCCCAGACAAAAATACGTTCCAATGACCATCTTTTTCCACAATAACACCCCTACTCCTCACTGTATTCTCGCAGTTTCGAGAGCATGTCTTTCGTTGTGCCCTTATTTGACATCGTAAGTAAGAGGCCTATTTTCCTTTCAAGGTCCCCCTTTTAAACGACATTTTTAGCAAATATACGTCATAGAGTTGAACAAGTTGAGAACGTTCGATATGACGTCATTCGACTTCTTCTTCTTCTAAAAGTTTGAACGTTCGGTATGACAAAGAACGAAATGTCATTAAACTATGACGTCATTTTGTCTATCTTCACACTATATAACGTACATACGTTTGTCTCATGACTACTAACACGTTTTCGTACCCACCTATACTATTCCCTTTGTTTGCCAGCATGGAGCCCCTGCCCCCTCCCTGCCCCCGCTCATCCAAAAAGAGGGAATATCTCCTAATCAATGACGTCACCTCGCTACTCGGGGCAGGATTAGGGGATTAATTAGCCAGGGAGTTAATTAGTGCTAGTGCAGCACAGGGGTGATTACGTAAGACGTCTGGATTGCCAGTCACTGCCGGGGTGTGGCGTGAAGATGTCAAACTTGGTTGTGCCATCGCACAATGTTTTCTATGCTCGGTAATCTGAAAGTAGGGACGACACTTGCCACAGTTTTGTCCAACAGGTAGTTTGGCCAAGACCCATCCGGTCCTGAACGGTCACTGGGGACTAAAGCACTTTTTGTCAATGATAGTACCAAAATCGCATGTTGAACACAATGTATAGAGAATATATAACCCGCATAATAATATAAGTATTTGTGGTGCCAAACGTTCCTAAACAGGTTGCACGACCGGCCTTGAAGACACTGGCAGATTTTTTGGAAGGTTTTTTTGGAAGTGGGGGGGGGCTTAAGAGATTTGATAGGTTTTGTAGGCGCGATCGATACCGTACATGCGAAAACCCTATGAAAACGAAGTATTTTGGTGAGAAATGGTGGTGGGGGCCCTGCACCCACTGTGTCCCCTGGATCCTCCCATGTAAAGAGACCACCTCTCATAAAGAGACCACCTCTCCCTCCCTGACCCCTCTGCTCGGACCGTCTGTAATCCCCGTCGTTAGCGGATTAGTGGCTAATTAATCAGGGCGGCAGCTGGTAATCAGTGTAAGCGGCTTGGGACAGCGTGGGGGGGGGGGCTGCAGGTAAACAGTAAAGGCAATGTTTTGCAAATGTAAATATATATGCATATATTTCATGTATGTGTTTCCATGTAACCACAACATTGTAAATGTGGTAAATAATCTTCGTTGCATTGCTCATTGCAATGACGTGTCAGTACAATCACACAAGCTTCAGTGATGAATGCTAACACTTTTGTTTTGAACACAAACATGCATATTGTGTTGTTTTGATTGGCTGCTGGCACCAGGTAGTGACCATTTTTACGGTCGGATTGATAAATGGCACAGCTGGTTGATCAAAGTTTTTCAAAAAAGGAAGGACCCACTTGAAGGGATTCAAAGGTTTTACACACGCAATCGATAGAGGATATAAATTTGGATAAAAGGGTCGCCCCGTACTGAGGAGGGTGTATAGCCTGGGCGAAAATCCAGTCACATAACTTCCCCTAAATCACCAGTCACCAATACATTTCATTGTCTGTCACCAATAACCAGAAATTGTATTTGAATAGGTTGCATCACATTCCACACACTAAAATATAGGCAGTTCACAATTCACATTTACGATTTAGGCCATATCACCAATCACATGTTTGCCACATGACCTAAACTCCGCTCCCGACTATGGCAATGCGCTGTATTCAGAGAGCCCGTGAAGCCTGTAGTGACGGCATGACGTGACCTGGTAATGGCGTCCGCTTGTCCGCGTGACGTCACGGAGTCACGCCAAACAACAGCACAATTACAGCCTCGGCTACAGGAGGAGCTCTAGTGCTGGTTAATGACACCACGGGTCCAGTGCCAGAAGTGCATACTGTATACTGGTTTATTGGGGGGGGGGGGCTTTAATACTCCTTATTGATGTTACGTCACCAATTGGAATGTGTGAGGACTTTGTGATCTTCGTGGCGAGCTAGGAGCCATGGAGTCTATTCCAGGCCTACGTAACCAGAAACTACACCCAGTTACCAGTGTGTTTATTGTCGGAACACAGTGCTATACATGTGGTCGGGTAATACATGATTATATCAAGTCCTTTTATGTAGAGCCACTAAGGAACAATCAGGGGGTTGATGACTACAAGTGACCTCAATAGACAGATGGTCTGGTTATGGGAGGTTGTTGCTGGAGATCTTGATCCACGAAAAACTAACTTGATTTTTGACAGGGGCAACCTGAAAAAAAATATAGTAATGTTAGGATGCTGGTGGTGGTGGTTGTGGGGTGGGGGTGGTTGGACATGGGGCCTGAATTTTCAAACAAGTCTACGCCTTAGACCTAACATCCTCCCATAATATTTGGGTTTTTACATACACCCTCATTGGGGATATGTTCAGGCTTCGTCTGTCTTCTATAAACTGCACCAGAATATTTTTGTCACCTATGCCCCAGTCAAACCAGCACAAATGCTCATCCCGGAAGAGGAACAATATTAGAAATGCATGAGGCGAAAAATGATTTTAACTTTTAACTTTTGGGTCTATGACAAGGCGATGTACCAAATGACAAAAACTACTACATCGCCAATAATTCGGCTTCAATATTGGGGACACTCTGACCCTATCTTTGCACCTACACTATCTCCACGATACTAAAATAGGCACCATAAGTCCAATTACCGTATATTTCTGCCCTCCCTATCGCGGGAGGTTATAAATATCACCACCTGACAGTGTGCAGATAACAAGGAGGATTTCTCTCCTGTTGCACTCCTATTAAAATGGCTCTTCTCTCTCAGTGTTATATTGCATGAGTCTAGCATGGAGTTTAGTGACTTAAGATATACACTAGATCCTTTTTCAATTATCATCTCAACCTAAATGCCATGGATTTGAATCTCGCATAATGACGTAGAGTTTTATGGATGTATATAAGTTTCTTCCCTCTGTGTGTTTATTATCTACAAATGGAAATTCTCATTTCTGGGGGTTCTTAACAACGTGGGAGTGGCTATGAAGTATTTAACATGGCCATGGCACTATTGCCTTTACATGCACTTCGCAATATAGGCTATCACTTACACCAGTCCATGTTGAGACTATTGAAATAATTATAATATATGCAGGTACACGTTCTAAATGCTGCATTGTGATTGGTTTAGAGCCGAAGTCAGCGGTCATTGATAACTCCATACTGCCCCGCTCTGAAATTACATTGTTGATTTTTTCTCTTTGTAAATGACTACTGATAGATATAAACGTAGAGATATCCATGCCATTAGCTATTAAGTGCCAACAAAACACTAGATACGTAGTCTAAGTCTGTGAATGTTGATCAGACTGTAGCAGTAAAACCGATTCTATGCGAGCAGAGGAATCTCCCTCCATATTCACTATCACAGCCTCTAATCCTCTAATCACGTGATCAGGCATCAGTGGGGGCAATGAGGCGTGGGAACAGATGATTGTGTGGGCGCTGGTGTGTTAGACTATTTGGGGTAATAGAAACAAGGCATGTAGTAGTCCTTGGACTCGTTAAATAGTACACAGTTTATTTTGGGTGGTACTCTAGATTTGCAATATGGTGACACGGCCGTTTTTGTAGCGTTTTAAAACATAGTTGTTGAAGCACCTATGATCAGCAGATTTATAGATATGTTGGTATGTTATTGAATTACAACATATAATGTTGAATTCTTATCTCTATAACAAAATCATCACCGTATATTAAAGCAGCAACATATAATGTTGAATTCTTATCGCTATAACAAAATCCTTTACTGCATATTGAAGCAGCTTGGATGGCATGAATACTGTGTTTTTGTATGATCCAGGCCCTCCCTATCACGTGATCAGCCATCAGTGAAGGCAATGAGGCGTGAGAACAGATGATTGGGTGCAGTACTCTATTTGGGCTAATGCGTTATTATGGCATAGCTGTAGACTAACATGAGACACACACAGGCGTATATGATAATAAGGTTTCTATTGTATGACGCAGATATGCTTTGTGCATTTAACGCATAATAGCAGAGCCTGATTCACTATGCTCGATGCGCCTCAATCCTCGATATCCCGTTCTCAGTGAAGGCAGTGAAGCGTGAAAATGCAGTATGGCGGTCCAGGCTGTGTAGTATAGGCGCGTGTTGACAAGCAATCAGGGGTGAAACAGCGGCTATTGTGTGCGAATGGGAGGGTAATTTGTCCGCACTGGGGGAGAGCTGGTCTGACCGCCCCGAGCACGATTATAGGGCAGTTATAGCAGCCTGTAATCCCGAAACACTCGGTGTAATGGTGCAGGGTACGTGGTGGTGCATGCCGGGACCGGGTCGAATGGGCAGATCAGATGACTCATCCTAAAAGGTTCATTGTTATGAGGTTTTTGGCATGAAATCCTGTGGATGTAACGCCCCCACCCCCACTCCAACATACACATCATCCCAAAATTTCCGAAAATTATCTTAGTGGGGGGGGGGGGGGGGTTACGGGTAGATAATTGAAAGTTTAGCATTGATGGCACACTGATGGAGGCCTGTAGTTACCACATCCCTGTAATCGTCACATGGGTACCGAGCGTACCATCAGTGTGTTTGCCCCAGGTCTGTGGACCAAGCTGGTGTAATCGCCTGTGAGGTCGGATCGTGCATGCGGAAGATCCATCTCACCCATGGATACGTGAGATTCAGTATAAAACGTTGTGATCCCAGTAATAGTTACTGGCATTTTTGCTAGAGTTGCTCAATTATTTGTACATTGTTGTGGTGAACGGGGAAAACACACTACACTGGTAATAATGGCCTACAGATCAGTATTGTTTTCAAAAATATATTTGAAAGCAAGAAATGCTGCATACTGCCAGAAGGCTATATAGTCATAGTAGGCCTACAGTGCCAGTTTCACGTCTTTATACTTCATGCGAGTCCCACTGCAATCCTCCTGCTGGCCGCTGTGTCGGCATTAGAGAGATGATCCCCACAAGTCGGCGGGTGTAAACGGCTGGAAGTTGTGATGCTGCATACAGGGGGACGGTGGGGGTGGGGGGGGGTGGGGGCTCCTTCTAGAGTGGTTCATTATTTCAACATAGAGTTATAATTTGTCCCTTGAAATAGCATGGTACCAACTATACGGGTCTGTAATGCCTGCAATACTCACTGTGGAGAGATGATCTGCCTCGTCAAACAGCTGGTTCAATGGGGTGAGGGGTGTGATTGGTACATGCACGGGGGAACGGGGGCTACTTCCATTCTAGGTAATCCAAAAGTAAAGGTTGCATTCTCCACACGCATAATGTTGCCATCCTACAGTTACAGCGTGCCATAGCATCAAACATACCATGTAACCCACGTGGTAGTGGGGTATTAGCCGCTTGGACTGTGGTCTAATCGGCTGCGAGATGTGACGATGCATGTCGGTATAATAGGGTGGGTGGTGTTGCGGTGGTGGCAAGTTAACAACTACTTGGAGCGGGCAATGGACCAATCCCACTGTTTACGTTAGGTCCATTGTCCCTGCGTGTTCTACCCTCGTTTAGTTGTTCTCATGAATGCTCCAGAAATTGCCATGTGTGCTTCTGTGGCTGAGTGGATAAGGAGTTGTACTCGTGACCATAAGCCTGAGAGTTCCATTCTCGGACGGGTCTGGTGGTGGGTATTGAGCAAACTCATAACCAAATAGTTGCACACAGTTCTGTGGCAGCTACACGTGAAATAGGTACAGGTTATTGGGCTGTGAGAGTGAATGAGTCAAACGATTAATTTTCAGAATTCTATGGATATTCATTTAAAGAGTTAAGAATGTATTTCAAGTTTAAGCAGGGCAAATAACGTTTTCTTATATATTTGTATTTTCTTAATCACTTTATACGGTTTGCCCAGCTCTATTTTCAATGGATAATCCATCAAACATTGACAAATTCAGAATGGCCGACACAGAATCATGAAAAGTCAATTTTAGTCATATCTTTGGTACCAAACATGATGAAAACATAAAACATAAATAAATGTAATGATAAAATGATCTGACAAATAAATGAAACATATGTAAACATTATAGTAATGTCTTGAAGGCTACGCATAGCATATAGTCTCATTTTTGGTACTACGTTTTCTTTCTAAACTATATTTTCAAAATGTCGCAAAATTCTCAAAATGTTTTATTAAAGCTTTTCAGCTCCGCAAAGCCCTAATCATGATAATACATTATAATAAGAGTGATTTAAGTACCATGCCATTTTATAGCATAGAAAGGAATCATCGTACCAAAAATATATAAACATGCATAAGACAGCAGACTTGAGATTTGTTTTGGGAAAGTTACAGCACATATTGCATTATTGACCCCGTGGACACAATGTACTATTGCTGCCTGGCCGCCTGTGATTACAGCCATCTGGACAGTGATGATTACAGTCCTCTGGACGGTCATGATTACAGTCAGCTTACATGTCCCCAAAGCGGAGCCCTGTCACCGAGGGCGCGGTCAATAGAACCGTCCACATGGACACTGGGGATTCTCGCGTGGTAGTGCACAATGCTTGTTGTTAAGAAAGCTTCAGATAACTGTATGAGGTAATAGAAGTGTATTAGACATACATGTAAGCTGACATGATAAACCAAATGAATGCATTTGATGATTTTAGTTATTCTTGGACTTAGCACTTGGAACACGTACCATCAAGCCATTGACACCTTCACAAAAATGAGGATGAAAGAAAGTTTTTTTTATAGCTTCTTGACACAGTGGTACTTACAAATTCAATCAGTACAGTTGTAGAGAGTGAGAGGATAATTTGAATGGTATCCACCACAAGTCCAACACACCACAAACTTTGATTTTGATGTGTCCTCGAAGCTGCTACTGTGACAGAAGGAACTGGTCAATAGACGGTCCCATGGACACTGGTAGTTTCTACATGGAGGTCTCATGATGCTGGCGGAGAGAGATATTCCGCGGCCTGCTGTCATCATACAATAGTATTGATTGACAAGGAGCCTGTTCGTTCTATCGCCCAAGGACATCCATTGTGGTGACGGATCACCTCATAGTACATATGGATCTTCCCTCACCACCACCACGCTGGGACCTCTATAAAAGGATCCTTTCGATAAGATAATTGTGATCCCGTTCAATGGGTCGTGAGTTCAAATTTCAAAGGTTACTCACTTTATCGCCTCCACTCATTAAAGTCATCACCACACATCAACACTACATGATAACATACTATTTCATTTTATAAAGGTATTGAGTCTATCATGTGGTCCTCCTTCAAAGGGCTGGGTGCAAATACTCATATAAACCAAGGCCACGCAGAATAGTGTTACCACCTCCCGATATACACATGTCTCAGCCCCAAGCCCCTGTACCTATTGACAACGTGTTGGATCTTGTCCCCTGTAAAGATCTTTAGGACCCATCTCGATATTTCTCATATGGGTCACGAGTTCAAATACCCAAGGCTACTCACTATAATCCCCATCCCTCGCAAAAAATCACCCCTCCCACCCCACCCCTACCACCACCTACTGCCAACATGTTGGATTTTTCAGTATAAATCTCTACAGGCTTCATTTTGATGAGCTACTGTTGATTCACTTTCAGTGGGTCATGAGTTCAAATCGCCAAGGCCACCCACTACCGTCCCCGCCCTCGTAAATAGGTCACGCCGCCGCCGCCGCCGCCGTCTCCCTGATTGAGGACATGTTTAGCGCGCATGCGCCGAATACAGACGACACTGTGTGTCTCATGAAATGTGCGGGCGGGTTTATGTCAGTATTAGGCGGTGTGGGGCTGTCACGTGGGGCTGGGGGTGAATGAGGGATTCTCCTTTCTCTGTAGTATCAGGCATGTGTACTGAAACTGACGGTTTATTAAGGACTGCTGGAATGTTATTGATCAACATGTAATAGGTGGTTTTATGATGCCACATGTTGCTGGTAGATCTCAAGCCTGTTTATGTCAGTATTATCTGTTTGATGCTGTCATATTTTGCAGGTAGATCGACCACACCCACAACATCGTCAGATCCAGGAGAATATCATTAGTGACTGTGAGTGGGAGGCATGGCCAACAACAACAACAACAACAAAATATTTGATTCAACTGTGAGATTTTTGCATGTCAACAACAACATCAACCAACAACAACAACAACAAAACCAACAACAACAACAACAACAACAACAACAACAACAACAACAACAACAACAACAACAACAACAACAACAGCAGCAGCAGCAGCAGCAGCAGCAGCAGCAACAACAACAACAACAACAGCAGCAACAACAACAACAACAACAACAACAACAACAACAACAACAACAACAACAACAACAACAACAACAACAACAACAACAACAACAACAATACTGTAATGATTATAGCTTCATTTTCAGGCCTCCACAATTAGTTCGGGAATTGAAACATCACCCTATCGTAACCACATAAAAGCAGTGATCTTCTCCATACCTCTGGCGCCATAAACCACCTGCTCTGTGTCGCTCTCTGACTGCTGCCATCCGCCCTGTTGCCGATCACAATCCCGCCAAATCCACTCTGATCCCGCTAATCCGATAATCCGGGCGGATCAGCCGTTAATCCATACAGTTTAGCTCAGCCAGCCGTCGGGAGTCAGATCACAGAGGGTCGGGGGTCGTGGCTTATGTCAAGTCAGTCAGTCAAAATTTGTCTATTTATACTGACATGTGATATATATATTTCAAATATATGATAACATATATAGAGGTTAACGAAAATAAATAACATAAATCACTCAGCCATTTTTGGCTAATACGCCAGTTTCTTACATAAATATATTTAATATTTTATTTTTTAGACATAAGATACTATTTAAGTATAGTAAGATAGATATACTAGATAAATAACTATTTAAGATTTATGATGGGATGTCCGTGCAATGCTCTTGAAATAGGCTAATTCAATTGAGAGTGTGATGTTGCCACAATATATGATTTAATTTGTACTCAACCAAGTGGAAACATACTTGCTGACAGGAGAAGCTTCCATTCTGCCCTAAAGAAACAACCTGACAGGTTGTGAAACGTCATCAAGTATGTTTCTACTTGGTTGAGCTCAAATTGAATCATATATAAAAGTGTCATTTCCACAATGCTATTTTAGACTTAGTGGTTGGGAGAAATCAGGGTGGTGTCTGTTATTATGCAATGTCAACAAGAAATCTTAAAAGAAACTTTTCGAACTGCGGTACACTCGCAATAATCATTACAATATGCAGCACTATATGTTAGTTTGACGGCAATGAAAGTTAGCATCACAAATAGTGTGACAGAATCAGGGAAAAGCTTGAAAAGCTTTGGACGTCCGTGAATTCAAATGCACAATCTCATGATATACCAGACCAGTCATCATGTGTTTTCCGGCGCCTTAACCATTTAGACCAATCATCCTAGACGCTTTGAGACACGGTCAAACTTAGCCAGCTTCCTGATCACATACGGATTAGGCTCTGCTACACTTGTATGTTCTATTTCTGTCTCATTGCTTCATCTAGCCCGTATCCCCAACCTTTCTAAGCCTTTCAAGTGCAGTGCAACTCGGACAGATCACCCCTGCCTGTGTCAATCTTGTTTACAACAGTTGTACCACAAATCAAGCACTCGCTGACTAGCTGCCACAGTTGTAGTTGCCCTGGGTTGAGTCCATCTAGTGCTCAAGACTTGTAGGAAACAAAAGCCTCCCATATCATTTCCATGCATAAAAACTCTCCTCTTTCTTCAGCTCCTACATAACAGTGTTTTATCATCCGCTCCAGATGTCATAAACAGACCGCGCAACAGCATCAATGCAAATTGCCCCATAAAGCGCGCATACGACCCCGTGTGTGCCTCTGATACGTCCAGCGTAAAGGTCCAGTCAGACAGTCGCGACTTCCTCACCTTTGTTTGGGAAAACACAGCAATGAGATATGACGACCTTACTTTTGGTTAAGTAACGCTTTTGGAGCAAAGTACCCTTAAGAAAATCCATGTACAATATAATTAACACTAAACACCATGTGTGTGAAGATACAACATACTAACTAATAACAGCTCGATTAATCGTAAAAGTGTGACCCTGGCATTAAACAGGATAGACCACTCTCGTAAATGGTATAATTGGCTGCACGGTCAGATGCACCGAACATTGCAATAAAACAGATAATACCAATAGAATACGCATAAAGGACAGAAGTGGGCTTAAAATGTATAGTTGTTGCTCCCCATCAACCCCCGGTGGGGTGCTCTCAAGTGGTTTATGGGGGTTTGGGACTGGGCAGAATGGTCCTAACTAGGGATGGACGTCTTCATTCATGGGTGTACTGCACGTGGAAAATGTCAACCCGTAATTTAACCCTATAATAAGCCCACACACTTAGATTTAAAGAGGGGGTATATAAAGAATATCGCCTTCATGAAAATCCAGTCACCATTGTTTCCCTAAATCATAAGCCACCAATGCATCACCTTATGCATTGTCTTTCACCAAACACCAGGACTTGTAATTGAATCGGTTGCATCACATTTCATACACTTGAATACAGACTGTTCAAAATTCACACTCCATATGTAAGGCAAATTACCAATTGCGTTTTTGCTACGCGACCCCGTCGTTAAAGTATTTGCTTTATTAAGCTTTCATTAAGAGATCACAACGAACCTCCACAGAAGATCGACATTATTAGAATCATTTGAAGCTAGAACCACTGGTCATCTCAATAAAGTTACACAGAAAACAAAAGACATCATTTTTCGTCTTCCCTCCCTCTTTTCTAGGGCCGCTTGATACAGTCAAATGGAAGCAGATGTCGTCAGCTATGTCAATACAGTGATATGAACTTGCTTGCCATGCAAAAAAGGGAGAGAGAATAAAATTGTATCCACAAGCAAACTTGGAAATAACACATTAGAAAAATGGACATATGCTTTCATACACATAAAAACCTGCAAACCAACCCATCACCAGCCAGCCATGTTTTAAAAAAGCGCACTGACTTTGATGTATAATACATTTCCATTTGACACCATCTCAGCACCAGAACACACGCGCCGTGTAATGCATGACCCTCCCCACACAGGCATAAACAGCAGAGATGAAAGCCTCGTCCTCTTACAATACAACCTCTCTATTAACACCACCTGTATACACAGGCTCCCCTATAATAATACCATTTTGCATGGCCTGCAACTTTCATAACAACAGACCACTGTGGCATTCCATAAAGAGACAACCTCTCTATTGAGACCACTTTAAGTGAGTCCCATGTGTGGTCTAGATAGAGAGGTTGGACTGTTCACATGAAAGGGCTGATGGAAGGTACCGGTTCGTACGTCTGTGTGGGGGTGACAGTTGGCCCTTTCACTCCCGCCTTTGAGGGTTTGTACTCATTGGGCAGTCACGTGGCTACGTTTGTGCACTTGGGTTCACAGGGTCAAAGCACGCACGCAATGTGTGGATCATGTGTTGGAAATGGCTGACATGTGATGTTGTTATATTGTGAGCTTACTGTGGTAAGAGTTATAGACTCCTTATAAGTCAGGCTTGTGGGTATTTGTCACCAGAGAGGTTGTCTCTTTATGGAGGTTTGTAGTGGTCTGTTTAGGAAAGTTTGGAGGCAGGAAAAACAGCTTGGTCACAATGGACTACTATTGGTTGAACATGAAGACAATGTTAAGTCATTTGATCTGTGAGGTGGGCAATGGTCGTTGTCTACTATGGTGTGCATCTGAACAAATGTGTATGTGCTAGTAAAATATGAGCCATTGTAGGCAATTCCAGAGACAGGCTTGTAAAGTTATTTGAAAGGCCGTGGAATCGAACTCACGGTCTCCTGTTCACACCACACCTGTCATTATGTGTAGGCGGGCGCACTAGACCACTGTGCTAACCTCTCTTACGGCTTATAGACGTGTTCATACTTGGCCAGTATGTATCGATTGCAAAGTGGATTCTAGGCCTGTTGCCGCCAGTGATACTATTTTTATTTTAGCCTTATGCAGCCTTGATCCTTTTGGCCTCTTTGTCCCCGAACCTTTCTACTACGTTAGATACGTGTGCGACTCGACATTGAAGCCACCGTGTTCTGGGTACATCTGTGACACTAAACTCATCGCCACGCACTACAGTGTGCACACACGTGATTACCTAAACCTGGCAGCGTGCCAGCTCCCGGACGAGCCCCCACGATCAATCCGCTGATATTAGCCAATCCGCCGCGTCCGCTGAGAGCCTCTAATCAGCGGACGGGCGGCGGATCACAGAGACGCAGGTGGGAGGGTTAGTCTGCCAACTCGGAATCCACACCAACAAACACAGCGGCTTGGTCTGTCCATTCAAATCTGTTTCGTTTGATATCGGTACTAAAAGTCATGTTGTGATTGGTATGTAGCAACACTAGGATATCAGCGGCTGCTATAATCTGCTCTTTTTGGAAATGGTATCTTTATAGAGATGGTCAATTTGATAGATGTGGTCTACAATAGATGTTGTACCGTACCCTTTGTTCCCACAATAACACCCACTAGACCAAATCACCTGTTTTCTCCCAATAATCCCACCTCCCGCCTGACCCCGCCTGACCCCGGCTGACCTCGGCCGCCATTACGCCTGTTAACGTCATTTCCGCCACAAACTGCGGCTTGTTAGTGGCGAGGAGGAGAAAACACGCCACACCAGTGGGGGAGGGCGGCCGTGGTGTGTGGGCTAGGAGTGTGGAATTATGACACCATCATTGCAGCATCCAGTCTAAATTTGAATGAAAATATCATTAGCCCCCCCCCCCCGACACCCCACCCCCAATTTACCGTGCCTATAGTAGTGAAACCAGAAATTCAAACCACTATAGATCAATCTTAATAAGGATTATAGTTGAGATAAAATGCCTTCTACATTTAGAACCCATTTAGAACCAGTTGTAAACCTCATATAAGAACATCTGAATCTCCACAACTTTAGTATTCATTACAAGAAATCAAGTTGATGTTTCAGCCACCCCCTCTTAATCTTGTTCATACCTCACCGTTATAAATGAGACCCCCCTATATATTTGCTACAGAGAGGTCTATTTACTCTCTGATTGTTTGGTTTTCAAATAATGAGACACAGATACCAATAGTGAGGTGCTCGTTTGGGTGTGAGTGATGGCGGGCGGGGATGCAGACTGACCCCTGTCAATTAGAGACACCTCGCCGCCCGGCCGGGTGCTGTATGGATCCAGGCGCTGAATAACTCACGCAAAGTGGCAGTTTACGTAACTTATGGTCCTGTTCATCATGGTAAATGGTGAATTGATTAATGAACTGGTTTTAATTCTGTCTTGTCTTTATTACCTGAGTTTTTTTTAAAAAAAGAATAAAAGAAAACAGCGCTATTATGTATGTGCCCGTTACTTGGGGCCCGGGGGGTAACTCAAACTGAAGCTCTAAATATCTCATGGAAAAGGCCCATTTGTTTGGGTCTACAGTGGCTGCAGTGTAGCTAGAATATCTAGAATAGTATCTAGAATATCAAACTGGAAGTATTGTGCTTGCTGGACATAATACAATGGAACCTTCTAGAATACGCACCAGTAAAATGTGGACGCAATGTATTTAAATTATCTAGACTATTATCTAGATATCAAATTGGAAGTATTGTGGTTGCTGGATATAATACATTAGAACCTCCTAGATACGCATCAGTAAAATGTCTCTGTTAGAAAGTAGGAATAATGTCTGATTACAGAAGTGTCCATTTTTGTGTAGCACGTTAGTAAAATTATACAACCCCTTTACTCGAATACTGGCTACCCGTATACAAAATACCACGATGGGGCCCTCTGTAGACGTCAGTCGTAGAGTTTAAAAATGTAAATGAAATTGTATCTGAGGTCGTGGCCCTCTGGTTGTTATGGAGAGAGAGATAAATCACACAAATGCTGCCACTCAGTCATGTAAAGTGGCAGTAAGCTGTATAGTGTATATATTGCAGGGGTTGTTTTATTACGGGACAATGCAGGTATTATAATGGAACCTCTCTATTAAGAGCACCTCTCAAGTGATCTCAATGGAAGATGGTGTCCTTTTAGAGGTTTATATTGGTCTGTTTACACAAAAAGTGACTTCCATTTTGGGGGAGGTAGTACAGTGGAACCTCTCTATTACGACCACACCTGGTGGTCGCAATAGGAAGGTGGTTTGATGGTTGCGGTGGTCTCAGTACAAACGAATGATATAGGAATGGACCTCCTCAATTGGAAATAACAAGATAAAAGTCATCAAAATTCAATAGTGCGCGTTCTAAAGCAAATAGAAATGTCTGTGGTACTTGTTCGTGCAACACATAGATTTTAGATGGAAAGACGATCGGGTATTAGTGGAATGATCAGTAAAAGTTATTTTCCCTTCAAACATACTAGTCAGTATTTTTACCATTATCCGTCTATGGGAATCTCTTTTTACTATGTACATACAATGTATACTCAGTGTTACAATGTCTACCATCCTATGTATGTAGCCGTGATATATGACGACAGTATTCTGAAAGGGACAGTGAATATGAATAGGTTAAAGTTAAGTGGCTCTGCATTGGACATTGTAGGGATTCACGCCATTTGTAATGGACATTATGCGGGTTTCCTATTTAACCTATAGTGTGCTATGCACTGGTACTCACTAAGCTCCCCTACCCGTACTTGTACAGGTTGCCGTCCTGTATGGAGGCCTGTTAATGGCTGCATGCCGTGTTTGTGTGTTCCGCTCCCGTCACACTAATGTAGAAAGCTTGTCAAATTAGAACTAATCATAAGATTATTGCATTATGGCCACACGCCAGTTACAGATGGATTTGGCTGTTTTCGATGATTGCTCGAGTCGGCAGAACGGGCTATTGACTGTTTACATCATTTGGGGGACTTTTTCCATGAACCTCCGATAAACACCACCTCTATAATGAGACCATCTTTGTAAGAAGACCATCTTTATGAACTGGACATATTTATGATAAGACCATCTTTATAATGACACCATATTTATAATGAGACAATTTTAAAGATACGATTACCTCCATAATAAGATCACCTCTATGTCAGCAGTCAATTTGCATATTCGTGTTTTGCAATGTGTGCTTGTGTTCATATATATATGTGTACATATAGAACTATCCATCATAAAGTCACTTGGCAACTACAAATATTGTATTTAAAATAAACCATATGAACTTGGCACTTCTAAAAGGTAGGCATACTGGGGTAATGATAAGGGGCTTGTATGAATACCTCAAATGTTCCATGTTATCCATAGGATGCTTATACTCTGTGCCAAAGCTGCTGTAGAGATGATGTAGCCGCTTCCGGTGCCGGGTCCATGTGTCATGGCCATTAGACCTGCCAAAGCTCCTGATGGAGGAGGCCACAGAGACGGGTCCATGTGTCATAGCAGACCTCTGGCATTATGGATAGGGCACAGAGACAGGGCTTATAGCAGGGTGTATGTATTCCACACTATATTGTTAATATGCACTGTCAATACGTTATGTTCAGAGGCCTGGGACTTTGGGGGGACATATAGCTGTATATGAAGGGAAAGTATAGATATTTCTTACATATGGGGTTCTGTGGGTGCAGGGGTGTATAGTTATTCAATAGTGGTACTATGGAGGGTCACGACAGAGGACGAAACTGTGGGAAGAAATATGAATAAGAATATAAAGTATTTCCTTATACGATTATTTGGGTGTGTGGGTATACATAGGAAGATCCAGGAATCACCCACCCCGGTGGTAATTTGTAGCTATTGTGTTAATGAAAGAACACAGTTTGCATGATTCAGACTTTATTAAATCATTCTCCACTATACACATACATGCACTTATTTATATAGGAAGGCAGACCATAACTGGCTAGAACCAGTTTAAGGGCATCACAAGACAATACACAAACTAGCTAGAACTGGTTTATAGAATACACATACTTCACCACTCCTTAACTTGACCTCACATGGTCTTACATGCATGAAGATGTTTTTATTGTATTCTGATGAGGACGATAGTTGAAAACAGTTAAATAAATAATCTTTAGATATATTTAGTAATTATATGGTTCTAATTTTGGAATTTAGGCATATCTAATAAAGAAAGAACTCAAAATGATACATAATGCATAAATGTGTGCCCCTGACTGAACTCTGTAAGTTTGACTTTGACCTTTATGGGATGTCTACAGTAGAACCTTAACATCTAGAGTAGGACACTATAGTGGTGCATTCTCTACTATATTAAATAGAAAAAATATGTTCTCCATTCTACACCATGTAAATTCCCCTATAGCAAAACTATGCTCTCCAGACTCCATCCTACATCATGTAAATTCTCCTTTCACAGTAAAGACAGCTACAATATACATCACCGTGTAAATCATCTGCCCCATCACATTAGCAGAAAGAAATGTCCTCCCACGCTAGTACGATTACAATGATGCAGTCCATACTAAAGGCAGTGCAGATAATTGAAATTTAACAGTTTTAATGAATTTCATCAAGAACAGGCCAATATAATTCAACTTAAAAATGAATAAAAACTAGGGGAACAGAAATTATAAAAAATGAAATAAAATATACATACAAATATCATTAATTGGTGACATACAACATTACAACATGTGCACTTCTGTGCTTGACATTTATTTAAGAAAATACAAGAATCTACATGTATAAAACATCTTCCCCATCACACAAAAGTCCACAAGTAATGGCATGTACAGTAATGGAAAATATGTTAAATGTTCACATTGACGTATTTGCATTTATACTTTCTTTCCAAACTGAGCATAATAAAAAAACATCCTACACATATAAATCATGTGTCCCAACCACACCACCAGAAGTCCTCACAAAAAGCATTACCTCTTATTGACAATTGTCAGTGAATAGTCTTTGAAATTCACATAGTATAGTATTTCTTGTCAAATAGTATTTCAAATGTATGTTTTGTCAAATCTGTGCACTTGCATTTATATTTTAGTATTTCACAAGTAACCTAAGTCACGTTTAAATGGACAATAAATGGTTCAAACATAACATTCAAAGAAAATGATTGCAGCCAAAAATACAAGAAGCTACCCATCTGAATCCCGCCAACAGTCCCCCGTATTGACACGTGGCGGCGTCAATACGCGACACGTGGCGTCAATACGGGGGGAGGACTCATTACGCTAAGGCGCCAAAACACAAACCCATTACAGGGGTATGGATCCGGCGGCAGATGGGGGTGGGGGGGGGGGGGGGGGGGGGGGTTGCTGAAGGCTATGGGTTTTCATTTGGTTGTTTTCTAGGTTTTGGTGTGTGGTTTTCAGTTACGTGTATTCACTCCTTTGGAGATTTGTTGTGGACTGATTCTTTAATTCAGTGGCGATAAATCATTCATTCACAGATAACATTCTCAACCATTCACCAAACCATTCACTCAACCAGTCACTGTTTTTGAAGGGGTCATATAGGAAAAATGCGATTGGTGATTTGCCTAAATCTTGAGTATGAATTGTGAACTGCCCGTATTTAAGTTTGTGAAATGTGAGGCAGCCTGTTCAATTGGTATTGGTGAGTGGTGATTCTGGAAAACACGTGGGTGACTGGATTATCATCAGAATTATATTTTACCCCCTTGATATTTTTTTTTTCAAGTGGTGACTCTTTTGTAGATTGGTAGTTGAATGCTTGTTAATTCAATGGCGATGACTCATTCAATCACCAATGACGTTTTCAACCATACCCCAAACCATTTACCGAACCTTTCATTCAACCATTCCATCAAGCAGCCTCTTAGCCAGACAACCACCCTGGCCATTATGACATAGCCCAGCAGATATGTGCAACATTTAGGTAGTTTTGTGCCTTTGATGATACAAGCATGAAAATTGGCACACAGCTAGGACATACCCTTTGAGAGATTTTTGGATATAGGGACATTCCAGATTCTTCCCATGTTAAAATGGCCATTTCTTTCCAAAATGGCGGCTATAAGTTCTAGGTTCAACCTTCAGACTCAGTCCATCATATATGCAAGTGCAAACATAATTAGTGAACATATAACTAAATATGACTAAAAAGGATTAAATAAAGACATTTCATATCCCTCCACTGGCCAAAATATGGCCATTTTCAAATATGGCGGCAATGGTGTAAATTCAACCTCCAAAGAAGTTCAGACTTAGTCCTGTCATAGCTTGCTAGGTGCAAAACACAATATAGTGTGTGCTAAATATAAAATTAAATACTGTGCACATGCTATTCATTTACTTCACAATCAACTGAGATTAAATATCTGTGGCCATATTATTCCACAAGCTATGGCATGTCTACCTCAGGTAATTGAAAGCAAACATAAACATTTACACATTTAGACACTGTCATGGCTTTGGTACTAAAATTATATGTGTGCCTAATACTAAAAATGTACAGTAGACTTCAGTAGTTGGTTAATATATATATTATAGACTATTACAAATAAACAGGTTTGTTTGTTAAATATTTGTTAAACATTTCTTCCATAATAAACACTTTCCATTTTTGAGTCATCTTCACCTGTCAAAACTGTTGCTATCAGTATTTTATAGACAAAATTTGTCTAGCTGTTAAAAACTAATGGAACTTATGTATTACCAACTAGATGCAAAATCAAAAAAACCATTGGATGTAGAATCCACACCGAATATGATGAAAATGAAATATACATAAACATAAGTCTAGATAATTGAAGACACATTTTGAACACACAATGTCCCAGTTGCTCAAAGTTTTTAGATCTAGCTCTGCAGTCTTTCAGGTTACAACACTATCACTGTCTCCACTAATATATGTAGTGCAATTGTAGTTCCATAGTTTTAAAATTAACTAGGTGGTGGTGCAAAACTAATTGAGCCAATGGCCAAAAATTTAAGTTGAAAGATCCCCCTTTGCCTAGTACATCTAAAACTCTACTTGGTATGCCTAACAGGTTAGAACTGTGTGTGTGTTATGTCAGAAAGGATACCACTGAACCCCTCATCTGCCCAGCTGAGGCCATTGTGTAAACAGGTTTTGATGCAAACTCTTGCAGATAATCTTTCGCCTTCAGCCAGATTAACTGCTTACCATTGTTTTAAACCTCTCGTTTGGATAATGGTAAGGGGATCCAATCTACCTTCAAGACCAACAGGGCTAAGCTGCATGGCTCATGCAGATTAAAGTATAATACCCAACCGAAGTGACTGTCAACTGATTCCACAAGCTATGGAGATCGAACACAGGTAATTGAAAGCAAACATAAACATTTACGATATAGACACTGTTTGGGTTTGATCTGCATAAAATTATATGTGTGCCTGAACTACTCAATATGTATGTACCTTTCATTATCAGTTATGTAATGATAATATAGACTCTTGCTATATAACAGGTGGTTGGAGCAGATGAAGAAGATAGTAACCTCAGACACACCACTTCAGGGAGACGAGACTGTAACGAACCAGAATGTAATGTGGCCCTCACCTCATTGCTGCCTCTCTTCTATGACCAGGCGAAGTCTGGGGCTATGATTCGTCACTCAATGGATGTTATTCGGGCAGCAGTAAATAAACTGAATCCTGGCCAGATCCCCATCATCACGGTTGATCAGCCATTGTACACAATTGCCAAACAGATCCAGTGGAGATGGCCACAAACACATGGAGAAAATCACTTTGTCATCCTCTTTGGTGGACTCCATATTGAGATGACAGCAGAGAAAACCCTCGGTGACCTTTTGAACGGCAGTGGTTGGACAGGTGCTCTAGTGCTTGCAGGGGTTGCTACAACTGGTACTGCAGATTCCCTCCTGAAAGGTGCCTATGTGACACGTACACGTCGAGCTCACCAGGTCACAGCTAGTAGCTCTACCTTCTTCTGCAGCAAGCCTACCAACAATATACCAGCAGAGTAGATGAGGGTCAGGATCCAATGTCATTAGATGACTGGTGTGCTGAGCAGATTGATGCAAGTCCACAGTTCCAGTTTTGGTTTATTATACTGCAACTGGAATTGGCATTCTTCATTTATGTGCGATCGGTACGTGAAGGAAACTTCATGCTGTACATAGATTCCCTGAGCAAGCTTGTACCCTGGTTCTTTGCCTTGGACCATATAAACTATGCCAGATGGGTCCCAGTTCACCTGCGGGACATGGTAACACTGGAGAGCAAGCATCCAAGTGTTTTCACTGCAGAGTTTTTGCTGGCAACTTCACTGTGAAAAAAGACAACACGTGCATTCTCTGCTATAGCTATTGACCAAGCTCATGAGCAGAACAATGCATCTGTGAAAGGAGATGGGAGGAGCAGTGGGTCTGACAGAGGAATCCTGCAGCTTTGCGTCTCTGGATGGTGTCTGGCCCAGAAATGGCCAGACTGATTCTCGAGTTCCAAACCACAGCAGAGATGAGAACGAAGACCACTGAACTCAAGCACCACGAGGAAACAAAGAATGTACAGCTAGCCTTTGCCCGAGATGTAAAAGCCCTCACTAGTGTCATAAAAGAGATGGGAAACCCCTTCTGTGATGACAGCAAAGATCTCTTGGTGCTAGAACAACAGAGACTTGGCTGACCCTGCAATAATCACCACTGTACGACAAATTGAAAAACTTGGACAAGAGCAGTATGAGACATTTGTCAACGAGAGGTTTGTTAACCAGACAAAGCCCATCACTGACCCAATCAAAAAGAAACAACTTGCCTCTCTTCAGTAAACCTCCAGTCAGAGAGAAGTCCAAAAAAAACACAGCTGCAGGTGTCGTCCCCTCAAGAATGACTGCTCCCTGTTCTCTAGGTTGTTCATTGCATCTCAAACACGTGATGGAGATCTCGATGAATTCTTTGCACACGAGAACCAAGCTTGTCCCCCATCCTTATCGAATATGGGCAAGCTACGACTTGGAACAAAGTCTGATCTTGTTGAATGCTTGGAAGATCTGACACCTTCAGGGGGGGATACTCCATCTTGCACTCCTGCTGTTGAAGTCATGATCCTTGATGGAGCAGCTATTGTCAATATGCTGGCACCTTGCAATGCAAAGACTTTCTCTGAGTATGCATCACAAGTGTTCTTACCATACATCACATCACAGCTTCAGCACACAAGCAGAGTGGATATTGTCTGGGATGAATACCTTCAAGACAGTTTGAAAGCAGACACTAGGAAGAAGAGGGGTAAAGGTATCCGAAGACGCGTGGAGCCTTCTAGCTCCATCCCTGGAAACTGGCAGGCCTTTCTCCGTATAGATGAAAACAAGGTGGAACTGTTTGAATTCCTGGCCACAAGGATAACAAACACAGAGACAGAAAAACAAATCATCAGCACACACCACAAAGATGTGCTTTGTACACAGCCCCGAGATGTTGCTGGTCTTGCCCCATGCACCCATGAGGAGGCAGACACCAGAATACTACTCCATGTTGAAGACGCAGTGAGGCATGGTTGCACCAAGGTATTAATCCGTACAGTTGACACAGATGTTGTTATTCTTGCTGTGGCAGCAGCTGAACATCTACAAATTGATGAGCTCTGGGTTGCTTTTTGGCACAGGAAAGAACTTCAGGTTCTTGGCAGCCCACGAGATGGCAGCAGCATTGGGACCAAACAAGTGCAGAGGGTTGCCATTCTTCCATGCCTTGACTGGGTGTGACAATGTATCAAGCTTTGGTGGCAGGGGTAAAAAAACAGCATGGGAAACCTGAAAGCCTGTGATGGTGTAACGAATGTTACTGCAGCATTCTGTGCATTGGCTGCTACCCCAACCCCTTCAATCATAGATGACTACATGGATGAATTGGAGCGCTTTGTTGTCCTGCTCTATGATCGCACCAGCAGCTACGGACATGTCAATGAGGCTCGCAAGCATCTGTTCACGCAAAATGGCAGATCCATAGATGCACTCCCACCGACTCGAGAAGCTCTTAAACAGCACATTAGGAGAGCTGCATATCAAGCTGGTTTCTGCTGGGGCCAGATGATGGTTTGCAGACCAGAGCTCCCGTCACCAAGTGAATGGGGGTGGGTTCACAGTGATAATGGCTGGGATATACACTGGACAACCCTACCAGAAGCAACTGAAGCATGCCGGCAGCTGCTCCGGTGTGGCTGCAAGAAGAGCTGCAGAGGACAGTGCAAGTGTGTGAAGGACGCACTACAATGCACAGCTCTATGCTACTGCGGTGGAGAGTGTACAAGAGAGTAGTGCTAGACAACAGAGAAACACTATCAATCCATATAGAATGTGTATATATAAAATACTGTATTGGTTTGATTTAATAAATATTACCTTTGATCATGGACTTCATATAAACGTGTAATAGAAATAAAAAAAAATGCACGTTTTGTCAACTAAACAGACAGAATAAATGCGTTCTACTTCATATGAACGTACAAAAATACATATTTTGTGGATTACTAAGACAGAATAAGTATGTTATGCATGTTTTGTCATCTTAAATTGCTGTTCTAAAATAAATTTCAGTCAAATAATACCATTAATATGCTCCTAAAATAATTAAATTTAGTTATACCCATACCAATCCTATATAGCACATTGCATGAGAACGGCCATTTTGGAAAATGGCCGCCATTTTGACCATAGGCAAAATTTAGAATGTCCCTATATCCAAATCTCATCCTAAGGTGATGCTTTAGCATTGTGCCAAATTTCATGCTTGTATCATCAAAGGCACATTACTTTCACATATCTGCTGGGCTAACATGGATTTTGAGGCTGGCGACCTTGGCTGGGTTGCTTGTGAGTGAACGACAGCTTGTGCTCTGTGTGTGATGTGGGATGTCTGCTGTCGGATGCCTTTATGGTTCTTAAATACTTATTGTGTCCTATTGATTGGGTGTTTGATTTTCTGTGAATTAACGCCGAGGCCAACTATGCCAACCAGTCAGTAGACCACTCATTCCACCAGACAGCCGGTCAACCAAACACTCAATCAATCAACACCTATTCAATCAGTCAGGCAGAAAGACACATAGACAGATAGCCAGCCACTCAATTCACCAGACATCCAGCTCATAAAACCAGTCAGCCAGACACTCATTCAACAAGGCAGCCAGTCAGACAGCCTGTCAGTAAGCCACTCCATCTTTCAGACAGACAGACAGACAGGCAGGGGTCTGTCAGCCAGACAGTCTGTCAGTAAATCGTTAATTCAGCCAAACAGCTAATCAGCCAGCTAGATGACAAGCCGGACACTCATTCACTCAGTCAGTTGCTCAAGCCAGAAAAGAAGCAGTACATAAGCCAGGTGTTCTTATATGCAAGGGCTTTATTTTACATGAATGATATTTAAGGGAAGGGAGAGGTCAAAACACGCCGGATATCCAGGGCTCACATTATTGTTACTATTAGGTGATACGGACTGGTCAAACGTCTCCTTAAATTAGCGAGACCTCTGCGCTGATTGACAAGTTTACTATGTTAAACTTGGGAAGAACATAGAGAGCCATGGCCCAGTGCTATATAGAGTGTTCACCAATAAAGACAGGAGAGGTTCACTTTATCTGATACATAGAGAAATGGGGCAACAGTAGAAATGAAAAGTGTCCACGCAATACAGATGTCCTTGAACGGCAGGTGTCCACATGGACGGGTTCCTCTGTATTGGCATTTGCCAGTCACCACCGATCATCGTTGTGTGTCAAGTTGTCCCTAATGGCTGGAATAAGTCCCACCTGCCCTGGCCGCCATCTTGTCTGCCGCCGGAAGTGCGCGGCGTCACAACAGCCGGAAGTCGGCGTCTGTCAGCGGCTTGTGTCTGCTGGTGTCCACGTGGGTGTCAAATTTAGGTCTATTCCTCTTCCTGAATGTGTCTACCACTCATGATTTTACTAATCCTTATGATAATGCCTGCTTATTGGTCCAAACCAGGCATAACATATGTAGTAAGTATCTTCTTTGATGTTAGTCGAATTTCAAATCTTTCAGGTTCCTTATCACAACAATAAAACATCAACATCTGTTCGATTAGTATGCAAGCTAGTAGAATCATTCATTCCACAAAGACTATATATAAGTTTAAAATTTCCTCCTATCTAGTATGTCAAAACAGGCTCTGCAACAGCATATGCAGTTTCTATATTACGTAATAGGTAACGTGTTTTCTCATCATCACTTATGTTGGAAAAAGATAAATCTGGAATATTATTGTAAAGTTCATTTTTGATATCTTCATATAAAGGACATCTGATTAGTACATGAATTTCATTCTCTATGTACAGAAGCGCTCTTCCTCATCTTTCTTTTTTACACCATATCTTAAAAGTTTAACATAAATTGGGGCCACTCCAGCCCTGAAAATTGACAATGCACTACGATACTTTTTTCGGATATTAAGGAGTACAAATTGTTCAGTTTCACATGTCTGTAAACCTGCTATATTTGGCTCCCGCTGACATCTCAGCCACAGCAGGCGGAAGTGTCGATCTGTCGTCTGCCGGGACAGGGCTGTGGTTAGTTCTGTGCGACTCTAAATGGACTAAAGGAGTGTGGATATGTCAACACACGCGCAGATGCATTAACATCGAATGGATTTCATCCGCAGTCATTTAGGGCTTGTTATTCAAATGTGTAACTTATTATGTTATTCAGTGTAAAAGAGGTTCCCGAATTCCGAAGACAAAAGATGGATAGAACTGGTGACAACAATACAGAATACTTGTCCATCATTAGATTCTGAGGACGCACGCATGGTAGAACATATTTTACATAAAATATGAAGTAAAGATGTCGGCTCTCTCATTCAGGGAGCCCGCTATTTCAAAATACCCCACTTTCCCCTGCCCCAGCCTCATCCATCGCCGCCTCCTCCAGGTCACGCGGTCGCTTCCTTCCTCCTCACACTTCAAAGGAGAGTTACAAACATGGCGGACAGCACGGCCCTCAACACGGTCACAAAAGTGAACTACGTTAATCAATATGATGCTCTATTCTTATATCGTAAAACATTTGTTATTTTAGCAATACCCAGTCTTTGCAAATGTCCAATCGACACGTATGCGTAGTATATTCAAAAGCGCATTTCATAGTTTGCGATTAACTTATAACAAGGCCTCTCAGCTACCTGCATTATTAGGTCATTGGAGATATCACGACATCATTGTGGTGAAGACAAGAGATCACGTGACAATAGCAATGGTTACCTACAGTTTTAAAACTTAATCATGTGACTCAATATAGTATGTCGAGGTTGGAGTGTGACAAGGCGGCCATGGCCGTGTTACCCCGCACGGGGTCCTCTGACGGGGACTTCCGGGTCTCAGGAGGGGACGTCGTAATTTCGAGCCGAGTCTGTGCCCGGCTGGTGAGGGGGGCTGACTGTGGAGAGGCAGAGAGGGCTTGTACACAGTTACTTCATTTGTCACGCTCAGTAACGAAACTAGTATCTCTGTAAACATTGTCCAAATGCATGTTAGCACACCGGGTATCATCATTTATTAGATGTCTTTGATTTTCAGTTGTTTTGGTATGAAAAAGGTAGTGTATTGAATGGAACACTTGAGATGACTGTGCACAAGTTTGATGAGACTCTGTCATTTGGCGATTTTGAACAGATAATAGTAGAGTCTACGGTGTTCTAATACTTACTTAAAGAATGGCAACAGCAATTTGCTGAATGCATTTTAATGATAATACTAGCAATGGACATTGAACAGCAATATTTAGCCATTCAAGAATGGGATTTAGACCAGTTTTTGCACTAATATTTGTCGAGTTAAACATGATGCATTCAGAGGACGGCGGCAATGTTAGAAAATATTCGACTTATAATGTGTATCTGCTAAAATAAATAAAAAAGAAAGGACATGTTGGTTCTGTCAATTTTAACAATACAGCATTACAATTGAAATGACTAATCACTGTCGGGCACTGACTCAGTACTCACTAGCTGCCGGTCGCCATGGAGACGGCTCGGTCTGGATTAGCGCCGTAATCCTGGAGACGGATGGTCCATGGACACAGGATCCAGGGTTTCGTGGATGTCAGCTAAAGCGAGTGTCCCACTCTCCCGAATTCACTATAGAAGCGAGGGTCCCATTGGTCCGTGTATTCAAGCATGTGAGAAATGATCAACTGATGATCATTGAGTGGGCCAATGACCTGGTGTAAATTGCAAAGTCGTGAGAGCACGACTTGGATCACGACAATAAACCACGACATTCACATTTACATTTACATCCAATGACTGTGTAAATGTCACAAGGCGCCGTTTCCTTACACTGAGCACGGACTCCGTAGTGTGTATTGTCCCACTCCTCAAGTGAGCTGGGCCCTTTAATATTAATCAAACTGCATCTAATATGAACTCATGAACTCTGTGAACAGCCTTTCCATAAAAAAAACCCACACCGGCTGACCCTGCACCCCGCACACACACAACGTTAACATCTCATGAAGAAGCCAGCATCCGCCCCCCAGGGGGCACCTGCTGACAAGCCACGTGACCTCACAAACAAAATGGCGGCCTTATCTGGCAATGTCACGTGACACATGGTTCTTTGGCGCGTCACGGTCCAGAGACGATGGCACCCGCGGGACGGGCGGCGATAGGGATGGCCGCTTACGATAAAGTCTACAGTGTTTGTAGTCATAATATTTCGTAGAGTACTGTAGTGTTGGCAGATGTTCTTTAACCTAGCATTTTAGAGATGAATATATGGCCATTACAGATTTGTGCTGGTCGTGTTGCCATGGTGTTATTTCCAAGCTTCTTCCCGACATCTCTCAATCACGCATTTTTCTACCACGTTGCATAGCCAGGGCCATTTGACATAGAAGCTTAGGGTTGTAAAAATCTGTCTATCGTGTTAGGAGCTTGCTAGCTAGAAAATGTGTGAGAGAGAAGGTTGGAAATTATCCCACAGGCGTTGTAAGACACATGCATGTAGCAGCCATAATGGATAGTCACCTATTTGGGTCTGAAACTAAGACATTTATTTTCATGACCTTCTACCGACAATAATAGGCCCTCTGACGCTTTTTTCATTCTTCTATCCATGACCAAGAACGTACATAGATACAGACATAATAATGTCAAACGTCAAAAATTGTTCATTATGCTGACATGTGGCATATACAAATATAAACCTGCCATTTACAAAATCATTATAATAACTACTCATAGGTGAGTGAGCTGATGAGTGTGTTGTGGCAGATGTGAAGCACAAGTCAGCGACAATCTCTGAAACATCACACCAATGCTGAAATACCACACATTGCCCTGAGCAGCAGAGGGTGGCACACAGTGTGAATGTTATCTATTGTTCTGATCACTTCTGCTCGTGTTTTCAGAATGCTTCATGCACCTTACACTAAACTCTACCTTTAATGATGCAAGGCAGAAGTCAGCAAACCTCAGTGGAATGTTACAAACAATGCATAACTACCAACAAAAACAGCAAAATATCTGTTGCTTGCAAACAATTACAGAAGTGCACACATATCAATTAAATACACGGCTACATATCTGCGCACACCGAGGCCTTACAGCCGCGGGCGGGGGGGGGGGGGTCTGTTATCTCGGCCCGCACATCCACGCGGATCTTTCCGCCCGCCGCCCCGCGACAGACGCGCCTTGTGAGCAGGAACAGGCAGCAAGCACCGTACGTTCCTCTCTTTTGTTCATTGTGGGGGTATTTTAGGCCATCGTACATGCTGCTCCCTTTTTAAATGGCAGAGAGATTTGCGGACGATGTATATGTGCTGCGTTTTAGAAAGATGGAACATGGGATATTTTAGGGCATCGTATTTGCTGCTTCTTTTAAAATGGTGGAGGGGTTTGGGTACATGTTATTTTTTAAAACTTGAGGGGATTTTAGGCCACCGTACAATCTGTTTTTAATCATGGCAAAGAGATTGTTCCATCTGCCATTGTTGCCAAACTGCAGAATCCATTACACTACATTACAATCAGTCAATACACTTGTATACGCTGTTGCAATTAAAAAAAATATATGCTTCCCATGGAGTTGTAAAAGACATTGCCAATGATGCCTATGACCAGGTATGAATGTTAAGTCGCTAAAGCAAAATAACAGTAAATTGTGACTGAATGAATACATGTTTATCAATCCCCTGGGGAACATACAGCACCTGACACCTGCTATATACCATTAGCGTTCCCTCGCCTGACCTCAACCTAGTTGACGTGTTTCCAGTTACCAATGACTACAGTTCGGTTTCAATATTCAGTGCTGTCTGGCCCTATCTTAACAGGAGACCAATCAGGGACAAGAATAGTGGGGCATTTGCTTGCAACCTGACAGAAAGAATTCTTTTTCCTCTTGAAGATTCCCTAAGATTGGTGTTTGAATTGCAAATATGTGCTTGTGGCTTTGCATACTGCCCGTCAAAGTGCAGGGTTGATGGGCGCATTCATTGGTGATTCATGTTTTGTATTTGTTCAAAGAGCTTAATTGAATCTGTCCACATCCTCATCAATCTTTGGTATACCAATCAATGCACAAATTGTGTTTGAAAACAGTACATAATCTAAGTCAACGTATTTAAGAACTAGTTTGAGAGACAATTTAAGCGTGACTGCGTATTTCTTGTATTTTACTTACAAATCTCTAAATATCCGTACAGCTGACAGGCCCCCACACCATGTGTGCCTGTTAACTAACCACACAACAGTCCACCAGCACCAGGCCTTCTACATGAATGTTGAAAAAATCATGTTGATGAGACAGTATTAGGTTAAAGAAAAAAAGACTGCTAAGTTAACAAGCCAGAGCCACTGTATAATCTTCCCACTTCAGCCAACTGGACATCAAATAAAATGTCATCAACTCCCCCAATTTCCACCAACCTGCTACTTCAGACAATTCACTGTACTCGATAATTGTCCAATCATCTAGATATTTGAAAAAGTATGAGAAAAGTATTGCCAGTCAGTTCTACCCCGCCCTGTCCCCACACACATTCCACCACTATCCACATACATATCAACAGAGCATAAACATCTTCCACAAAAGCCTCCGCTATAAGCAGAGATAATCTCCACGTAGTGGATTAACAGGCCGCCCTAATCTCCCCCCATTTCCACCCCGCCGCCCATTAACCAAAATTTCATCAAGTCTCCAATTTCCATCAAAGCGCGTGACCAAAGGCCGGTCCGTTCCGGCGGCCGGACTCGCGACTGATCCAGATTGTATCTGGATCCGCGACGTCAACTGCAAAATGGGATTCGCGGATTGATTGGCAGGCGGAGGGCGCATGCGCTGTGGCGACCCGGGGATGAAAGGGTTAAATGGCAGACGGAGGGTTAAATACGGGCGCCCGGGGACTTTTGGCAGCCGGGGTTTAGAGATAATTGTCGTATGGTCTGTGTTATGCATCCTTTTGTTGTTTTGTTGTTTTGTTTTTGTTGTTTTTGGATGGAATTTAAGGGTTAATTAATGTGTAGACGGAAGGTTAAATAAGGACAGAATGGGACTGCTGGCAATGAAAGTCAATTATGATGTTCAGTTGTTCATTTCTTTTTTCATTTATTTTTTTCTTTTTTTTTTTTTTGATGGGATGCGTTTGTTTGTTTTGGTTCCAGCATATGGTGGAAGGAATTTTAGATATCAATCACTCATGTAACGCATTGCAATGCCACAGAATCAAACTCACGATCTCCTATACAATACAAACCGGTCCTACATGCGTAGTCAGGCGCCTTACCCATTAGACAAAATTTCCTACACGTTCATAGGCATTGCAGTCTGCTATATGGAGACAGCAGCCCCAAATCCCCTCCAGGATTATCAGTTCTGTTGACCTACGCTCGACGGGGCCACTGTGGCCGGCCGGGTGGGAGCGATGGGTCATGGGTCACATTGTCGACTGAATGATTAGATGCCACATTTAGGTCACTTTGGTAGTAGAAGATGATAAACCCGCCTGCAAAATCAACACAGACTTTTTTTAATGCTTTTGCTTCGCATTTTCAGGTTTCGCCTCGACCTGGTCAGAATGGTGGACGTACGACGGCATATCAGGTAGGGAAGCAGCTTGTTTAGTCAGCACACACTTCGAATGTGAAAGAGAGGGATTTAGCATGGAAGCTTTTAACTGCACTGCCGCATATGCAACGACAACCCTTTAAGACAAAGTAATACATTAACATTGTCCTTACGGGCGGTTTTGCCTGCTTGGGATTACGTGAACACTTCATATCAATTGGCATAACGTTATCCGTACAGGACATGATGATGCAAACCAAGCACAATAACGCGCTGCCGCTGCCACTCCATACCTTATTGTATTAGCTATAATATTCTACATGAGTTACTTTTAGACAACCCTTCATATTATATACCTTAACAAAAGCTCTTGCAGCTCATAATAATTCACAAGTACTTTAGATTTGCGCCAATTTTTTGTTCTAAAAGATGATATTATAAAACTCATGTCAATGTTCCCACCCCAGAACACAGAGATGGACTTTATTTAAACAATTGTAAGATCTGTGTTCCCTAAACTATGATAGCTTTCGGAAATACTGTAAAACATGCATCATCTATGTCCACATCTACCCACACCACTACCCTTGCCAACCCCTAATACTCATCTACAAGTGTTGTCGCTGTGTGCAATTCATTTGGCTTAAGACGATAGTTTAAAAACATACTGTAAACCTTGCATCTTGCGAGTTCACAGCACCCGCTCTACAAGTGAGTTTTACCCCACTCATTTCACGGTGGCTGGTTCTGTCAGGGGGAGCTGCTAGAACGAATGAGGCCGGCCGGGTGAGAGGGGCACTGGGTGGGTTGTGTTTACCAGGGGGTGTCTTTCTTTACGTTCCGAGAGTTATATCACATAAATGTGGTAAATGTAAATGTGGTGGTTTATAGTCCTGATCCCAGTCTGGCTCTCATGACTTTACAATTTACACCAGGTCATTGGCACACGTATTGATCATCATTTGATCAGTTCTCACATACGTGCATCGGCAGCACATTCAGCGCACAATGGTAATCACTCACACGATCACTCACTCACTCTTCCAACCCAATGACCTGTACCTATTTAACGTGAAGGTACCACGGAGCAGTGTGCAACCTATTAGGGGTAAGTTTGCTCAACACCCACCACCAGACCAGACCAGGAATCGAACCCATGACCTTCTGGTTACGAGTACAACTCCCTAACCATTGTTCCACCGAAGCACACAAGCCTGGGATCGAACCTTAATCTTCTCTCACGTATCAGGTTTCTTGCTGGCATTGTCAGGGCAAATTAGGGCTGACGGTGGGAATATAACATGTCCTGACCGTGTGGTGTTGACAGCTGTGTGGCTTGTTCTGTATACACGGAAGCTTCCCACTAAGTACACAGCATGCAGCTTCTGGTCCTTAGTAGGCTACTGCTAATTCGTCTAGTGGATTTATCATCGTGTGTATATACAATAAAATGATTTGCCCATGACATATAATTTGTTCATTGCAGGCAAAATCATACGATGCTCGTGTGTGTGTGAAAGTTACAAGCTGTGGCGGACATTCTCTGGTTATTTACCAAGTCCCCCCTTCCATCTAAACTGGATCATTCCCCCATGTCTATAACATGCCAGCTCCTAATATCCTGTCTCATAGCAGGTGCCTCAATTCCCCTTAATCTTCATGAAGATTAAGGGGAATCAGGGCACCTGCTAAAGCTGATTAAGGTTCGACTCCCGGCACTGGCTACAGTGATACATGACAAGAGTTAGTAGACTTTCATAAAATGCATACCAGATCTATTCAAATATAGGCAGATCCAATATAGGCGCAGCTTCCCACCCCCATTTCCCACCAAAATATTTCATTTTCATTTAATTTTGGTATACCCGCTATGATGGATCGGACACACAAAACTCATAAAACCCTTGAAGAACCCTTTAACCCCCCCCCCCCCTTTCACCGTTATTCCAAAACACCTTGATCTGCAGTACTCGAACCAGCAATCTTCCACTCCCCCCCCCACACACCACAGGCGCCTAATCTACATGTATATGAACACGACAGATTTAGCAGCAGCTCTCCTCTGATGCAAATCCGCCCTATTATTTGCATAGATGAATTCATTGTCTTGAGGCAATCATCTTAACCCAATCTGCACAACGGTGGACACCGAGGATTTGCATGGCCAATCTCATTCCAAGATGAATTCGCTAACTGCATTTCAACGTATACGATGATGAACCTGTTCTATTACCAAGTTTGAGCAGGATTGAAAGCTTTCTGCTCCGCTTGTAGAATTAGCTCAATAGTTGGTTTGAAGCCATTTGTGAATAACTTGAGCAGGAAAATACCAACATTAGTAGTTTGAGTCATAGTGTTTACATTTACAATATCTCGCAGATCACTGGTAATTATTTTCATAGCCATCTTAAATGACGTATCATGAGGTAATCTGTTCTGTATTGACTGATGGTGGATTCTGCTAACGTTCAGTGTGAATTTACTTGCTTGATTTCAACTTATATGGTGATGACCTAGCTATATTACGCAGTTTGAGCACGAGCGAAAGCTTTATGCCCAGCTTCTTGTAGAATTAGCTCAATAGTTGAGTATTATGAATTGAGCAGATTGTTTTCCAACATACGTAGTTTGAGTATTATTAATTGTTTTTCCTTTGGCAACTTCTTTTTATTGATACAGCATATTGCAAATAATTGCTAAGTGTTATTATACTTGCTGACTGAAGCATAATGATGCAATATTCTCTACACTGAAAAGGACTCTGCTGGCTTGCATTGGACAAATTACTTACAAACTGACAGATGAGGTTATATACTAAGTGATGAAAATATTCTAGATGAAATTAAGTACTGCATATTCAATTCTTCTACATTCTTTTTAGACCATGACAGGCAAAGTTAAAACTTTCAAACAATCCGCCATACTACTATGTTTGTAAGTGTATTGAGTCATGTTCATATACTTAGTAATTGATGTGTATATGAACAATGTTATGAATCCAATGCCAAATATATTGATACAATTTAAAGTAATGAGTCTTCAAGTAACATCAAGCTTTACTTGTCCCATCACCATGCATAGAATTGTCCATTTATATTATAGCTATCTGAACAATGTATACAACAGCCAAATAATCCGGTATATGGGATCACAATACACATTATACACCAGTTTGCCCTCTCTCCCACACTGACTAATAACTCCACGTTATTACGACATAAATTAGCCCCCTAATAACAAGAGAAGCAGGATTTGTGACGTGCTTATTTCTTTATGGGCGCCGAGTGGCCGGGTTACGGCCTGGCTGGGGGGTTATGGAGGATGTGCTAGGCACACACACACACGGGCACTTGTCATGGCTGTTAAACCACATAGTCACTCCTAGTGCCTCTTGATGAGGTGACAGTGCATTAATATGGAAACAACTTCACAGAGTATAACATTGAACCTTTTTATCTAGACCTAGCAAGGACCTACTCGGGACAACAGACCTCCAGTAGAGCATCTAGATAGAGAGATGGCTGTATATGTAAGGTCCTATCTCTGTCTTTGTAATATTTGGATTATTGGGTACTGTGTGTTTCCGACAGAATGAATTGGCTTTGCTAGTGATAGAGATAATGGGAAGATCAGTTTTTTTCAATATCTGCACACTAGTATTAAATATATCACATATTCTAATATGCACATACACTCACGTGTCATACAAGTTCACGCGAGTTATTATCATACCGTAGTAACTACTTTGTAAAGGGTATAAATAGTAAACCACTCGTGGTTTCATATTGAATAGGCTATAGATATTCTTCTTCTTACCATGCAATATCCAATAAAAGTCCTAAATATTATAGTCTTTTATTCATATTATAAAAAGTTTATACTATTTAGGACTATTTAATAGATACTGCATGGTAAGAAGAAAAATATATATTAAATTTTATACCGTAGTAGGATCCAATATCTGGTACATTCTCTCATGGATTCAGATTAAGCCCTACCCCTGTACTGTGGAGTCTTCCCCACCTTGTTAACGCGCATGGTGACCTTGCCATGGCCTGGTCATCTTGCCCGAGGTCACCAATCGCAAGCCTCCTCTCATTCATGGCAGCCATTAGCCAATCAGCGCCTTTGTTACATACATTGATCCAATCAGAGCCATTGTTACAACGTTCTGTGAGAGAATCTATTGGTTTTTCATTGTGTGATCGTATCTGGCCGATTAGTTCAGTGTATAGATAGAAGAATTGGATATCCTGAAAATACATGACAATGTGGCAAGCTACAATATTGCTACAATATCCCGACTCTTCTGGCTTAAATATTTCGTTGTGGTGGTCACTTAACATCACGGAGAGAATACCGTACACTTCACTTCTCTCTTGAGATAACTTGAGGCCAGCCACTTTGTGGTCCTAACACAGACATTGTGCTGTATAGTACAAGAACAGGCGACTCCCAAAGCAAGTATACATCAGGCCGTAGTTGAAAATAACACCAAAAACATTTATCAAAATTCACTACAAAACTGTGGACGTTGCCAATAGCTGCCTCTATAAGGCAAAGCGACCCCTCATTCCTCTATGACAATGACAGAACACCATGGCCAATACTGGGCAATCGTCCTGCTTCCGGGTTGTCTCCACCCATGCGCACACAGACATCCTCTTACAGAGATGATTGCGCAGCAGCCATGGAGCTACGGAGACACGCAGGCTGTCTGTTCACAATGCTGCCGGTGTAATGTGTCATGTGTACCGCAGTCCCTCTATTCAAGCCACCATTTATTATGGCTCTGGGGGGTATGACAAAATACAACCATCTTGACTTGATTATCAGACCCCCTCCCATCCCCCCCTAATTTTTTTTGGCAAATTTCAGCCCTCACCTGCCTAAACGCATGCGCACAATATGGGACTAATATGTATTACAGCATAGGGTCGGGTATGAAACAATGAGACCATTCACCTATACTTTTCATTGTCTTTCACCAATCACAAGAAATGGTAAATGGAATAGGTTGTATCAGATTTTCATCACATTTCACACATTTCAATACAGGCAATTCACCATTCACCCTCAAGATGGTATGACCCCCCCCTTTCCCCCTCTTCCTCTGGGTCCCTCTAAAAGTGCTTGCCCATCTCAGCCACCCCACCAGTTCTTACAGCGCGGTTATTGTACTGAACTGTGACAACATGCGCCCTCTGTCGGCAATGTGTCATGTGAAGACAAGCGTGTGTCGACGTTCTCATAGGACCCACGCACCAATCACCACGTCCGTACAGCGAGACTAACATGCAACACGCACCGAGCAGCGCGGACCACGTGGCCATGAAGACACCGACATTCGGCGCATTCGGCAATCCTCGTATGTTTCCGCTACTCTCACAACAAATCTCGGATGTGATAGGAGTAGGAATATGTAGCAAATTGCTACAAAAGTGATCAGTCCAGCTGCCTTCTCACCACTTTATTACGACGTTAAAAACAGCATGTAAGACGTCCAGAGAAATGCGTTATTGTTTGGACGGTTGACGTTTAAAAGAACACGTTGAACGCACTGCGTCCTACGTTGAGCTCGGAAACATTCCGAGTAGTTCGGCGGCGGCGGCGGCGGCAAGATGGCCGGCGGCGTAATGAATCGGCCGATTATCGCTGAGGCGCACGCGCTTTGAGAAACATTGCTGACATTTCCGCGGCTGCTCGGGGCTCGGCGGTAAACGCTGCTCAACAACACAGTGCCGGCCGGGTACAGAGACGGGAGTCTTTTTTATATCCTCAGTGCTCTGGGAAAAACATTTTATTCTAACATATCAAATAGTCGTAGTTTTATTTATGGATGTTGTAATTTACAGCAATATGAATACATGGATAAGGACATCAGAAATACAATGGGACAGAATTGCATGGCATTACAAACAATACGTAATGTTCTCCAGGTCCCATCCCCCGTGCCCCTGCCCCCCCCCCACCCCCTGTATGCAGACACACACCCCGCCGGCAGCAATATGGCTCGTGTAATGAATCCCCCAATTATCGCTCAAGCGCACTTGCTTGTGGAAAGTTGATGACTCTCTAATATTTCTGCTAGCAGCTACACATGCTTCATCCGTGTGTTTGCTCAACAAACTACTATTAACCTGGTGCACAGCAGTTCTTGTAGCATACTCAATTCTCCAAAACATGATTTCTATTAAGATGTTAAATGCTTAAAGCATTATTCTTGGACCAATAATAAGACCTTGTTGTAGCCCATAATAGAGAAATCAGAAAGCCTAATTCAACTTAAATGAGCATCATTAAACATACTACTCAATAATCCAACTCCCCCCCAGCCCCCCCACCCTCCCCGCCGGCAGCAATACGGCTCATGTAATGAATCCGCCCAATTATCACTCAAGCGCACTTGCTTGGGGAAAGTTGATGACTCTGTAACATTTCCGCAAATAGCTAAACATGCTTTACCCACTTGTGTTTGCTCAACAAACTACTGTTGACCTGGTGCACAGCAGTTCTTGTAGCATATTCAATTCTCCAAAACATGATTTCTATTAAGATGTCAAATGCTTAAAGCATTATTCGTGGATCAATAATAACACCTTGATGTAGCCCCCAATAGAGAAATCAGAAAAGCTCATTCAACTACACTGAGCATCATTAAACACAATACTCAATAATCCCCTATCCCCCCCCCCCCTGTATGCAGACACACACCCCGCCGGCAGCAATATGGCTTCTGTAATGAATCCGCCCAATTATCACTCAAGCGCACGTGGCCGGGAAAAGACGTTATTCTCCGTGTGGCGTGCAGCAGCGGAAATGGTGAGGCGGCAATAACACTGCGGGGAAATCACACAGTAGCCACGCATGCGTAAGAAATGCGTCTCCACTTGTGCTTCTGTGGCCGAGTGGATAGGCAGTTGGACTCGTGACCAGAAGGTCGTGGGTTCAATTTCCGGTCGGGTCTGGTGGTGGGTGTTGAGCAAACTCATCCCCAACAGATTGCACACTGCTCCGTTAAATAGGTACAGGTCAGGCGAGTGAACGCTAATGTGGTTGAATAGCACGTCTGCGCTATGATAGCCAAAATATGTGTTGTATGCTCCCAAGGGAGTTGAGAAGGATATAGTGTGACAAGGATGCCAATGACCTGGTGTATATGTAGAGTCGTCTGATCCTTCGGGGAAGAAGACCATAAACCAGACATTTACATTTATTTATTCATTTCCACTCATTGACCTGTATTTCCTCATGTAACTGATGAACTTCCTACTTTTTCATGCAATATTGAGACAGCATGTTGTACTGTTCACTACGTAATCGTTTGGGGATCGTTCACAAATGACGTCACCCGGCAGGGCGTAGCGAATGATGACGAAAGTTGACAGGGGGATGGGGGTCTAGCACTTGGGTGATGTCACCTTCTGGAAAAAAAGGTTTTAGTTATTCAACATTATTTGAACTTACTTTCTGACACGTTAAGTGAGTTGTAATATATCTACTAATTGAAATCACATTACCATGTTTGTTTTATGTCCTAAATACATTTGTAAAATTATCTCTTAATTATGATGACGTTACTTATCGGGTGGGTGGGTGGGGGGGGCGGTGGTGCAAAGATGACGAAAGGTGACAGAGGAGGGGTGGAGGTTGGTAAAGGCCAAAACTGTCGTGAATGATCCTTTGAAACAATAGATAGTTTTCCCTGGGGGATCGTCAGTGATGAATGCATGCACTTGTTCATGTCAATACAAATATGCAAATCAGCTTAGTTTGATTGGCTGCAGGCATCAGTATCTATTTGGACCCTGGCATTGATAAATGTCACAGTAGACTAGGGTGGACAATCGTTCTCATGGAATCCAAGCTCATAACATATAAACATTGTGCCATTTCTAAATATTTAGAGATTGGTCCAAACTTTTGCATTAAAATTCCAAATAGAATCCGCATCAAGCTCTTAACACAGTACAGCAGTCTTGTCAATGTATATACATAAATATTGGTTCTAACCTCAGCCTCAACAGCATTCAAATCGCGCATCCTCTTCCACTCCCATTCCCCAATGATTGTTCCGACTGTGGCCGCACGTCCATATCATGTTGGACGTAACGAGACGCGCGGCGTAACAAGCACTTTGTACTTGTGTGATGGGCGGAAGTCACGACACGCCGACTGTCTCGTTATGGAGCTGTGAGGGGATCATCTGGAGATAATGCGGGATCAGAAGCAAGCGTGTATTTGGCTGGGTTAGGGGGGAAGTTAAATGTCCAAATGAGAGGTCGTTCAATGTGTGTTAGGTTGAATAGATTTGATTTTATATACCATAAAGGAGCTTTTATTTTATTATTGGGAAACATCATGGTTGTTTAGTAGGTTCATGGTTCAAACAGCTATATATGAACATCTTTATTTGAATATTAGCTGAAGTGAAGTCTTAATAACAGCTCTGACATCCATAATGCTACGTCATGTATCAAGCTAGTGCCATGTTAACTGCCGTCTCTATTGCCTCATTACAGAGCTTTGATGGCATCATTTGTAGATAATACAGGAACATGCAAGCATTTGGTGCACTGCACTGACTGACGTAACTGAAGATACATACATTAGGTTCATGATTAGTACTAAATAGATCAAGTTATGTTCTATAAAGGATATAACCTTAATAAACTTGGTTATTTAAACGTTCCATAGCTCACACATGGTTCAAGCAGTTAAATAAACATTTGTATTTGAATATTATCTGTAAAGAACAGATCGGAGGAGTCTAGAGCCATGTTGACTGTCATGTCTGCTGTCTCATTACAGACTGTGATGCCATGCGGCTATGGGGATGACTGAGCCAATGATGATTGTAATGGTGTATTTCGTGTCTTATACACATCTTCAGCAAATGACAAAAATTATGTGGACTGGGACAGGTCCTATAGATGATGCTAGTAATCATGCACACAGCTTTGCTCACTTTTACATGTGGATTTACATATGAACATTGATTATTCATCCCATATAAAAAAGCAGCAATTACTAATTGCCATTACAGGTTGTGGTGTCCACAAAAGATGTGTTATTATATGACAAATATTGATTTTAGAATGTATATATACATATCAAAATATGCTGTTCTTTATGGTCATATAATAAACATTAAAATATGAAAATTGTTTATGTGCCCTTCCTTGCCTCTCCTGTCCCTTTAAGCAGTTTTAGTGTTTCGTCAAATGAATAGTCACATACAGCAATGAGTTTCAGTAGCACTACTCGATAAAAGCTAAAGCTAGATATAATCATAATGTTTTTAGAAAAAGTTAGCCATCTCCACTTGCAATGTGTAGTAGCCACCCAGTATAACTTACGTTTCTACCCTACAAAAGGTAGAATGGCCCCTGTGACCACGATCTATGTCCGTGCTTTCATTAGTGTGTGTGTCCAATATTTGCACTGCCATGTAGTGACAGTTTCCGCCTGGTTTATGTGCCTTATGGGGGTCTGGTTACTGACCACTTGGCACACAGGGCTGGCCGCACGTAAAACGGGGCTTAGATGGAAGTTAGCACCACTTTACAGGAGCTAAGGCTAGCCATGGTGATGATTTGCTGCGTATTCATCGTAATTGGGGACCTGTATGCATACATGCATGCAATGTTAGCCTCAAATCAAGAGCTTATCTATATACTAGATAATTATGAAATTATATAGACATTATCTTTGGTCAAAGGTTTCTTTCATGAATATTTTTCGTGCCATGGACACATCCTCAGCATAAATAGAAAAAAATATGACAGGCGATAAGTACAACAATGGTAGTATCACAATGTACAAATACATTTATGTTTACAGTAAATTAAAACTGCTTTTATAGTCAGCGCACAATAATGCAAAACAAAGATTACATGTGATACAATATCAAGAAATTACATAGATTTTGGTATTTTAGACACAATTTTACACTTAGCGATGAAATATTTTCAAGACAGAATAAAGAATTTATCAAATCTAATCTATTTACAGCTTGACCATACTTAGCTTTCACTGTGTGCATGTTGAATAAGTAGAATGTCTGCCCTCAAATGTCCATACACTGTGTAGATATTTCCATTACAAAATGTCATGTAGACAGAGTACAGGAGCTCATGACAGTTTCAATCATGTATGCCCCTTAAGTGAGCGTGTATAATGATAATAAGCGGTGCTTAGTGCGTTATTGTTGTAGTAATGCTGGTCATGAATCATTGGGATATGAGGACATTATGACTAATGGGTGTGTACAGCGGTGATTGTTATCTTCACTAGCAAAATTCATCTGGAATTTTGGGTTCTTCATACGGAATAGCTAGCACGCATGTTCTCATGGCAGTGTATACGTACACAAAGTTCATCACAACACAATAAATCCTTACATTGTTATGATAACATGAACTTTGTATGTACGTGCACTGTGTGCATGTTGAATTAGTAGAATGCCTGCCCTCAAATGTCCATACACTGTGTAGATATTTCCTTTACAAAATGACATGTAGAGAGAGTACATTATATTCACTAGCAAAATTCGTCTGGAATATTCGGTTGTTCATACGGACTAGCTATCATGCATGTTTTCTTGGCAGTATGTACTTACAAAGTTCATCACAACACAATAAATTCTTACATTGTTGTGATAAGATGAACTTTGTATGTATATTTCATGAAAACACGTGTGTTGGCAATTCCATATGAACAACCTGAAATTGCAGATGAAGTTCATCTTATCACAACACGATAAATTCTTACATTGTTGTGATAAGATGAACTCTGTATATATGTATGTGTTCCAACATGCAGGGATCTGGCAGTTTCCATGGCAGCCTCCATGTTTGTGCTGACAGTTCCCTGGTTTACGCGTCCCCAGAGACCACGCCTGCTCAGTGCTCGATTGCTGCTAATGCCTGCATGGATCAGGGGAGCACGGTATGGGGGCAGGGGGGGGGGGCTGGGCAAACGGTACAGCGTGTCTTTTTGGCAAGTAGCGCGGTGGTCATATGGTAAAGGTTGTCATATTGTACAGGGTGGAAATATTAGCCCCGCTGAAACACGTGGCCTTTCTGTCCCTAAACGACTATAAACTACGAGCATGTCATAATTGCTGGATGCTATGACAGTAGATAGCTTATGTTAATGGCACTAATGGATGCTTCAGTGGCCGACTGGATAGGGAGTTCCACTCTTGACCAGAAAGTTGCGGATTCAATTCCCGGTGCGGTCTGGTGGTGGGTGTTGAGCAAAGTCATCCCTAAATAGTTGCACACTGCTCCGTGGCACCTTCACCTTAATTAGTAGGCTTGGAGGCGACTATAAACCGCCACCACATTTACATTGGCGTATACGGCTAGTTAGGCAGAGTGTGGTAGGTGGTAAGGGGTCACTGCTTGCCTCCCTCCCTGCATGTCTCCTGCAGCCTGTCCTGTGTGTCATGTGACCATTTCAAATAGCGTGCCCTCAGAGGTCACATGATGAGGTCATGTACAACGTGGTCTTCAGAGAGTCCACTTAATCATATAATCAGCCGTGCTCATTGTGCAATCGCTAGTGCCACTCATGCACTTATGAGGCTGTGTATTTAGTGTAATGATGGTGGTAGAGTGGCTGAGTATTGTTTGCTTGTTTCTTTGTTTCTTTATAGGATTGGGTAATTCTAAGTCTAAGTGGCAAGTTCTGCAAATGTTCACGTAAAAAAAGTTACGTATCTTCTCTTATCTCCCACATAGCTTGTATTGTCAGACTGTTTGATCAAACAAGGCTACATGACTACAACCTATGTGTGTGATTTCATTCCAGTGTGTCCTGGCCTATTCAGACTTTCAGGGGGGGGGGCACTTAAGATATCTCAGGGTTTTGTACCCCCCCCCCCAGATCTGCTTATGCAGTGCTGGTTATGACAATTTACTCAATCAACAAGCTATCCATACGGAACAACTTGACTATCCGTCCCTATGTGCAAGTTATGTCTCCAGTGCACTTTAGGTTTGGCCTGTACACGCCTAATATGAATTGGTGACAGTTTCCACCTACAATATGCAGTGTATGTGTCCTGAGAGAGGCACTTGGTAATGCCCACTGCCGTTGTCGAGCTAATGGCGGCCATGTGTCACTGGCATATGAGGGCGTTATGACTTTTGGGGGTATGTATTTTGGGGTTTGTGGGCTATTCTTTCTGGCAATTACATGCAGGTTCTTGTCTCGTAATTGGTGCTGTTGTTCTGATGCCATCATATCATACTCATGCAGTTTCTGTTCATCTCTACTTGTATTGTAATGAATCTGAATGAGCACGGTCTTAGGTGAGAGGTGTCTGTTTTGTTTTCATATTAGTGAGGTGCCCCCGAGGGGAGTTTAAAATGTGTCCATAGGCTGTATTCGTAGTAAGAAAGTGACACCATCACTACCAAGTGACAGTCAGAACTGAGTCCCTAATCCGGACATATTGCCCGCTACCCATATCAGTGAGGTGTCCTCCAGCACTGGCGTATCCAGCTTTTCCAGGAGGGGGCGGGGGGCATAGAAGTATTTAAGTAAGGGATCTCAAGGGCACCGTACGGGCGATCGATAACGAACATGCAAAAACCCCATTAAAATAAGGTATTTTGTGGGAAAGGAAGGGGATCCTTGCCCCCCCCCCCATGGTTTGATTAATACAAGAATAACGGCAGCACTACCAACTGTGACAGCCCGAACTGAGTCCATAATCCTGACGTATCACGCTCAAGGTCAAGACTTCCCTACCAGCGAGGTGTGCCCACGAGTAGTCTAACTCAGCCCTCGGTTTGAGTAATACCAGCGGCACTGAACCCTAATCCCGGCGATCCGTCACGCCAGGGTGACCTCCGTCATGCATCACTGCCGGGTACTGTCACGGGATTACCGGGTCAGGGGCTGCAGTACTTCACCAGACTGGGTGGGGGGCATTGAGGGTGGGAGGGGGGCTCAAGGGTTTCAGTGTTGTATTGAATGGTTGTTGTGTGATAAGTTGAAAATATAATGTATTTTACTATGATCTTTCAAATGTTGTACACACATCATACTATGTTAGCTATGTTAAAGTCAATTCTACTTCCACTGTTATGCCAAGAGATATGGGGGAGATGGTTTCAAGGGGTTTCAGTGTTTTGAATTGAATGCATTTTACAGTGATGTTTATGAAAGTTGAATTGTGATGTATATATAGTTTAATGATTTAAATATTGTATACACATCACACTGTACTAGGTTAACTATGTTTAAGTCAGTACTATATGGAAAAATATATATGCACTTGTATAAATTATATGGAATAACGAAAAATACTGACAATCTACCCCTCACCCCCCTATATCACACACCATCACTGACACAGCAGTGAATGCGGGGGATTACTGGGTCAGGGCTGATCATTTGTCTCACACAAAGACCTGGTAGGAATATTGTTTGGAACAATTCTGCGCTTGTTTTTAAGGAATCACTATGAAATCAATGATTGGACAAGTTGTTCTTATACAGGTATTTTCATGTCTGCCCTCATTGTAATTTTGCCAATATTGCACATTATTATCATCTGTGTACTCATCTTGTAGTGTTAAATTGTGAGCCTAAATGACTACAAACTGTGCATATGTTAAAGTGGAGATGATGTCTACAATGTAGGGTTATATATGAAAGTGTTGAAAATGCTAAGTTTACAAGCTACGCACAAAGTTACCCCCGTCTTCTAGAAGCATCCCTGACACCGCGGTGACTACGGCGGCCTCTGAGGTCAGCGGACACATTTCTTACCACCGCAAGGACAGTTATGGGCAAAAGGCGCGTGGTATTAGGGATTCAGGGACCTTGGTTTGTGTTAGAAACAAGTTTGTCACTGCCAATGGGCGGCTACCTCCATACAAAAATGTCGTGTTGGTGTGTAGATGATCACTTAACATAAACAGTGGAACCTGCTATTAAGGCCACCTCTCTATTGAAACCACCTCTATAATAATATATTATTATGCAAGTTGTTTTAATCTGGACAATACAGATGGTCTCATAATTGTTTTTTGTTTTGGTCAGATTCTGTATTTTTGTGGAGACTTATCTTGAATCATAGAAAAGCGTAATTTTGAAAATTCACAATGCTTTATCAAATAGTTCCTTATTAAATAGTTCCTACGTTTCAACACAATACTATAATAAAACCACTTTCCACAACCCCAAACCTTCATAGAGCTACAAATGAATCTATTTATAGAGACCACCTCTCTATTGAGAGCACCTAACACTGGCTCCAAGGTTCTTAATAAAGAGGTTCCTCTGTAGGTGTCCGTAATTGGAGGTTTTACTGTTACAAGTTAGCATCTTGATATCGTAGACGGAATGATGCAAGAGCTGAAGAGGTTTCTTTGATCTTCTCAATAATCTTCCGTTGGTTAAACTCTTCTATCTGAAGTTATTTCTCTTTAGCTTTCAATAATCATTATCATAATGCATGCTTTTTATCCAGCTTAATAAATCCAAGGTTTAAAAAAAGTGACATGATTTTCTGACCGCCCCAGGACCTTTTCACCAGGTTGTCAAGCTGGTAAAGAGAGGCTGTCGAAAGACATCTCATCAAGTAGGCAATCAACTTATAGGGCTTATTACCCTCATTGCCAGTGTTTGCAGTTTGTTGGAAAAATCTTGTCATTACTTTTTCACATTCACTTTTAAGTGTCCGATTGCTTCGGCTAAAGGCAGCATGCAGAGGGCTTGTTTCTGCGTGCTGCTGGCTGAAGGTGTCTCATTTTCATGCATATCGGCAAATTTCATTTTTCCGGAAGGATAATCTCTTCAGCGTGTTTTTCGCGGAAATTCAGAGTGTAACTGGGCGAGGGGCCATCTGTAAAACAACACCCGGGACGTGTGGAGACGTTTGCCCTCACAGACTCGGGCCACATCTGTAAAATCTGTTGGGTATTTCAGCGACTTTTGCTCCTCTCTGGACTATTATGTTCCTTCAATTTCTGAACGACTTCATAGATTACAATTTTACATATCGGCTTGGCCAAGATCAGGTGAACATTTCACCATGACAGATGTTATACAACTGTAACTCTTATCAGGTACATTGTAACTCGCTGGTTATTTTTGTATCTGATAGAGCAGAAATATTGCTTTCCAGTGATATATGTCACATATACAAGAAGTCATCACCATATAACTGTGGGGGAAAATTGCCATTTTCATGCTGTTATGCTGTTGCACCTATTTCTTTCCATATTGTAATGGGCGAATATAAAAAAAATCAAACTATTATTCAACAACTGATATAGACTAGCAGTCAATAATATCTAAACGTTGAAATATTTTTTACAAAACATAATTATAATGATTGTAGAAACTATGCTCATATATAAATTGCAACATTCGTTATAAAAATGGACATTATCATTTATTCAATGGACCATTTTCATAATACTGATACCACGCATGCGTACATTCATGATCAGCCACATCCGGGTAGTAGCCAACATAACTGAAGATGCGTGGTCTTCATATTTCTATTTGATTTGAAAAATATCTATAAGTTTTCAGCAAATTAATACCTCATCACAACAGAGGTTGGGTATAATGTCATGACAGCATTAATCAGGAGAATTTTACGTGATCTGGGTGTCTTTTATTTGATGATAAAGTAGTCTCACGTGCTGTAATCTTGTTTGTAAGCAAATTACAGATCTTGTCAAGACAGTGTAAAGAGAGCAACGTTGGAGAAACAAACACAAAATAATCGGGTACCCTGACAGAACTATGCTGTTAAGTATTCCTCAATATAGTCCCTTTGTCAATCCATAGAAGATTTCATTGTCATGAAATAAACTATCACCAACATTCCAAACATTAAGAAGGATTTTATGGAATCGTCATACATGTATGGTTACACCTGTCTTTACATCCTCAATCAAACCATAGGCAGATCCAGGTTTTCGGAGAAGGGGGGGGGGCGCACTTAAGGAAAAGAGGGGGCGCACTTACGGGATTTCATGCGCCGCCCCCCTGGATCTGCCTATGCAAACTATGTACATTCACGTGACAGTGAAAACAAGCTGCCATGATTCATAACCAGGGCACACTTTCTACCTCTCCACCTCTCTACAGAGACCACCTCGCTATAGACCACTTGCTCCGTGCTGACCTAATACGGAGCAGTATTGTGTCCCAGCTGACAAGATAACCCATGTCCCAGCGGCAACAGCCAAATGAAATCCTTGTTTGTGAGACACAGTTAGGGATAGAGTGGTGGACGCCGTGATGGAGTGGACGGGTTAAGGGCGGCGGGGGGGGGGTCCAGGGAGGGGGGAAGGGTGACGTAGGAATGGGGATTGACGATTAGGTGTGTATGGGCCCTGGTAGCTTACAATTGCAACCATATTGTGTGATATCAAACGTGTAATAAGCAATGTATGCGGAATTTGAAAATAAAATCTGGTATGCTGTTGAAAACATTATAATCTATAGTCTTCTTGTAAAGGAATTTATGATTAATTCCAGGGCAGCGATGAGTAGGCAGTGATTGATAATGTCCGGTTGGACTTTTGTGGGGCCCCGGCTGAGAATTGTTACAATATTGTGTGAAATCAAAACTGTAAGTACAGTATCTGATATGGGCTTATGAAACAAGATGTAAGTTGTTGTCTTTCAAAGGAAGTTATAATTTTGTGGGGATTCGAACTTACATGGCCTCAACAGGCCCTTGTAAATAGAGGCCACCACCTTATTGAGATCACTAACTCAGCATGCTCATGGTTGATTCTAGTAGAGAGGTTCTAAACTGTGGTCCAAGTCTTTATATAGAGATTCCAACCACCCCTTTTCAGGTGATACCCAGAAGGGTTTTGCTAAGTAAAAAAAAACAAATACAGATACGGACCAACCTGAACCTCTGTATTGAGACCACCTGAGGCTAACTCCATGTGGTCCTCACATGACTTTCTACTGCAGCATCCCCCGGACCGCGGTGGACGGATGGGGAGATCACGCCCCGTGCTGCCGGATGACAGTAAGCGGGATGGAGCGCTCCCTGGGGAGGACAGAGAGGGCGGGAGCGGTCCCCGGGGTGACACAGGGGGCTCATACATCATGTGTACAGGGACATAGGACACTCAGCTGTGTCGCGCAATGCTAAATATAGATACAGACACAGGTGGTCTAAATACAGGTCAGAGTGGCCTCTTTTATCTTTAGATTTTTGTATCAGACATAAAATACATAAAACAGTAGATGAATGAAATATATAATTTAGATGCGTTGTGAATAGAATACACAATTGCGGTGCTAACAGAAAATACAGAAAGGTTTGAACTCAAGTGGTCTGAATAGAGGAGTTAAGTGGTGTTTTCTTATATGTGGAGGTGTTTATACCTTGTGTTCATGGCCTCAAATACATGTAGGGTGTCTCTCTATGAAAGTTTGGGACCATGAGAAATGGTCTTATTATAGACATGGTATCTTTATGATGGCGGTGGTCTCAATAGAGAGGTGGTCTGTCGGGCTTGGAGGTGGTCTTAATTAGACGCCTACATTGATTGCAGAACCTAATGTACACTATTCAGTGTAAAATGGTTGAAAGACCCTGTTAACGAATGCTGCTGTACAGTCGAATAATAAAGCTTGTTGATGGATCACTCCCCTGGGTGCACATTATGGGCAGGGAGGGCAGAACGGACTCACAGGCCACATACATCATCTATAGCGGGATGTACACGGATACACAGTTTAAGGAGGCTATATACAAACTAAACTGAACTCAAGTGGTCTAAAAAGAGAGGTGGTCTCTTTATTGGTGGTGAGGACAATGACGAATGGCTTTATTAAATGTGTTCTCAAACGCAGATGGATGGGGATTCAGATTAATTTCTATTTGAATGTGGTTTTAAACACCCGATTTTAAGAGCAGGTTCATAATTCATACCATTCAAGATGAAATTGATGAAAGCAGCTGTTAACCAAACCTGCTGTATGGTGCAGGAATAACCCTCATTGATGGAGGACTCCCCTGGGGTGAACATTGTAGGCAGGGAGGGTGCGAGGGACCCGTAGAACAGATACATCATCCAAGTGGCCTTGTTAACATTACGGATAGGATGTTCAGTTTAAGTGTGTGGGATTGAAATACAGATATGCAAGTGAAGATCAGATGATGATGGATCTTTTTCTGTTTGGCTACTTTTAGCAAGTGCGTGATACTTCCCAAAATGAGGCTTACTACCTGACAACAAGATTTACACGTGTGACGACAACCATTTCCGCATTTGAGCATTCTACAAGAGGAGCTTCATGTTAATCTAAACTTTGTGTTGCGTTCATTTCATCCATCACGTGACAATAGGCCTCGCTTCCGCCGCCTCGCGACCTCCTGTTGTTTTGTGAACATTAACCACCGCGCTGGCTGCGTGGGAAGGGGGCGTGTCCAGTCGAGCGATAAATGGGGAAATTGAATACAGATCAAACCCGTGATGTATGCGCCGCTCTGATTGGCCGGGCTTTCTGGGCTGTTACAGGCCTTGTTATTGGATATAGATTTGTGAGGTGCGTTTGTTTTTGCTGGAGCACAAACTTGTCATAAGATATGTGTGTAATTGTACAGTAAGATTAAAATCGGAGGAATAGATAAGCAGTGCGTGCTTCATATATAATAATTTGTATATTTTTTCCGATGGTAGATAAAGATATATTGCGATATTGGCAATATTTGGCGGCCATTTCGAATTTCTATTGCATCACGAGAGTTGCTAATCTTTGTGAAGAAACGTTTGAAATGTTACCATAAAGTGAAATATTAGTACGTTTTTGGTCCCGCCAAAATGGTGGGTAAGCTTATGGCCTAACGGTGGCCTAATGCTATTTGATAGTAGGCCCCTACCATTAATAATGTAGCTGATTTAGCACTACAAATACTCTGTGAACCAATATTGGTGAAGAGAGATTAGGAAACAGTAATTGATGTACCCTCTTCCAGATTGGACATTTATCAGGATTCATTGTTAATTTCAATCACCAATTCTTCACCATAGAATGATCATTCTGGTAGTTAATGATAATTCTAACAGTGTTGTGGGATAAATAGGAAACACACAGCCTGTGTGACACCATTTTAGGACACAATATTTGATGTCTTCAAAAGAGGAACTGCAGAGAACGTAGATTGTTATTTGTCAGGATTTACCTTGTATCTCAACCACCCAAATGCACCATAAAATAGCCAATGAAATGGTCATTACTGGATGTGGCATTTCTTGTTAACTACCGCTGATAAGATGGACAAGTTTTGTAATGATAAATAAGATAATTGATACAGTAGAACCTCCAATTTAGACCTCCTCTGTAATGAGACCTCCTCTACAACAAGACCACTTTTCTCGGCCCCAATCCTTCAATATTATTCCAATGGAAACCTCCATATAAAGTCTACCTCTACATTAAGACCACTTTCAGTCGGTCCCACAAATGGTCTTACTAGAGAGGTTCTACTGTACTCACTATATCTATAGCTTTTTGCATATCTACAGTAATCATTTACACTTTGTTTGCAAACTATTACGTTTCTGACACATTTATGGGTTTACACAATAATTGATGTAACCTCTCCTAGATTGTGGGATTCTCTTTTCAATCAGCAGGTCTTCCCCATAAAGAGCCCATTCTTTCTGCACAATCAGGTTCAGTGTGACCCCGCTAGGTGGCGTCCCCTGATCTACGGGACAGCTCCCTGCCGCCGGCACCACCTGAAATATAGTCCACGGGAAATGACTTTTGTCTGTAAACTAGGGGTAAACAAGCTGGTCATTTAAATGGATAATTCAATACATTATAATTAAGTAAGGGTTCTTTTATATATTGGTCCCTATTTCGGTGGTATTTACTTTAATCAAATATTTTTTTAAAACATATGTATCTAACATAAAAAATGAAAAAATGTAATTACATAATGTGTCACTATGGTTTAGGGGTAGATCTACCAAAGTCAACGACTTTACAAAAACAAGAACTTTAAAAATTTGTTTGTTAGAATAAAGCTAGCCAATGAATGGCAGATTTTAAATTATTTGCATCTAAACGATAAATCACACAGAGAACATCTCTAATTGGTTATTTGTATGCATTTTACTATTTCTATTAGCAAATCCTCACCATAAAACAATTTGGTGGTTAATTATAATTCTACAGTGATGTGTGATAAATATAAAACAAACCTCCCGTGTGATACGAGACTAGGATCACAACAGATAACTGACTCTAACCTTGTCTCCATAGCTTGAACTGCAGAAGACAGTTATTGGTTATTTGTTGGGATTTACCTTTTCAATCACCAAATCTTCCCAATAAAATGACCATTCAATCGTTCCGAGCAATCGGCTTTAATGTTATTGAGTTAGATGGACAAGTGGCTGGGCAAACCGTCCAATCTAATAGAGACAGTGGAATTCACTTTATCACTGTTTGTGCCTGTCCATGTAAGAGGTTGTGAACAGGATGTAACAGCATTTGATTAACTTATTATGTAGCAGAATGGTGGTCTCCGCCAATGATGGAGTTGCAATTAGAATGACCCAGCATGACATCGATGTATTAGTGCCAGTGTAGCCGTATCAAAATAAGTTCATTAATCAGGGTCAATATGAATTGAAGAATACATTTCAATAATTTCATTAACATTTAACAGTATAGTTAGATTTAGAAACCAACCTACAAAAACAGTGTTTATGCAAAATGAACTCTTGTCTCCTTGCTATGGATGGTGGCTCATGGGTGGAGTAAGATAATTACCATCCTGCCAGTGAAACCTACTAGTTATTGCTAGCCTGCTAGTCAAGACTACATTCCTGCTAGCTAGACAACATTACCAGTCTGCTGGTAACAATGACTAGACATGTAGGCTTACTTTTACAAACATCGGTATGAATACAGAAATAATAGCCACAAAACATGTCACACTGTGCCAGTTACCAACATACAAGACAGCACACTGCATTCATGTTCATAGCAAGTAAAATCTTAAGATGCACCCCCCCACCCCACCCCCAAACCTTCCCTTGAATAAGTGTGTAACTTGTTGTTTGGACAGGATAACTATTATAGAAATAGGCAAGTCCTTCTTGAAGTACTTTTAATCTGTAATAAGACAAAACAACATTTACGTGCGTGTTTATAAAAAGGACAAAGTTAAAAACACACCAAACCCAAAAGCTACACAACCAAAACCTCCCCCACAATGAGTGTAAACCTTCTGCTGGCGGCAGCGTAATAAGAGCGCATTGTGCGGGTAATAGAAGCCGCCCGTGGCTGATACCGCGGAACAATGGGGCGCTCTCCATAGCGGGGTGATTAAAGGGGCAGGGAGGGGGGGGGGGGGAGAAAGGCATTATGTAGTGGAACCTTTTTAAGATGAGCACCAGTAGGTTGGCATGTAGTGGTGCCAATAGACAGGTTGTCTCTTTATGAGGACACATTCGAAATATGACCAATGGGGCCCTCGAAGTCATCAACGGGGCTTTAATTAAAGGGGCAGGGAGGGTGTGGAGGTGGGGGAGAAAGGCGTTATGTAGTGGAACCTCTCTATTATGAACACCCATAGGTTTGCCCTCTAGTGGTCTCAATAGAGAGGTGACTCATAGTCCAAGTCTGAACAATGGAGACTCAAGGTCTCCAGCAGGGGTTTAATTAACAGGGGAAGAGAGGGCGGGGGTAGTAAATGAAGATTTGTACAAAAAGACCATCCACTGACTGGCCTATAGTGGTCTCAATAGAGGGTGGAAGACTCGTATTAATATATTGTCAAATTGTGGGCAATGGGTGCACACAGTATCCAGCACGGTCTTAATTAAAGGGACGAGACAGGGGATGGAATTACATACTATGGCTGCTGGGGTCAAGGCCTTGACTTTACCAGCAGATGCTAACTGAAGGAGGGACATTTATCAATGGCCAGCTTAGAAACTCTTTGCTGCACAGATGCACATGTGATTGAGTTGGCGATTCTACATATAGGGTTGTACAGGTCAACTCTAGTACCGATGTTGTGTTTACAGTCTTCAATACTGTCATTAATTAGTTGTGTGTCTGTGCATGTGTGTTTGTGTTTGTGTGTGTGTGGGGGGGGCGAGTGTACGTGCCCGTATGTGGATGTTTCACAGTGCTTACACTTTCTTAATTAGAGGGGCATGGGTATGTTGACGGAGTAGGACACACTGAGGGATCGTATATACATGAAGTGTGACAAGAGCACTGCAAGTACAAGCCCTTTGAAAAGATAAAGGTCATGGAGCTATGGTCTTACCAGTAATTTGTCGGGGGAATTAAACCACCAATAATTCAATCTTGGCCTTACCAATATCTTTTGGGGAAAACAATAATTCAATCAATATCACAAGCAAATTAGCAACAGTCCAATGTTAACAAACACTGTGTTTGTGTTTGTTGTGTTAGACCACAATCTGCAAATGGCCTCGCCACTCTCATTTCGCTTCCTTCTGGCCTGAAGTACAAGTACAAAAATAACTTGACAAAGGTTTAAGTGAAATCCCCGCAGCACTGACGTACACTGCCATTAGTCACTGTCAGAGACAGCAAAGTCACTGTGCGATACTGGCTGACAAACATCTTGCCACAGCAAGGTATCATCTATCAAGTACTATAGATATATGGTTCTGAAGAACCCCGAATTGGTGAAGATGGCTCACAAACTAATATAGAGGTGGTCTCTCTTCGTGGAGGTCCGTAATGAGATATAGGCTTGTTATTTGTGATAATTTTATTACACTGGATATAGTACAGTGTTTTTTTTAAGTTTTACTCTAGTCATTCCGTAAATTGGAGAAAGAGTCTGTATTAAATGTTTTAACTAGATGCTATATTTTACATTTTAAACTGGTTGTGATATTTTACTATGCATTCATTAGTGCGAAAAAAGCGTAAATACGTTACTGGTCTTTGTATGAAGGTTTGGGACAAAAAATGTCTTATTATAGAAGTGGTCTGTTCCTAAAAATATTCTTCACTGGATCCTCCACATATTGTAATGTATAAGTTTACTGGTTAAACCCCTTCCAAAATATCACAGACAGTACAATGTCACAAAATGTGAAACATAGCATGAAGCTAAAATATATGTGAAGAGCAATTAATCATTGTTGAAGGAGGGAAACAGAAGGACAAGAAGCCACGTGTTGGTTGACAAACAAGCTGTTATTTCGCCCTGATGAGTGTACACACGGCCTCCTGAGACCACAGCGCCAGGGTTTGGGGGTAAATATAGTGGGTGGTCACAGCAAACATATACAGCAGAAACTCTATTGAGACCACTTGTCGGACCAACTTAAAGTGGTTTCAATGGGGAGGTGGCCTTTACATGGAATCTTCAATCTTGAATCTTCAATCTTTATTTCCAAAAGGGCTGATTGCCGTACAGGAAATGTTGTGTATTTGTGACATACAATGTTCATGAATTAATAATAAACAAGTGCAATATTAAAAAAGCAATTGGCGTGAATTAGAAAAACAACAATCGATATTTTCATTGGAATCATTTTGAAGGATTGAGACAAAGAAAAGTGGTCTTACTATATAGGTGGTGTTTTAGGAGGCTCTACTGTACACATGCTATGGTATAACAGTGCGTGTGTCTGTGTTCACAGCCGTCTTCAGATCACTGGTAAGAGAGGTTGGTGAACAAGGGGAGTAAATATCAGGCCAGCTGTTCATACCTCACAGCACTGCTTCAGGTTCTGGGATACAGCATTGTTTGGGGGGGGTTCTGCAGTGATTGGCGTACTTCCTTAAGGACCATCATTGGTCAAAGTTAATTTCTTGTAAACTTATGGGGAAAATCATAGAGTTAGATGAATATATCTTATATCATATGGGAAAACATAACAGGATTCCCAAGCCGTCTCGAAGTATATCTGTTAATTAACATACAACTGTGACTCGACATGAAACAATGTACATGTATAGAGATTCTCCTGAATACTACACACTAAAATACTAATACCAAAGGTCATGATTTTTTTAGTGTACAGTTAATTATATTGTCATGATATACATTGCAACTGGAAATGCGGAGTCCCTTCATAGACCTTAACACGACACTCTAGGAAGAAATCTAGTATTTACACACATTTTCTCAGTCTACAACAGGTTGAGTGGATGAGGGGGGTAAACATACAGACATGTGTGCATACGTGGGTTATGATGACAATGGCGGGGCTGCCAATTGGGGCAACACGCATGCGTGCTGGGGTTGAAATTAGAGTGGGGATTGGTGCAAGTGTCTTCTTCAATGCACATTATATCTTGGTATAATAGTTTGGGTTACTATACATTAGTTGTAGAATCTAGCAATTATCACAGTTATTACAAAATAAGCCTAAAATCTGTAATAGGCTTAGTTACAATATACATTTTTACACATTTGTAACAAATTCTAGTGTATTAACCGACGAATAGTCAACAAAAATACAAAAGAAAAATAGTCCACAAACCAGTTTTGTTTTTATTTGCTCACTTTATTTACACAATGTGGCAGCAAATCGATAAAAATCATCCTCTATATCCAGTGCGCGCGCATCTGACAAAGCCCCAAATCCCACCGCATCATAACTGGATCATGGCGGATAGAGGCTAATCCAGGATCTCCTCTTGTGTGATCAGTGCGGGGATTGGGGAGAGAAACTGATATTGTGTCTATAGTGTGGCCACTAACACACTTTCTTCCGCATAACATTCTTCATATTAATACTGATTTTCATAAAACTTACCTTGTTTGGTGCAGAATAAAACAGGGCTTGCTCAGTTGATAACATGGTAGTCTATAATGGGTTTTATATACGGGAAGAACTGATAGAAACTATTTCATCGTTGCAGTAATGCATATATTATGTTAATGAGCATGGGAAAGTCACTGTTATTCCATTCACAAAGTAGTGAGATACACTGACCTCACACGGCTTTTAACCAATCAGAATGGAGCACAAGAGGGAAAGTGGTGAGAAATAAACTGATGTGGTTGTGATGATAATTGCTCAACTCATTGATTTAACAAAATAGATGTGGTTGTTCTTACACTAAATCTGACTTTGTCATCTGCTTGATCTGGCTCTTTTCAATAAGCCAGTTAGACAGACAAAAAGAATATAATTTAAACAATGTAATTAAGATTGTTGGTTACAATCTTTATTCCCTTCAGAAGATGTAGCATTCAGACCAGGTCATTGGCATCATCCTTGTCACAGTGCATCCTTCTCAACTCCCTGGGGAGTCTGCAGCACCTCGTAACCGTAACACAGACGTGCTTATCAATCTACATTACCAATTTACACTCGCCTCACCTGTACCTGTAGCTTTGTGCAATCTGTTTGCAATCTGTTTACTCAACACCCACCACCAGACCCCACCGGGTATCGAATCCTATTTTAACTAAACCAATATTTGCTTTGTTTCTGGCCACCGTTATGTTCGTGCTGTAATCCCTTACTGCCATGCTCTCCCCTCACACCCTAACTCCCCTAAACCCACATAAACAACCGAATCCGCCACAAACACGCCACAATCCCCCGTTAGCCGGCACCAAATCCCAGCACTAAATCCGGGATGTTCCGCAGGATTTGCTCAGATCCAGTTATCATATTTAAAGACCTGGAAGTCTATAATTGCATAGAAGACAAGCCTTTTTGTTGTTGCATGTTTTCAATACACGCCTAATTCTATTAAATAGCATATTGTATTTGGCAGTCCCACGTTCAAAATGTATGAAGTTATTTTTTCCAGCCAATCAAAACGGTTCATTTGCATATTCTTGAAAAGAATCGTTTGAATTCATTCACGTCTGTAGAACCTGAACGGTTGAAATGGCTCAAATGGCTATTGTTCATATCGTACCACCTTTTATTAAGATCACACGTGAATGACCTACGTGGTCTCAGGAAAGAGGTGATCTCCACAGAGAAATGTGGAACTGTTTCGTTATCAAAGCTTTTTAGAATTGATCTTATTGACTTTAACTTTGACTTGACTTGATTATAGACGTTGTCTTACGTGGAGTTGTTGATTTACCACATTTCTTGACATTATTAAAAAAAAAATCTATAGGACTATATAACTGGGCCTCTGCCGGGATTCGAACCTTAGACCAGTGTCACTGTGGCTTTAAATACTGGGTGAATAGGTACCACAGTGATAGTGGTCCAGGGTTCGAGTCCCAACAGAGGCTATATTGATATAGTCCCATAGACTTGGAGAAAGAATCCTCCAATGCCAATACTTACACCCAAGTCAGTTAATTTCCAATATATCTTTGTAGTTTACAATTTCAAATTAATCATGTAACTCATGTATAATTAAGAATCGACTGATAATACCAGACATTTGAAAAATGCAATATCTACCCTAATATTTTGCCCCTAGTTCTACAGAACATATTTCCCGTATGAATGCTACAGAAAGACTCGATTTGCATAATCCTCATGATGAAGCGGCGGCTTACGGCAAGACGGATGGCGCCCGCCGGGGCTAATCTACAGTATGACACTGAGTGATACTAGTGTGGACTAGTCCCACTGACCCCCCGGGGGGGGGTCTGGGTCAGAGAATGGGTACAGATGTACCATGGACAGGTTGAAAATGGCACCCACCATGCAATAGAGCTATTTTTGAGAAAACGTGACCCACAACTAACCAATATCTGGGGAAAATGTCACTTAAGATACACCGATATCTAAGAAAAATATAACTTAGTATACCAAGATCTGAGAAAAATGTAAAATATTTAAAAAGATCTACCAATAACTGACCTAGTAGCACGAGGTTGTGAGCATGTTGGTAGGAATTATACACACCAACTATAATTTTCAACGTTACATATAGGGTATACCGAGCAGACCTATGTCACGTGAATTGTTATTTGGATTTATTTCAGTTGTTGCTGTTGTTGATACTACACTTATAGTAACACTCCTAAGAGGTCCGTGTATTATTTTTGTCCACATAATTCTTGATTTTAGTTTAATTAATACAGCATTTAGAAAAACAATGAAAGACACTCAACCTAACAAATAGCCCAGTATGAATGCTACAAAAACACCAGATTTGCATAATCCTCATGATGAAGTATCGGCTTATGGCAAGACGGATGTGGGCCCGGCAGGGCGGACACTGGGCGTCCAGGCACGGGGTGTGATGTATCTTACAGGGTGTGCAAAAATATGTCTTTGGGGTGTGCATGATGTACTTTTTGAATGCTTAAAGCCCCAGTCTGACAGTCGCGAGTGTTCATTGCGGAGGAGTTACTCTATGAAAGATAAGACATTTGCGCACCTCTGGCATATATTTGATTTTGCTGATGAAAATGATTACATTTACCACGACTGAGACAGGTTCAGTATTCGCAACTGTCTGACGTTAACTTTGTCTATATTTTATACGTAATTTTGGTACATTGACCAGTCTGAGGAAACACGTCCCAAACGTGAGAAGCTAGACTCCATTTGACTTCAGGCAATCATTCTTGGTACTGGGTAGCAGTGCACATTTATAATTATGTCGGAGTGTCAAAATGTTGCTGTTGACTGTCTATCATATTGGCAATTTTATGAAAATGGTTTTACACCATGTCTGCCATCTTGGAGTCAATGTCGTCAATTGGCATATAACATCGTTCAACCAGGCTGTCTATGGGTTATAAAGCTCATTGAGGCAGTGTCCTCTCACTAACACGGTCTGGGTCAGTTGCAAAGGTTTTATTTTCTTTGCCCCGTGCATCAAAAGGGTGGTTGCTGTCAGAACAACAGGGTGGGGTGCTTGAATAAAACATGCAATGAATTGTAGGAATATCGTTTGTTTGTTTGTTTGTAGTCACAAGACAAACGTAATCATAGCTAGATCTGCAAAACATCGCCCATGTCCATTATTTTCACAGGCTATCGCTTGTACTATAGAAAGTATGTTGATAAATGCGTCAATACAGGAACATACCGATAGTTTGTTTCCAACAAGTTGATCACATGTTGTTGAGAACTGTAGACCGTTCCGCTCAGAGCAGCATCCCTGTGATCACGTGACAGCAGGCTCCGTGTGTCCATACATCAGGATCCGGGACGCCGCTCAAAGCCGGATTTAGGGCTGTGTGATCCAGATAGGAGAATACAGGGGTGAGAGGGGTAAGGATGGGTGGGGTGCTCAGTTACTATATATTGAAACACTAGGTTCATATAGTATATAGGGAATAATCGGTATTATATTCTGTATTATAGTTGAATACTCTATCTTGATTTGCTGTGTGATTCCAAAAGGAGGAGGATATTAGTATTGAGGTGGTCATTTATTGCATATTTTGACACTATTCGGTGCATAGTAAATAACGGACTCTGTGCTTATCAGTACATAATGATCCTCGTTACGTTCTGATCTTTCCTACTGATCCGTCAGCCGGTGATAATATTCACGACTATCGGTGATCAATTGCAATTACCGACAGCGGATCGAGACACTGTGTGTTTGCACAGACTGTAGAGGATTACATCTTTGTTTGTATTATGCACGTAATTCAAAGTCACATAGACAGAGTATGGCCTATTGTAGATTACTGTTTGGTGAATGATGCAGGCTTACACTTATAACAAATGTCAAGTCACACTTCATATCATTAGAAATGTGTCAAGTGAACTTGTGACAGCATCCAGAAACTAGGTCCAAGTGTCCTGCAATGTGAACGGAGTGAACAACAATGACCTTTTATTGCTTTCCATTTATTTATTGCGCAATTGACAACTGAAGATCTACCAGATAACTGATGTGTGTATTTGCTTTGTTTTATCCCATTCGTTTGGGTTGTTAATCACACTTGCTGATTGAAATCCAACAACATGTCAATTTTTATACATGTAAGTCAACGATACATTCATAATCGGTTTCAGTATACACACATCATATACATATGATACTATCCATAATCCTGTCAAGTAACAGATATGATGATAATCCACTGTCCACTTTTACCACAGATATCCATCGTCTTGTAATGAGATATCATTGCTCTAATTGTTGCTTTTGCTTGGTGCCGGTGTCTGTGTTCATTCACGGCTATACATCATACACGGTTGCGCGATAGTTGCCGCAGTGACACTCCACACACTTTCTGCTGTACTCCCCACTATCCTCGCTACCCTGTCCAGCAATCTTACACACCCACCTGCCGTGACCGCCCGTTATCACGTCCAACCGGCCCACGACCACCCCTGCTGCAAAGTAGTAATTTTCATTCCCAGAGGTGTAAAGGTGGCTGACGGTCATCGCCTCGGCGACCATATCCCAGATCGTGGCTCCCTCTCCGATGCTCATACCGACATCCCTTGCCACTTGGCACTGAAATCAGCGTATATGTGTAATGCGCTGTGTTCTAACTATAACATAAACTTTTTCCACCCACTTTTTTTCTTTTCTTTTCTTTGGGAAGGGGAGGATAGGATAAGATGGTTTAAAAGCGGCTGTGAACGATAAAAGACCAATATCAGTCTAATGTCTAATTTGGCTCTGTCATGTTATAATTGATCCTATACCAGCAAATAGCAAACATCACCAAGTAGACGTTTGCAGCTGATATCATATTGATCGGTGATTGTGCATTCAATATTTATAAGAATGCCAAAAATGGACCAAATTGGCCCTGTGGAAGCACAGTTTAATTGGCAAAGTGGCCAAAATCGAATCACTTCGGTGTTGCCTCACGCCTCATAGTTGTGCAAAATTTAAAACAAAATCGATTCATCGGTAAACACTCTACCTTGTCCGGGACACTACATAGATCCATAGATCCATAGATATATACATATATACATAGTTAACAGTTAAGTGAACATAAGGCTCTCATTTAAGCTGCTGAAGCGACGCAACAACAACCAGGCAAAAGCTATATTTCATCTATATTCATCTAGGCTATATGTTAACACCAAGTGGTCACAAGCCGGAGAAGTCGGCTGGAGGGCCTCACGTGTTGACCATCACGTTTCTAAACATCCACTTTATTAAACGTTAATTATCGGTCTTGATTTCGTCACTCTGTGCACTTAGACATTGACATATATGTGCCTCTTGGTCAGATCTGGGGCAAATCCACAATGTTTCAATCTATGCAAATTAAAAGCAGACTATAATGATAAACGGCTCATCAATATATTGCAAACACATCAGCAACTACCAGCAGTTCACCATTTTCATAATACAAGAACTATAAGATATTTGAAATACTTACCTTTTCAGCCATTGTTCCCAGGTACTAACTTCAAGTGGATGTGGTCTGTCTTTGCTTGTCGTGGCCATCACGAGAATCTGTCTGATAATCACAGAGGCGGTCGCCTTATAGAGGTGGTTTTAACTAGAGGCGCTACAGTAGTGCGATCTCGTGTGTGCGCTTGACGTTGTTTTGTGCTAAAGCCACAGTCGGGCGGTCACGAATATGGAAGCCGAACCAATACGGTTTTCTGGCCATTGTTATTGTGAACATGTTGTCACCACATGTGTAACTTTTAAAGCTTGAAGCATATTTGCCCTGTGTATTTTCCTTATCCCACGGCATTATTAAAGTCAAAGTGATTAACAATCGTGACTGTGTGACTGGGGCTTAACGCACTGGGCACAAAAGGTGTGTTTTTGACTAACGGTATTTGACAACTACTTAGTACAAAGTCGCGACGGAGGTATTATGGAAGGCTTCTTGTTGTATTTTTTTTCATGAATTGACACTCACCAAGGTATTGGAATAGACCGTTATCACATAAGATACATCCCCGTGTTGTTGTAGTGAAGACTTGAGACCACAAAATATGATCTTATTATTGAGTTAGTGTCCGTATAGAGGTGGTCTTAATATTGAAGGTTCTACTGATTGTGGTCTACACAAATGTGGTGGGAGGTGTAGGGAAGTAGGATGTGAGGCGGTACAGATTGGTGGGTTGCTCACTTATTATATATTGAAGCATTGGGTGGAGTATATATATGGAACGTTATACTTATCAGTATATAATGTCCTCCCGTTCTAATCTTTCTGACAGATCAGTTAGCCCATGATACCATTTATAATTATCGGTGATCAATTGCAATTAACGACAGTGGATCAAGACGTTATAAACTATCGGGTTACGCTTCTAAGTGATAAGAAATGTATCAAGTGATTTTGGAACAGTCATCAGATTCATAAAAATATGATATATGTATAATGTTAATGGAGTGAACAATTTGAACATTCTACTGATTTCCATTTATTCACTTCACAATTGATATTTGAAGAAAACAAAACACCTGATTTATGTATCTATTTATGTTGTGTCTATCACAATCATAACCATTCATAGTGGTAGTTTAAAATCCGGCAAAACGTCCATTTTATAAATCAATGGTATATTCATCAGCTTATCCAGTAAATATAAATCAATGTCCATGATATTATCCATTAGCCAGTCTATAACCAGACATTACACTTGACTATCTTCCACTGTGATCACATATATCTATGGTATTATAATATCATTGTTGTAATTATAAATCAATAATATCCCAGAACAGTTACTTTGGCGCTGTGTTCTGTGTTTATGCATTGGTAAACACGGACACCTCATAGTTGTCGTTGCGACAGACCACCAACTTTCTGCCAGGCACATCAATATTAGTATCTTCACAGAGATCACTAACTACACAGCTCCACTTGCCGCCCGACTGGCTTCTACACGTTGGCGGATTCCTTTAGCCATCTCCGAATAGTTTTTCCCCTGCATGTTGTTGATGGCCGCAGCCACCATATCGCAGATCAGGTTTGCTTCTCCGGCGCTCATGTTGCGCACTGTAACAACTTCCCACTGAAATACACTTCCCAAGATTTGGTAAAATTAACAACAAAAGACAGGCTGACATGATAAACGTTGTGTGTAATCAACTGGGGGTGGGTGACTTTATCTATTTATGGGGGTCGGTGGGGGTGATAATTACAAAATGTGTTATAGTGATAATATGTGACGATGGAGTGACATGATGGGGTATGCAAATTTTCATCATTTATTTGAATCGGTGTTCGTTACGTTTATGAATGATTATGACAATCTGAGTGTACAGATTTTAACTAGGCCGCAGGCTGAGGTCACATTTGGGCTCTTGACGGTTTTTGTGTTAACGCAGACAGACGGACAGTCACGAGTCTTAACCGACTTAATACGGTTTGTCATGTATTTAGATACTTGTTTAAAATGATAAATTTAAAATTTTGATATATCTAATGCCTTTGTATTTTCCTTATCCCACTCCATGATTAAAGTTAAAGTGATTAACAATCCTGACTGTGTGACTGGGGCTGAACAGACTATTACAGTGGTTTGTTTTTGACTAACGTTATTTGTCAACTACAAAGAACAAAGTCGCTTTTCACTGTCATATTGAAGGTTTCTTGCTGTTTAGAGAACATACTTATATTGCCAAACAAGTTTTCTGTATTATTTCCATGAATTGACGTTAATAACAAGGATACTGGTACGTGTTATGTTATGGCGGAAGTCCTGAGATTGCAAAATGATAGTTTTTATGGAGTTGGTTTCCATATAATTGGTCTTATTATTAAAGTTTTTACTGGTTGTGGTCTTCATAAATGTGCGGGTACTAGTAATAAAATGGATGTTGAATAATCACACTGAAGAAGATTTTACAGTTCAAGAACAGTATTAGCGGTATGTGGGATGCAACATTTTTTAAACTATGGGATGTGGGATCAAATTTATTTGCCTGACTTGTATTTGAGGCTACAGGGGTCAAACATTATGGATGGGTATAAAACTTTGATATGAATATATTGAAGCACAGTAGAACCCTGTATCTGGGACTGCCACCGTACATAAGACCACCCCCCGGGTGTTCTGATCTTTCGGGTGATCTCTATACTAAGTTTAGTTTTGTAACTATCAGTGAAAGGTTGGGACCATTAAAAGTGGACCTCAATAGAGAGGTCGTTTCTAAGTGACAAAGTTTTACTGTACTGGTTTATAGTTCAAAATTCAAAGTAGATTTGTATTTTGTTTGAGGAAGTTCAACAATTTGAAGATTCTACTGATTTAATTTATTCACTTCCACTGGCAAAATTGATGAAAACAAAATCATGATTGTGATTTTTTTGTTGTCCATATCAGAAAAGACAACATTCTGAAGAAATGACCGTCTGTCAAACCATCAACTAGTGATGGCTGGTTCAACATCGACAATAGTAAAATATAAATCGATGCTATGTCTATCCATTGGCCAGTCTATAACCAGACACATTCAAATTGTTATCTTAATACTGTGATCAAATATATCTATGGTACTTTTAATATCAATTTTGTTGTAATTAAATAAATAACATCCCAGAACAGTTACTATGAAAATGTGTTCTGTGTTTTTTCAATTTGGAGAAATTTGAGGTCAAATAATAGTTGTTGTTGCCATTGTTCACATGCTTTCTCGAGTGTTTTAACTACTATCTGTATGTTCATAAATCATTCTCAACTTGCCGCCCCTACTGGCTTCTACACATTGTCTGATGATTTCAGCCATATCCCCAAATTTTGCCCCGCATGTTTTGCTTTGGGCCCAAAATAGCGCAGATCTGGTTTGTTCTTCATTTACGTGGAGGTCTATATTTTTAAAGACCTCCCACTGAAATAAACAGGTAACGTGACAGCCGGATTTTAGTTATTCATAAACACAAAGTAACTAATTTAAAGTCAAAGACTGATGTGATATATTTTGTGGAAAGTGTGTGTTTTGTTATGTAATTTTGTGTGTGTGTGTGTGGGGGGTCAACACAACACCAGAAAGAGTTATAAATCCTATACTTCCTCATGCTTAATAGCCAAGGTTTCATCATTTTATTTGAATCGGCTAAATTATGGAATTCTTACCTATGAAATTCATGTCAATAGAAAGTGTTGTTACGTTTATGAATAAATATAAAATCTTCCTTTTCAATAACATGGTATCCCACTGAAGAAAAATGAATTTGTAATGTTAACTAACTCTCATGTCATATTATTATATCAGTATTTGTTGTATAAATTTTGTTCACCAAATCATCTTGTCACTGTGATAATATAATGTGGTCCTGATTTATAATCACTATGATTTGAGACACACCAAGGGCATAATCCTAAAAATTGATTTACGATGATAAGTCCAAAATAAACATTTATGCGTTTTCACAATTGCAGAAGTATAGAATAATGTATAATTACCCCCATTGTCCTGAATGAGTGTCCACAAAAGGGAATTCCTCCGCTGCGACTGTGTTCACAACAATCTTCTGTATGCATCCATCAAATCCCCCGATCACTACTGGTCTCATTTGCATATTGTCCACGTGATCCACCATACAACAGAACCTTCAGTTATGACCACCTCTAAAAAGAGACAACTGTTAGAAAAGATCACCACCAAAATAAACCTTTGACTACAAGGTCTGGAATCATATTTAACAACAGCACCACAAACCTCCATAAAGAGACCACCTCTTGATCTGGCTTGAACTGTTAATGGAAATAGAGTTCTACTGTAGTAAAAAGTCAGCATTTCGAACATGTTATTGATATCACACTCAGGAGGTGGACTTCTGTGGTTATCATCTTAGTTATGAACAGTGTAACCTCTCAGTTAAAACCACCAAAGGGCTGACATAAAGTGGTCCCACTAGAGAAGTGGTCTGTCTTTGCTTGTCGTTGTCTCTTTGTGGAGGTTTCTGATCGGGAGAAACGGTCTGATCATTACAGAGACAGTCTCCTTATAGAGGTGGTTTTAGTTAGAGGCTCTACTGTAGTGCGATCTTGTGCGCTCTCGGCGTTGTTTTTTGCCGCAGTCAGACTGTGCCGAATACTGCATGTGAATAAGTCGTGGTTTTGTAGCCTTTGTCGTTTGGAATATTTTCTCATCATAGATGGGTTTTTAAAAGTTGAACCATCTTTCCCCCAACATACGTTCCATATCCCACGGCACGATTAAATTCTAAGTGATAAACAACCGTGACTGTCAGACTGGGGCTTAACAGACTGTATACAAGAGGTTTGTTTTGACTAACGTTATTTGCCAACTGCTTGGTACACAGTCGCAGCAGAGTTATTATGGAAGGCTTCTTGCCTTTTTTCATAAATTGACGTTATTATAATTATGATACAGACCCATGTTTTTGTAGTGAAAACATGAGATCACAAAAATATGGTCTTATGGAGTTGGTGTTCGTATAGAGGTGGTCTTACTATTAAAGGTTCTACTGGTTGTGGTCTTCATAAATGTCTTGTAAAAGGAAGAAGGTTGTGACATTTTAAAGTGGTTATATACACTGTGGATATGGGAAGGCCAACATATAGGCCATGAGCTGGGGCAGATGTTGTCACCATTTTAGGGGCAAATTCTTATTACAATTTCAATACCTTATGTGGTCCAATGAAAAACCAGATACGATACACATCGCAGATGAGTAGCTTTTAAATGAAAAAATCAGCAATTTTCATAATGGCCCCCACAGAATCTAGAAGTACCCTGACACTATCAAAAAATACCTGACAGAGGATGGAATCTACACTAAATGATATATCAAATATTTTATCATTTTGGATTAATGCTCCATTGCACATCAGCTTTCATCACATATGAAACAAATTCAAGATGGCCACAAAATCCAAGATGGCCGCCTAAAAACTTGGTAACAGATAAACTACAACATAATGTTAATAAACTATATATATATAGTTATATGATAATAAAAATTATATTTTTGTTGTATATTAGCATAAATGATGATATAAATATATATCTTAGATTTATTTTTTATGAAGGACTTTGAAACATATACTATTAAGGGTTTTATTCCTAGAAACAAAACGACATGAAAAACACATGTTTTTAGTCTTTTATCAGATATATGTATATGATACCGATGTTAGGAAATATTAAATATGGCCACATGAAATTTACAAATTGCTCTTAGATGAATCATCATGGATTATTCTCTATGCATTGAATAAGAATATAAAGGCATGAATTAATCCTCACTTTGAGAGTGTGGACTCGCTGTTATGCTGGGTCATATCAGGTAAGTGGAAATGACTTCCTCAAATCAATGATACATATTCTCAAATTGTTTTTAGAGAACATTGCAATAATAGTTTTAAGAAATATAGACAATTGAATAGAATGATACAACTTTGCAGAGATATCATTACCGTATAATTGTATATTTAATAGCATAATTTGATCATGCAATTAAAGACATGTTACAATGTAATATTTCAATAACCAAGAACTTGATTACTTTGTTTGTGTACAATATCTGTTTTCTTTACATACTCATGCCCAATCCTCCTTTGCTTCATCATCACTTGTGGTATCTTTGGACAATTTCAGTAGAGAAAAAAAAGATGGTACCGATATCCAAAATTTGGGGTCTCAGCTCATAGCCTAATAATGTTATGGGATGTGGGACATAAGAGATGTGATACTGGGGCTGTGTGATCTACACAGGACGGTACTGGTGGGTGGGGTGCTCACTTGCTATATATTGAAACATTGGGTGGAGCGTGTATAGGGGATCTCTGCTTATCAGTACACAATACCCCCACCCCCACATGTTCTGATATTTCTGACTGATCCGTTAGCCCATGATACCATCTATAACTATCGGTGATCAATTGCAATTAACCACAGCGGACCAAGTTACGTTTCTAAGTGGTATGAAATGTATCAAGTGGAGTTGGGAGAGTCATCAGAGTCATAAATGTGATACATGTATAATGTTAATGGAGTGAATAATTAGAATATTCTACTGATTTCCGTTTATTCACTTCACAATTGACAATTGAAGAACACGAAACACCTGATTTATGTATCTATTTATGCTGCATCTATCACAATCATAACCATTCGTAGTGGTAGTTTAAAATCCGGCAAAACGTCCATTTTATAAATAAATGGTATATTCATCATCGTATCCAGTAAATAGAAATCAATGTCCATGATATTATCCAGTAGCCAGTCTATGACCAGAACTACACTTGACTATCTTCCACTCTGATCACATATATCTATGGTATTATGATATCCAGAGCAGTTACTTTGTCGATGGGTCACCTCTTAAACAGGGTCACATCAAATTTGTCACTGACACAGCACACCCACTTTGTGTAATGCACACAACTACCTTCTTTACCGCGCTCACTAACTATACAGTTCCACTCGCCACCCTTACTGGTTTCTACATGTTGGCTCAGTCCTCTAGCTATCTTCGTATAGTTTTTCCCCTGCATGTTGTTCATAGCCATAGCCACCATATCGCAGATCTGCGCTGCTTCTCTGGCGCTCATGTTAAACACTTTTGCAACTTTCCACTGAAATACACAAGTAACGTACTACTGGATGTTATCTATTTATCAAGGTTTGGTAACGAATTAACAACAAAGACAGGATAAGGATAAGGATAAATTTATTTCGGACTTACATTCATATTCACAAGTGAATTGTATACATTGACCACATCAAAATTAATTTTTTACGTTTCAATTTGCATTGAAGCGCATGACAAAAAAATTTGGGACATAAAACTAATGTCCAAATAGTATTTAAAAAACAATTCTCAACAATCACCATTATTGACTAAAATCCATTTTATTTTAATTTAAATCATATTATAAATAATCTCATTTAAGTCAAACCGTTGCTGAGACCACTACTACGGCGTAGTCTAAACTTTTTTTGCTCTCCACTATTAAAACACGCCTTGCGACGTCAGCGGCTGTATTGATAATTTGATAAAGTTTAGACTAAAAACATAGTAGTGGTCTCCGCACTACTGGAGTTTCATTTAATCGCATAAATGAGCACGCTGATTGACCAATCAGCGTGGGTTATTGGCGGTGATTTTTTCACGGAATGATAGAATATATACATATATACATTACATCAAAAATTATATTAAATCAATTCATTAAAGCTATTTCATTATATTGTCGGAGGCTGACGTAATAAACTTTATGTCTGTAAGCAATTTTTTTTTTATTTATTGTATTTATATTTATTTTTACCCCCATTGTTGCCATTGTGAGTGTGTGTGTTTGTGTGTATGTGTGGGGTGCATGTGTTATAGTGATAATGTGTTTTTGGGTGGAATGTGAATATTTCCAGAGCTATGTAGTAGGCCAAATTCATACCACAAAATCACAGTCAACCTAGTGATGCTTGGTTCATGTTAAACTAATCATGACATTATCAGTGTAAAGAGGTCACTCTTCATCCTACACACTAAAGGGGAAAAACTATGAATTTTTCAACGAACGTCACATTATGATATAAATCCAACCTTGGAAACATACATTGAAAACTTGATGATACCCATGCAGCAGGTTTACTGTAGTACAAAGTCAACACTTAGGATTGGTTCTTTATATACAATACACCAGGTACCAGGTGCTTGACTGCATTTATGACCATATAAATTCTCCCCGTGGCTGACCTCAAGTGGTCGATGTATGCTTGTGTAAGTTTAGGACGGCAATAAACACCATGTCTGTTTGTGATTTACTTACTTTTAGTGACTCTTCTCTTTTATCATGTTATAAATCTAGTAAGATTTCACCTTACACTTCTAAATAATAATAAAAAGTGTATCAACCAACTGGTAAAGACTGTGTAACCGTGAAACCGATGATGGTCCCACCACCTCAAAGAAAAAAATGGAGTTTCTTCAATGAAAGTCGTATTATGATTTAAAAAAACAACAACCTGGGAAGCATTCATTAAAAATTCCCTGCGAAATCTTTGCTATATCTTAACAACATTTGGCCACAAGCCAGTGAAGTCAACATCATGTCTGGCGATCCCAGGCTTTTACAGCAAGGCTTCTGTAAACCTGCCAAAAAAGACCTCTTCTTGACTTGACTTGCCGCTGTTAATAGAAAGTTCTACTGTAGTGACGAGTCAACGTTTTGAACATGAACTAAATACACTGCGCATCATCACTGGCCGGTTATCAACATATTTATGAACAGTATAAATTCTCAATTCCAAACACCAAAGGACTGACTTCAAGAGGTCCCAATAAAGAAGTGGTCACTATGCTCGTCATGGTCTATTTGTAAAGTGTTGTCAACGAGAGAAACTGTCTGATCATTACAAAGCTGGTCGCCTTATAGAGGTGTTTTTATTAGAGACTCTACTGTAGCGCCAGCTCATGCGCTGTCGGCGTGGTCATGTGATAAAGCCGCAGTCAGACTGTGCCGAATACTGAAGCCGAACAAGTCGTGGTTTTGTAGCCCACGTTGATTGGAACATTTTGTCATCATAGATGTACTTTTCAAAGGTTGAACCATCTTCCCCCAACATACGTTCCATATCCCACTGTACGATTACATTCTAAGTGATAAACAAATCTGACTGTGTGACTGTGCACAAGAGGTTTGTTTTTGACTGGTGTTGTTTGCCAACAAAGTCGCGACGGAGTTATTATGGAATGCTTCTTACAGTCTACCATTTTTTTAATGAATTGACCCTCACCAAGGTATTCAGATAGATCGTTATCATATAAGGTACAGTACCATGTTGTTATGAAGACTTGATATAATAACAAAATATGGTCTTTATATGGAGTTGGTGTCCGTATAGAGGTGGTCTAATATTGAAGGTTCTACTGATTGTGGTATTCATATATGTGGTGGGAGGTGTAGGGAAGTGGGATGTGAGGGTAAAGACAAGGGTTGTGAGAATTTAAGGAAGTGGTACGAAATCTGTGGAATTGGAGAATGAAGGCCACAATAAGAGTTGGGGTACTAGGGCTGTGTGATCCAGAGAGAAGGGTACGTGGGCTGAGAGTGATAATGCTGGGGGGGGGGTGCTCACTGGTTATATGTTGAAACATTGGGTTGAGTGTATATAGGGGATGTTGTGCTTGTCAGTTCATAAATTCCCCCTCACCCCCGTTCTGATCTTTCTGACTGATCCGTTAGCCCATGATACCATTTATAAGTATCTGTGATCAATTGCAATTAACCAAAGTGGACCGAGACGTCATAGACTATCGAGTTACGCTTCTAAGTGATAAAAAATGTATCAATTGAACTTGGGACAGGAACGAACAATTTGAACATTTTTTTACTGATTTCCGTTTATTCAATTCACAATTGATAATTGATTTATGTATCTATTTATGCTGTGTCTATCACAATCATAACCATTCACAGTGGTAGTATAAAATCCGGCAAAACGTCCATTTTATAAATAAATGGTAT
>CM032662.1:2379764-2394359 GCA_019095985.1 Streblospio benedicti
GGTGAAGAGGGAGCACACCAGGTCTGCGTATGGTCGTTAGCTAACAGACGCCCCCTGTACACAAGAGGTTTGTTTGCGCCATATTTCTACTTAGTATATGATCGCGACGGAGTTATGAAGCGTCTGTTGTTGATAAATTACTGGCTGCGACTTTATGAACAACCATTATACTGATACCGGCTCCCCGCTGCGCTGTTACATTACAGATGAAGTGACTCTCGGCGTCTGTTTTTACCTATTGACAACTGCGCACGGCGGCATCCGAATAGCAGGTTATCACAAACACGCGGCGACCAAGTGACGTATTCAGTCGTGCTGTTTTATGAAAAAGTTTCCATTGTGTTTTCAAGTGCAGTTAAAAAGTGGCTTCACTCTTTGTCACGGTGTCTATGTAGCTGTGCTGCGTGGCTGACACAGACGGATATGGCTGGGCGCTCGGGTTGACCAAGGCTGCTGGGATCGTGTCGTTGATCTGGGCTGCCTCGCCAGTTCGCATACACTGAAACTCTTTGATGTGGACACCTCAAAATAACATTATATAATTAAGTATCATACAATCTCACCTATGTAGTTTGTTTTCCTTATATGCGACTGGAATCTGCCAATCTTTTATAATCTTCAATTCTACCCTCTGTTTTATATGGCAAGCAAGTTCCTACCACTGTAATCACATAGCTGAAGACACATCTTCCATTTGACTATATCAAGTGCTCCTAGCGGGACTCGAACTCAAGACCCCAATGTTACGAGACCAGAATGATACCATCATCCCAAGCAGCGGGATAAAGATGATGGTGATGTGACAATTTGTTCAGATATTTCAATGGCAGATAAGAGCAACATGGAATAACTAATGATAATTTTCTACAGTTTTGGACAGTAGAACATCCCATTCAGCCCACCTGAATTTCACGCGTTCCAAGCCTTCACAAAAATTTCCATATTGTATAACTAATGTTGAGAGCTTATCAATCTCTGCTGGTCGCTACCCGGCGAGCACAAGACGTTCATCTAACGTGGATGTCTGGCGTTGACTCACTGTAGAAACGTAATTGTAAAAATTGGATCAACGTGGACTTTTTAAGCTGAATCAAAGCAGATATTTTGACTTTGGATCAGCGTTGATGCGTTGACGCTGTGTCAATGTTAAATGTAATCAGAAGAATAACTTAAGAAATAATAGACACCAAACATCTTTTTTTTAAATTCATTACATTCAGTACATCGTCCTTCAGCACAATTAAGAAAAAAGCCATGATAACACAAATTTTACATGATTATGATTTTTAGAAACAAAAGATATTAAACTTTTTTTCATATATACAATAAGTTCATATATCCCTTAAATGCAACTTACAAAATACATGATGTTGATGTTCTTGGGCAGAGTTATAAATCGAGACATTACGAAACATGACTGAACACATGACAGCTAGAACTAATACATGTATCAGTTCACTTTGAGTTTTATAGATTATATGGAAACACTTCTTATATTAACTATCATGATATAGACCAAATAACATGTTATGGCTCAATGAGTTGAAATCTAACTTGACTTAGCATCTTTTTCATAAATCCTTTGGGTTTAGCATAAATTTATAAATCTCTATTGTAGGACACAATGATCTTTGTACCTTCCCGCCGTGTATCTTGAATATTTAATTTCACTCATTTGACTTCCCGTTCCATTTAGTTTAATGCTGTTATTTCAAGAACAGAAAAAAAACTAAACATTTAATCCAGCACACACAAAAAATTGATGGAAAAACCTATCCTTTTCTGAATCTCTTTATTAGCAGATAATAATGTTTATGTCTGCGCGGCGGCCATCTTGAGTGACATCATCAATCACCGGCCAATGGCAGCTCGCGTAACATCCGCTCGTTATTGGCTTCATTAAAGCCGCCATCTTGGTCTCTGCTCATTAATAATGGGGAGGGGTTCGGATTCCACACCCGCGAGAGACGCATCATCGTTAATAGTGAGGGGTGCATGAGCACGGATAGACAGAAAGTTTTTAAAATTGCACAGGCAAAATAACTGAACCTTTTTATTATTTGTAATGCACTGCTAGGAAATGGTTTGACGGCTATTTTGTATTGGTGAACGGTGGCATTAGATTTTATCCCCATAGAATTTAAGAGGTGTTCTGATTTTAAAAAGGAACAAGATCAGTCATTGCTGGTCTTTAGTAGAGTTAAATTGCATTGTTATGATTAAGCCTTAGCGTAAGTTCAAACTATAGATATCATTTTCAATTGCGGAGTACATTTTGTTTATTTACACACATCACACTACTCCACTAGCACGAAAGGCATAAGAACCCCTTCCACCCTTCAACTGTGATTGCAAAAGGGCGAAGTTAGAATTTGGTTTTCATGCAGTTTACAACCGAGCACCACCTTTATCGGGACCAAACAGAATTAATCACTCAGTGGTGTTTATTTAGATTTTATATTGTATGGAAATCGACGAGCGTCTTGGTTTAAGGACCAACACTAACAGTTGAGTGCCTCCCCTCAAACCAGGTTGAAACGTGACCCCCCCCACAACCACCACCACCCAACCACCCACCCCCGCCACCTCCCACTGCACGGCCATGAAATTCCATAGTAAAAGTACACGTTTAATGAATTTACAATGCAATAGGGCATGTAATATTGCTAAATAATATTATCTTGTAGTAATACCTATACATTTATGATGTCAATAGCTTATAATCTCATATTTAACAAAACGCTATTAGGAGTCTAGCCATGCTTGGATATTTAAAAAGGTGAACGAAATTTGCATAATGATTGCCACTTCTAAAAATGTGTTCTACAAGTATGCGGAGTCCTACCCCTACTGGTGAATTTAAATATAAAGTTGAGTGTCCGTCTCATCACCTTTCAAATAAGTACTCCCAACCAGTCCTCCCGAAAACACACGACTACCCTCAGTAGCATTACTGCTGGCCAGTCCTCTATTGAGATCAGGACACGTGATACTGGAATGTGAACCTGGGGATGAGGCATTCTGTTTTAACACAAAAATGGCTTCTTTTGTGCATCTTATAAAATGTCCTTTTAAAAATTCACATGGACACTGTTTATAGCACGTATATACACTTTCGAAATTGAGCCCCCAACCGCCCCTGTACCATTAATGATGGGGAGTATACAGTAACACTAGTGAAACAGGGGTCCTACATTTGGAGGATAACTTTGTTATCAAATCGCCTGTTAACTGTATAAAACATAATTTTAAAAGTTCATATAGGAATGTTGTAGTCTTGTTGGTCTTCGGGAATTTCTTTTACACCGTACATAATCCAGTTGACTAAAATCTCAACAATTTGCAATTCGGCACGAAACAGATGCAGATGAAGGCTCAACTGGATCTCTAAAATAAACTGGTGTGTGTATATGAAATTCCGGTTGTTCCGTGTACAGCATATGTTCTCATTTGTTTTTAAATTTCTTCTGCTGTATGAGTTCATTAATGAAGTGTGCAAGGAAACGGTAAAACTCATGACATTGTTAATCGGCCAGGTATTAGCAGATAGTAAACCAGCTTTTTATGTAACTTACCAGAAGCAGCACTTTGCTCACCGTGGCTGAGCGTAATTAAGTGGTGTATGTTCGCTGCCGAGGCTGCGATCCATCATGGAGCGAGCCAGGATCAGCCTGGATCTTGTTTCATCACCAGTGATGGGTGTAATGGATGGTGGGGCGAGCTAATCCGTGATCCTCCGGCTAAGGCCGTCTTTATACAGTGTCACCCACACTTGGGTTCAATTACAAGTATGAAATTCAATTGCAATTAGAATTATACACTTCTTTTCAGTGGCAATTGCAATTATGCTCTGATTATTTGGTTCAATTGTAAGTACAATTACAGACATATTTTCAATTACAACCTGAAATTCAAATACAATTAAATTTTGTACATACAACAAGAATACAATTAAAAGTTGCTAGATATTGATAACACCATTTTTTATTCATTGCTAGGTTTAATTTTCAGTTACATTTGTGACAAGCGAAGCATAACAACATTTTATGTTAACATTTCATTATCATGGTGCAAGGTAACTTTAGAGTGTACATGAAAGACGCCCTGCGTTGATATGCTGCCTTTGAGGAGGTGTTACAGCTGAAAGGCCACATAAATAGACCACAAGTACAAGTATACTATGCCTTTTCCAATACCCACCTATATATGATCAGTGTCCATGCTATCGCACACATACACACACTAACAACTCACTAGTCACCAAATGACCACTCATTGATCACTTAGCGACCTCTCGTTTCTGGTGTCATGTCAAACCCTAACAGATGGTCTGCGTGTTAACTGAACAAACACCTCTACACATTGACCACCCACTCACACACTGACCCTCGCTCTCTGCTTGCAGGCCCGGGTTTCTGGGGTCTGGTGAACCCCGAGTGGGTGCTGTGCAGCAAGGGCAAGAAGCAGTCGCCCATCAACATCGACCCCAAGGACCTGCTGTACGACCCCAGTCTGCGCCACCTACACGTCGACAAGCATAGGGTGAGTAAAAGACACTGACCACATAGTGACCACACACCCACTGACCCCCTGCCGTTTGACCCCAGTCTGCAGCACCCCCACCTCGACAAGCACAGGGTAAGATAGTATTCATGTATATAGCACACTGACCACATAGTGACCACTCATTGACCTCCTGTGATTGCTCTACGACCCCGGTCTCGTGAGCCTCCATCACGTTTATCACAATATTCATATCACTGACCACTCTCTGACCATCACCTTTAGACGTCCTTATTATGAGTTTTGAAGTTCTGTAGATTAGCGTTGTCTTCATCAAAGTCAACCGGCAGTGATTCGCAGAAATACATGAAACATGTGCCCCCTGTAATACAATCACCACACACTCCCCATTATACCACTCTATTATATCGAGGACACACCCCTGAATGCTGTTCTCTGATTGGCTGAGATCCAAACTCAGCCAGGCATAATTTCTCCTCGAATGCCCGGTTGAATATTGCCCTCTAGACGCATCCTTTGATTCTTGAAGTTAAATCTCGTCTCGTACTCTTACAGTATTAGAGTATGGAAAATATAACCTTTTAAGCCTTTGTGTCCAACCAGCCGTGAACTGTTGTACTGAAACTAATCACAATTGAAGGAATGCTTACAGTATTCAGCAATAATGTGTTGGCAACATTGCGAATATGATTATCTTCAAAATATGATAAACCTAGTGACTGATATTGGTTTCAGAGAATAGCTTTCAACGATTGTAAAATCCGGAATAATGTGTACAAAACCAGCGACAGGTGGTCAGACTAGTGGCCATGTGTTCCTTGTTGTAGCATTTTTATGAAACAAACCCAGTTTGTGAAGGTTAATCGTGGTATAATGAATATATGTCATATTGTTTCGCCCATTGCCCATATGCATGAATCAATGCCCTCATTTGCTGAATATTGCCCACGTAAGCTCGGGTAATATTCACCAAATTCGAGCATTGATTCATGCATATTGGCAGAAAAAACACGACACAATTTCTTCAATATGAGTAAAGTGTGAGCAGGCTTTGCATGTCCCCTAGGTCTTAAAAAATTAAGACCTTAACAAAGCACCTAAATTGCTGCAAAGTTACACTTATATATATACATACGTTTTGCACTGTTCACCTATTTTAAACGTGAGGTTTTTCCGTGATAACTACATCACGTCATAAGTCATAAGTCATTTATTTAAGATTTTGAAAAATCCATATATAAAATCCACACTATGTATACATTGCACTAGTAGTTAGTGTTAAGACACCTATGAAGAGTGCGAAATATATTATGTTTAAGAAATCTTAATTGTAATTTGATATTTAGCTAATTTGATATTCGAACAACAAAGATAGAACATAAAATGACATAAAAATGGTATACCGAGGCTTCCAGCCAGACTCCGTGCTATAGAGGCTGGTGACGCCGTACAAGTGACTGTGTAAGTGGCGCGCTTGTGGTGAGGGGCTTCGTGTAATGGCGGCACTTAGCCCGCCCAGGGCCGGGGAGGGGTCCAGCAGTCATCTCTCCCAGGGCCGAGGCGCATGTAGTGTCATCTGGACGCCTGATATGAGTCCCTGGGGGGTGGGGGGGCTAGTAGATGTTCACATTGTTATGTGGCTGCTATCGTGGTGAGCGCTTCCGTATAACTCAGTCCTCCATCCCAGGGACGCCCGGGTGAGGGGGGATTATGTCGTCTGATATATATTGAGCTGTGGGGGACGCGACCTGCTATATTCACGCGACCTGTGGATGGGTGCTGTTTGAAATGATTCTTCTACTGGTGACACTCCCCACTCTTAGAGGAATGTCTATGTGTGTGTGTGTGTTGGGTGGGGGGTGGGGGTGGGGGTCGATTTTCTGTCATTAAAAATAAGGGGGTGATATGAAAGGAAATATATACATCGGTAGTGCAATGTCTGGTCATTAATAACAGGACTTCTACCTCTTGGTCATTGTCTATATAATACGGTCACAGTTGTCCATTCTCTGGCCAAAGCGAGTTTTAATTCTATCTTCTTTTCTATTACGAATGTCTTCAGCCATTCATTCTTATTAGAATGTGTGCAACTCTATATAATTGAAGTTCCGGAAAAAACGGGATCTCGAAATAGTTGAAAACATTGAATTACATTAATGTTATCAGGCGCCACCCAATACGCATGTATACAAAGCGGCGGATTGTAAAGACCTCATATATCACACAGTCCGCAGACATAAACGTGGACAAAAGCCCATTAAACCCGGCCCAGGAGAATCCCTGCTCTCTCTGTGGCGTATCGCGGCCTTGTTGGTTGCCATGGCAACACGTGCACAAAAAGACGCCTGACAGTGACGTATGCGGCTCCCGACAGACAACCCGGATGTTGTAATGAGTTCAATTGAATTCACACGGGTGTAAAAATGACATTGAGGCCTCTTTCTCCGTGTCTATTTGATTTGATTTGATTTATTCAGAATTCAACTTGTTAAATGCACATTATAAGAAATTAGAAATAAATAGAATGTAAAAAAGGTCTATTTAGAGAAGAGTTTAGGTGGTCTCTTTATAGAGGTGGTCTCAAATGTACAGGAGAAAAATGCAGAGATGTTGTAATGTGTAGATTTGGGTATAAGTATTGACAGAGGATTCTTTCTCCAAGTTCATTTATCTAGGTGGCCAATGATTAGAGGTGTTCTCTTTATAGAGGCGGTATATTAATAAGAATTTAGTATATAGCCTCTGACGGGACTCGAAGCCTTGATTCTGTCTACCAGTCTACATGGCTACATCCCATATATCTATACCTAGAAGGTTCGGAAGCCTCGTTAAAAGGCGTGTCCCGTGTAGAGGACAGTCACCCCTCTGCACCTAAAAGAATTCACCTAGATTGAAAACTATAGCTAGTGTGATCCCCCCACACCCCCGAGGCTCAGTTGGTTACCTAGCCTGCCTCTGGAGGTCCATGTACCAACAACACGTGGCCTCCCTCTGCTATAATAATTAGCAAGTTGATGGCTGGAGAGTACCCATACAGACACAGGCACAAAACGCGCTGAACAGTGGATCACTACAACCATAGGCAGATTGCCTTCTCATATTCGAAACCCCTGAAATCCTGTGGGCGCCCCCCCTCCCCGTTACGACCACTTTGGGGCTACTTCACCAAGCACTTGAGCCTTGAGCGCTTGAGAATCCTCACTCAGTGGAAGCTGCAATTAGGATCACCTCTGTAAACAATGTATGTATTTTATTCACTTTACCAAAATCCTTGTAAAAGGCCATTTTTTCCATTGAGACCATCCATCGGTGATTACACATGACTTGAAAATTCAGTGAGAAGTATTGGTTGCATAATGGTACCGACAAGTGAAATAGGTACAGGTCAGGCGAGCGAACGCTAATGTGAATGATTAGCACGTCTGCGCTACGGTAGCGATGTGTTGTATGCTCCCCAGGGAGTTGAGAAAAGCGATATGATATAACAAGGATGCCAATGACCTGGTGTGATGTAAGGTCACTTGAGCACGGTAATAATGAATTATGAGTATCACTAAACATGTACATTTGTCTATCAGCCAGTGACACAGACACACGCATGTCATTGTGTGTACCCCATGCCTGTCGGTGACGATGATGCATGGTCCCTGTGCCCTACTGACAGCCAGGAGCACACGCTGCAAATATGGCCTGGGAGTTTTTACGGCAATGTAATGTGTCACAGGAACACGTGTTGTACTTAGATTTTTGTGGAGGCACAAAACGTTCCTGTTGTTCCCGGTTTTCTGAATCACAGATCTGTAACATGGGTGAAAAAATGATGGATATATACATCAGAATACACTCAATAGGCATACAACTGTTCATGTGTATTCTTACATTGTACTTTCATTTTTAAATGCAATTCAAACTGCACGTTAACACCAAAATTAGAGCATTTACGATGCAGAGAGACCACCACAGACCTCCATAAAGAGACCACCTGTTTGTTGAGACCACTTGAAGCCAAACGCGGGGTGGCCTCAACAGAGAGCTTCTACTGTAATGGAACATTTAGATTATGAATGTAATCAGAAATGCCAGTGCGTTTCAGGGACAGATTCGAGCGGGGTTGGGACGTTTAGAGGGGCATGTTCCCCCACACAAAATTCTCATTTTCATGGGGTTTTGGTATGTACACGAGCCTTTGTGAAACCCAATAAATCATGTGGGCGCCCAAAGCTTTTCATAAACCCGGTATTAGATTAGATTAGATAAGATAAGTTTTTTTTTTCAGGAACAGAAATACAAGCAAAATATAGATCATGGCTGTCGCGTGATGTTCCTTGGATAACACATTAAAGCGTACATAAGTACCACTCACTGTAAGAAAAGACAGTACATCTAAGACGGAATACTGCAGCATCTACCACCATTCCGTGCCCCAAACAACATTGCTGCCAAGATAGCACACGGAGACAGTGACAGATTCGCTGTCGGTCTGTTGACATGCAGCTAAAGGCCCGTCTATTTGCATACACAATGTACCGATGAGTGTGGTTTCTGTGTATTTTATGCATTTCAGTATGACTCCCAATTAGACTATCTCTATATAGAGACCACATCTGTACACAAACCAGCTCTACATAAAGACCACGTCTGTATACAGACCATCTCTATATTGAGGCCACCTCTATATTATGGAGCATCTTTTTCTACTTGAAATGATTATTGTATAACTTCACATCACCGTCAAAATGCCCTCCTTACATTGCCGACACAGCATGAATTCACGTCCAATCTTATTTACCATCGCAAACTGTACAGCAGAGATTCAAATCAATACCATCTCTATAAAGAGATCCCCTCTATAATACGACCATATTGTGGTTTCAAATTTTTGTAAGCAGCCTGCATAAAGAGACCTCTACTGAAATCTCTCACATGTGCTCATGTACAGAAATATCTCATAGTTTCAAAGTCACTATCAGAATTTCTTATGGAATAAATCAGTTATTTTATATACAGGTAAATTTGACTTTAGCTTTCAGATGGCAATGGACATATAAACATACATATATAAAGACTCTCACCCACATATAGCTTGTACAACATGAAACACATTAGTGGTAGCAGAAACCCCCCTCACATCGGCTGCTGCCGGATGCTGTGAGATGTAGAAATAGACAGTTCGCGTGCGGACACGAGTAAACTACGGGTAATTCACGGGGAGAGGGTGGTACTGGGGGGCGCATACTTTTGCTCAGTATTGAAGCATTGGGTAGTGTTGTTGTGGATATACTATGTAGTACAGTATCGCATGTAGATTATGCAGTTGGCAAAATCTACATATTTTAATACATAGTATACCCATACAGTACAGTAAAACTTCCAATTAAGACCACCTCGCTATTGAGACGACCTTTATCATAAGACCACTTTTTACGATCCCAAACCTTAGTAAAGCTACCAAAAAGAACCTCTGTATAGATACCATCTCTCAATTCAGACTACGTATCACTGGTCCCAAAGGTCGTACTAATATAGAGGTTCTACTGTACTTCAATGCTAACTATACAATTTTCAAACACAATTAGGAGCGTGTCTGAAAATCAAGCCATAAGAGATACATGTATGCACCCACGTTTGTAGGATAATCACGGTAGCCCCCTTCCTATACAGTGGTCATCGGTCTTCTGGGTAAAACTGTAATCTTTAAATCCTTACAAATGTGTTCTCCAGAATTTGCTGCACCATTAACAGCACTTACTCCCCAGCCCCTCACCACAATGTTAGTCAGTGGATTTAAACTCCTTTCAAATATGCGCCCTAGTAAAAAAAAGCCCCCCCCCCTCTTTACCTTCCTCTGTGGTAAGCAGTACCAGTACTTTTATTCCTCTTTCAAAACTGCTCTCTACAACGGGTATCAGGCAGTATTTACTCTTTAAAAAGGTAGGACCAATAAAAACAAAAGCACACCCGTCCACTTCAGTCCCAGTTTTCTATGTTAACTCTTAAATGGCCGGGAAGATGGAAAAAACAACAAAGAACTTCAAATCCTTTCAAGTGTGTGCTCTGCACCAGTAAAGGTAATTCCCCCCCCCCCCCGGAGGAGAGGCACTTAATTCCCGGCGCCATTAGGAGCGGATTAGGGGAGATTAATGCGCGCCTCGCGGCCGGGCTAATTAGAGCGGCGGCGGCGGCGGCGGCGGCCTCGTTATGGCATAGACGGATGGGGGGAGGGTGTGCGTGTGTGCACGTGTGTGTGTGTGTGTGTGCACGTGTGTGTGTGTGCGTGTGCACGTGTGTGTGTGTGTGTGTGGGTGCGTGTGTGTGTGCGTGTGTGTGTGCGTGTGTGTGTGGGTGCGTGTGCGTGTGGGTGCGCGTGGGTGGGTGCGTGTGTACAACCAGTCGCATGTAGCATGAGCGTTTGATGGGCGGTGTGTGCGAGTGTATGTATGAGCCACCTGTGTTATGGAAGGGGGGGTGTAGGAGGCTGACTTTTCTGAACTCTTGGTGGACTCTGAGGGGTTATACATCACTTTACGTTGACTTTTTTTTAATCGTGGACATTTCTTCTAAGAGCGTGTGTGTGCGGTCTGCCATTCAAGGCCAAGGGGCCAGCTCAAAAGGTGAAAAGTGCACACAGCCTCTCTATAACGAATGCTCAGTGACTGGCCTCAAGTGGTCGCAATAGACACGTCGTCTATTTATACAGGCTAATGAGGGATAATGGATCTTGTTGTAGAGGTGGTCTGTTTTTTGTGCGTAGAGTTATCAGCTCTGTAAATGCAAGACTGTATTGTACACAGAGGACAATACCGCAACATCTTTTACTGTGTTGTCTACTTTACATGTAGATCTACAGACAAGCATACAAAGTTAACTAAGCTTTCCAAAATGTACAAAAATACACAAAATGACTCGACTGATTGCTGAGTCGTGGTTTAATTGGCTGTTTACTATCGCCATCTCCAGTGCGTCTTTGACAGCCTCAAGCACAATACGGCACGAAATTGACACAAACCCCAGTTAGGAAACCCGCATTCAGCCCGCCCATGCCCGCTCCCCGCGCCCGGGCGCCCGCGTCTGTGCGCGCCCAGATAAAGCGCCGACCGCCCCCGGGGGAAGCATTAGTCGTGGGCTGACAGCTGCCGGCTCAATGGTCGCCGGCTGTTTCAGGGCCCTAAACCCGTGTACGTGCTGTCAGGCGCCTGTATAATGAGGACTTTAACTTGGTGAACCCAAAGGTTGATTGTCTAACTGTTTTGGCAATGCTCGGAGAGTTTTAGGTCCATTTAATGCTATATGCACTTTGTTAATGTTCAACAGCTATTTTAGGCTTGTACATTGATGTTAGTGTTGAGTGATGAATTTAACTTGGTGAGCCCAGAGGTCGATTCTAACCACTTTGGCAACAGTGGTTACGGCTATTCCGGGTCATTCATCAATGGCCAGCGGCTATTCTATGGTCTTAAACTCATGTGAGTATTCTATGGATCATGCTTGTCTAATATTGAATTTAAGTTGCTGAAACCCAAGTTTGGTTCTAACTACTTGGGCCGCACTGTGAGATTTTTGGACCACTTTCTTCCACTTCAAGTCAATTGAGGTGAGTGTAGGCAACTATGTCAATGTCCAACAGCTTTTTAATGATGTAAACTCGTGTAAGATGTATCATGTGATTCTGTAACCATGGTAACGTTCTATGGACCGGTAGCCTGGCAATTGTCAAGCGAAAGAATGAGTCTCTTGATTAGCAGTTTGATATGGTGTGGTCGCCTCATACAGGAGGTATTACTTTGATATGCTATAGATTTACATCTACACCAGGCCTCCCAATAAGACCACCTCAATAAAGGAGACCACCTCTATTACAACAGCATTTCTTGCAGTTTCAAACCTCCATAAAGAGACAAAAAGTGAGCCCCAATTCTATTCTGGCAATTGCAATTCAACACATCCTGTGGCCTACATAGAGTTTTTACACCCATTGAAATGTTTCCCAACCGCCTGCAAGAAGCGAAATGTGACTAATGGAGGAATTCGGAAGCTGAACGCGCTGATTGTGACGAGACAGTCTGTCCGGGGAGTGGCCATCTGTCAGTGTCCTGCCCATTTACTTACCTCATTCAGGTTAATAGCTGCTTGTTACACGTGTAAGTGAGACGCAGATATAAGAACATGCATTTACTTCATTATTGTACTTGTTCTTGCATGTCTGGACAGTCACTGGCTGATACAGGATTGATGGCAGACATGCTGAAAACCTCATGAAAATGAGGGGGCTTTGTGGAGGAAAAGTCGACGTGTGGCGCCTCCGACCCCCCCCTGCCCCCTGGACATGCCTGGTCTACAGTGGATTGATAATTCTCTCATTCCCTCCTGTATGTCCTTGGTATACTGGATAGAGAGTTGGACTGGTGACCACAAGGTCGTCACTTCGCAGTCGGGTCTGATGGTGGGTGTTGAGCAACTTCATCACAGTTGCACACTGCTCCGTGGGACCTACATGTTAATCAGTTATTAAAGGTCGCTGAATGTGCTGCCGATGCAAGTATGTGAGAAATGGTCAATTGGTCAATGAGTATGCCAATGACCTGGTGTAAAATGTAAAGATGTGAGGTCACAACTATACACCACAACATACACATTGCCATCTCCCTGGATGTGCGTACTGAGACATGTACAGACAAAGCGTGCTGTAAAACTAGCATATGTTCCCGGGACAATATGTCAGGAGCCCCTAATCCGGGCTGTTAACTCGGCTCCCAGGGGACGCGATTGTCCCGGGGGCGGGGGCGGACAGGGAGGCGGTTTATAATGCGAAGTGGAGCATTGCTGGGTGGAAGAGATGGCCTGTAGTAGGCAGAGGGAATTACATACACGCTCTTTTAGTTTGTGCTTAAAACTGGTCTCATATATGGAAAATATAATGTCTTCTCATGTTTTATTAACTTTCTTATCAACCAATAAATAAGCCCAAGATAAATGTGGACCTTTAGGCCCTTTCCCAACCAGTTAGCCACATCCCACTTCGTCATAACCGCCCCCCTCTCCCTTACTCATGCGTGCTTTGCATATTTTCAATTCATATTTGCAATTGGTGCAGCCACATTCATTGTAATCCCATATAACTTATTTGGCTTTGGCCCTACTACATATATCCCACTTCGTTCTACCCCCCCCCTCCCCCTGCGTGCCGCCGCCCCATCCATCCGCCCTCCACATTCATTGGAAGCCCATATCACTTATTTGGCCCTGCTCAACACATCCCACTTCGTTCTACCCTTTACCCTTCCACCCCTCCCCTGCATGCCCACCTACTCCCCCCCCCCCCTGCGTGCCGCCGCCCCATCCATCCGCCCTCCCAGCTAATCTCCCCATTTGCCGCCGACTCTCCTGACAGCCCTCATAATTGCCGCTCGTCCGCTGATGGATCACGCAGCTTTACTCCACACAGTCTGGATCGCAGCTCGCGTCCTGGTTATGGGGAAAACCACGGCAGATCCAGGTTTTGGGGGAAAGCGTGGGGGGTAAATGGGGTTCGTACACACGATCGAAAGAGGTTATGTGAAAAACACCATCAGAATGAATATTTTTTGTTGAAAAGGGGCGCACATCCCTTTAATGAGTCTATGAAAAAAAATGTTTCCTATGACAAACCTCAAAATGGGTCAACATCAACATCAATTTGGTATTCTAATCGGTCCACAGTTTTTTATATATGAATATTCATATTTTCTCAGCAATCCTATATTTGGTTGCTCCATCTACTTTGATATGTCCAACTTTAAATGAAATGTGCCTTTGTTACCACAACACAAACAGGTGGTCAGGTGTAGAAATGGGTCTTAATCATTGGCAGTGCAAGGTATAGAAATGGAAGTACTTTATGGACATTTCGGTGGCGCCCTCCTACCCACCTTTTTTAACTGAGAACACCCCCATTCCAGTGTAAGATACAGTATATCTTTCAACATTTTCTAAAATTAAATCCGACTCTATTTTCTTATACTTATCGACTGTAGAAGATTCTCATCTTTGGCAGAAATATCACATAATAAGGTTGTACAGATTACATCAGCAATA
>CM032662.1:2394459-2422086 GCA_019095985.1 Streblospio benedicti
CTTTTTTCCCAGAACTATTAATAAAAAGTATTTTCAACCAAAAAAATTTGCAAAATTTTTTAAAGGGGGGTGTTTTTACGGGGTTTACGGATTTTAAAAATTTTTGGGCCCCAAAAATTTTTAAAATTCAAAAGTTTTAAGAACAGGGTTTTTTTAAAAAAGTGTTAAACTATTTCCCTTTTCTTTGTTTCTTTTTTTTAAACCCCTTATTTAAAATATGCTTTAAACTTTTTTAAAATTTAAAAGGGTTTATTTTTTACTTTTTCATTTTTTAAAAACATCATAAAATTTTGGGGAAAACCTTCAAATTTTTTTTTAAATGCCCTTTGCCTTTTAGAATCAAATTTACAATTAAAAAAATATTTTTTACAAAAAAATACCTTTTTTTAATTTCCTGGGTAGACCCATGATTCTTCTTTGACCAAAAAAATTCTTTTAGATTTTATTCCCCCCCCCAAAAATTTTGGGAGCCCTTGGGCGCCCCATAATGTTTAAATAGGGGTATAAACTGACATCATGTGCTGCACAATATTAGCGAAAAAGTCCGCGTATTTTACAATGTTGTAGCCATTTTCAGTGTTTTCCACACACATTCCACTCCATTATTAGGCAATAACCCTCAAGCATTTCTTAGTTATTTATATGACAGAATGACGCTACAATAAAGAATACACAGCATACGATATATCATAAAACGTAATCTTATACAAACAATAGTAATGTGCAAATTAAATAACTACACTTGCATGCCATCATGATCAAAATGATATTCATAGTCGTGTGACTTCTAACAAAACAGTTTAACATATACGACTTGTGTAGTACATGCATTGTCATATTATACTCTGCAACAGATCTGCACATACATACATTGTGCACAATATTAACTAATCATAAACACCCTCCGATATTACTTCGATACATATATTGATAAATCTTAAATTTATGCATTTAAATTGTAAATGTGTGCATGACACTCAACTATCATACACTGCAGAATAACACTACTGATGATAGTATGGTTTAATCTCCGATATAATTGATCATTCTGCGTGTTCTAAGGGTACTGGACAATTAGAAGACTATAAACCTAGAGAAAAACATTAGTATCACACTCTGCAGTACAACAAGAGTATAAATGGGTACTATATAAGTAACCCTGCACACATCTCTCTTCAATCGCCCCTCACGCTGTGAGTGTCTGAATACACCGTTACAACTCGATCATTTCGCCGGCAGTGATCGGCTATTTGTGGCTGCAATGAGCGTAAAGTGATCGGGTGGATTTCTCAGCCATTTGGCCCGCACTAAAGAGGCCGTAAACGCTCAGTATGGGGCTGGGGCTGGGGTGGGTGAAATGGACTGTTCCACAAAGTGACATGATGTAGACCACGTTTCCATAGCAATGCTGTGATATGTTCACACTTCTAATCATAGTTTACTGTTGTATTGTGTACTAAGTTTTCTCATTTGTTAGTCGGAACACTTATAAACCTGACATTGTAAAATATATGTTATTGTTTTTAATCATAAACTTCTATTTGACTACATGGGGAGGCTCTTAGTTAAAATCCCACCATACCTGCACCTTTGGATATTATCAAGTGGATACATTTATGATCGTATACCTTGATTTAAGAGAAAAAAAAAAAGGGATCTCTAGCCATTTCAATAATCGTAGACATATGCTTGGGGGTCCAAAGCTCTCATGATTGAAGAGAACAACTAGGTCGCTTATTGATCAAAATCAATCATTATGGCACAATTCCGGCATAACTAGTGACGCATTGGAGAACTCTTTTAAACCAATGACCTTCTACCCATGATGAGAAGAGTTTCTACCTTATTCTAATTATGAATCCAGATGCTAAGAAATGCATACTGTATGATAAACACTATTCATTGTGTAAGAAAAGGTTGCTAAAGGCACTTCCACGAAGCTTTATATTGACAGGTGGAAGCACAGACAGTGAAAGAAGTGACGACCTACCCCATGACAACAACCAAATGGGCGAGGCGAGGAGCACTCCTACTGTCAACAAGCCACAGACACCGGATCTGCCTCGGCCGGTCTACAGCCCGTAACGCGACACCTACCCCCATTATTGGGGGTCAATACTGGCGGCATAGCTCTGGTTTTGGTTTAAGGACTTCAGGGCCATGCGCAATAACACCACTACAATACAACCTGTGTTGTAAGACCGTATGATAGGACTGACTTCGATTAAATATACAGGAATTTACTAGAAACTTAAATAATAGACAGAAGAAAAAAACAATTCAATCTAGAGACTATGCCTCCATCTTGTTTGGGTAACTCCAGAGTTACGGCCACGGTTTTACCGTCGTCAGTCTACGGTAATCCATTAACACTGCACGTGTATCGGGTGTTACGGTATTTCGTATTGCCAACTAAGACCGACCTAGATGAGGGTAACATGTCGTTACTAATCGGTGGCGACACCTGGAGGTGAACCCATCATAACGGATCGTGTCGCGCCATAACGCTCTCATAACACGGCCTCCAGGAATTAAATGGCTGTCAGATTTCTGCAGTGGGGCTTCTGTGCTTTGAGCACTAATTGTCATTGAGTTGATGAATTGAGACTCGAATGCGTGTGAAGGGGGAAATATGCGCTGTAGTGAAACTCTAGTACTACTCTTAATCTGACGTTAATTGTAAAGTCCCTGTCCGGAACCGGCCTTTACCCGAAACAAAAATAGTGGCCTTTATTACCAGCAGCCAAAATGGAGGACCACGTCGTCTGTAGGAAAGTTTATGTTACTAATTATCTCTAATTATCGTCTGCATATGTATATCATGTTGTCAGAACAATAGCTATGCTAGTGAAGATGTTATGGTATGATTCTAAAGACACACAATTAGCTGTGAATATTGTTGAGCTTTAAAGTTACTGGTAAAGGCCCTGGACATTACCTGTAACAATGGTGGGCCATTACCCGTCTCCAAAAGCTAGACTAATTTTCGCCAATTACTCCGAAAATGCCATACTACGATCATGATAAACCCGGCCAATAGACTTGCACACGTGGGTGGCTTATATACCATATTTGAACAGAACACACCAGACTATAATTAGAGATAATTAGTAACATAAACCTTTTCTCTCCATTTTGGTTACTGGTAAAGGCCGCTATGTTTGTTTCTGGTAAAGGCCGGTTCCAGACGGGAAGGATAATTCTCAAGTACACACTTTTCGGGTACTTTTTTGAGAATGTGATTCAGAATTTGGACCAAGGTTCAATCTATGCATACAGTGGCTGTTACAGAAGGACCACTCTATCAAGTCCACTCGGTGGATTCAGTGTTATCGTGAAAAGGTGGTTTGCATACAGAGATTCACGCATGTCTCATTATGGTTGTTTTTGCCTTCCTTTTCATGGAAGCGATCCTAGTCACAGGGTTCTTCTGCATTCGCCAAAGATCACAGTATTCATGATTCAATTACTATTACTGTGACTGCTTTATACCACATAACAAAAATCAACTGGACACAAACAGAAATTAATTTCTATTTCACAATGTGAACGCATGAGACCGTTATGATAGAATATATTTTATGATGAAAAAAACCCTCACAGATCCGAAGTTCGTAACCGATCCTATCCTTGCTTGCGCTGGCAGCGGGTCTTAATGGCCGTCTGAGTGCCCCCCTCCCCCCCTCACCCGACTCACCGCTTCCCCCGGTTTCCTGAATTGCGTCCGCACTCAGAGGCAAAACACGACCCGCCGTTTTAGGAGCTTTGTTACCGTGTAAGCGAATACGGGGGGGGGGGGGGGGGGGGGGGGGCGACGTAAAGCCACTTTTAGGTAAGAGGAAGAGGGGTGTGTGCTTCCGTGGCTGAGTGGATAGAGCGGTTGCAGACTAGAAGGTCGTGGGTTCGATTCGCGGGCGGGTCTAGTTGTGGGTGTTGAGCAAACTCATCCCTAAAGCAGTTGCACACAGCTCCGTGGCACCTACACGTTAAATAGGTACCGGTCATGTTGAGTGTGTGAGGGATTGGCATTGTGCGTTGAACTAAATTCATAGAGCACCTTATTCTATGTGTTCTAAAGCGCTTAATAGACAATCAAAATAAAAATTACTTTGCATGCAAAACCAGCATCGCAGTACAGTTAGGGTGTAAATACGTACATACATGAAAACACCACAGAAATATTCCTTAAAAAGAACTTTTCCTATAGCATTATAACTGTCAGAATTATATGTAAGTAAATATACAGACAATAAAAGACGATACTATGTAAGGCGTAAACACGAGCAGAGGCCAGTGTCCGAGGTGTTCAGTGGAAACCGCCGCCCGTGAAATTGAAGATGGAGGGCTGTGGGGGCGGGGGGGGGTCTCATGTGTTCTCATGTCTTCTTGCTCCAGTCAGGTTGCGAGGCTGCGTGTGTGCGTGGGAGGCTGTTTTATAAGGAGAATGTGTGTGTTTGGGAGGGGGGCTGAAAACTATAGGAGGTATGTGTGAGAAATTTCCCCCGTCCCCATCCTCACCGTATAAGAGGGATATGGGATTTCAATGACTCGGGATGCACAGATATCACTGAGACATGAAATCATATAACTGTGGATAGATACATGTGTATTTGTAAGTCGCATGTGGGATGCACGCATACATAAAGCTTTCATCTTTTAATGTACTATTACCACATGTTTTTGCCTTATTGTAAACAGTGTACATAGATTTTCCTTTTTATGCCTGTGCAATATATATGCCTATATATAGGCCACACTTAAGCTAATTTCTTTCAACCCACGCTCCATTGGATCACCCCCCCCCCCCCCACCCCCCCCCGCCAACACCATACACGCAAAAAAGCACCTCCACAAGTACTCCACCCCCTCTGCCCCCCCCCGCCCCTCGTTTCACCCCATTCAGCGTCGGTTCGTCTACATTGAGCGGAAATTACGCGGGATGCGCGGCTCGTGACAAAATGAGCGCGTTCTGCGCAGGAAATGATCGTCTGCTCTGCGAGCGTAAAACACGACGGCACAATACAGGACTGGCTCTGTGTCTTTTTGTGTCTGATTCTCTCTTGTTCTTATTTGCCTCCAACATTCGTCATGTTTCATTCTTTTTGTTTCTGATTTATTGCTAACATGTCCCAAACATAAGCTATCAAAAGAAAATTATTTTAATTTATTTAAATTTCGAGTACATATACTCCTTATCAAAGATAAAAAATAAAAAATAAATGTTTCCATTTGGACTAATCATTTTTGATGACTTTATGTTGATCTGATTTGATATTAGTTATTCATAATTCAACATGCTAAAATGTGCATTAAACAAATCAAAACATAAAACAAAATATTACTTAGAAAAGCAAAATTTTCATAAACTTGATCAGTATAGCCCTACTGATCATAGGTTAACAGTAACATTGGGTGAAATGCTGATATTACTGACAATAGATACAAATAATTGAGCAAAAACGTGAAATATTACAAAAATGCTCACAATAAAAGTGTTGGAACTACTAAAAACAATTACTGAATAATCTACATGACTTTCGACTGGACCATTACCATTTTCCGTTGTTATTTAGACGAGTGCTTTTCCTGAATACCTACATCATTACTCATGATTCAGGGTGGACTGATCTCTTTTTCTTCTCCCTTGTCTTCTTTTCCACCAACACCGTTGACATAAAAATACGGACTAGCTCTGAGATGCAGCCCTGAGATCCCCCCCCCCCCCCCCACCCCCACCCCCCACCCCCACCCCCACCCCCCCCCCCCTGACACAGCTTTAATCGGTCACTGAACTCAACCGAGAAAAGAGGCAGGCTGCAAAATTACGAATATACTTTTAAAACAAAACAAACTAACTTGGCTAGGCCCGCAATATCTTAACAGCTTCCCCCCCCCCTTCACCTTCCTGTAATTCGTTGCTAACGACGTTGTTATACCAAGCCACGTCAGACGTAACCTTTTGCCTCAAACAGATTACGTTTCCGTTGCCGTGGCAACCGTCAGCAACAAACGGAGCCGTCAGCCAACAGCCCAATTAAAAGCCGCTCACCAGGCTTTTCATTTGATTGATTTTTTGCTGTTTTTCTCCTCCTCATTGTACATATTTAGTTGTTTGCGGGATACCCCTGTGCCCTGTGGCATTAGTTTTGTTTCGCTTTGGTTTGTGTTAAATCTTGGATTTTGGGGTTCTCGTTCTACATTGAGCTTGTTTCTTTATAGTAGGATGGCGAAATTTCGGTTTTGGTCTTTTCCTTTACCCTTTTCCATGGTTTGCATTTCCAACAATAACGAGTCGACTGCAATTTGACGAAGTCTACATTAATATCTACTTAAAGTAGAAATATTCCATTTCAAGGACCTCAAGTACGCCCCTCGGGCAATTTGTAGACATGTTTTAATATTGTATCTTTGAACATTATTGTGGCATTTCCTTGAGAATATCTTTTTAGTTAATAAGTCTGTGAGTATGATAAACCCGGTCCCAGCGTGGTATCGCATATGACAGTTGCTGTCATTGATCACGCCTCATATTTTCCACTAACAAGCACACACGTGCGGCTTACTACGTAAAAGTTCACGGCGGTGCTCAAAGGTCGCCTGAATACTGCATTTTGACCGACATCATCAAAATTCTTACGTCGTGACGTCATTAGATAGTACTTTCGAGACCATTTTTGTGAAGTTACCACTGCTGCGGCGAAATTCAAAAAGTGCTTTTTATTGCTATAAAGTGATAGAAATCGTGATCGTAGAAAAACAAACAGGAAGACAACGATTATCAGGAGTTACCGCAGAGAAAATCGACGTTTTTAAGCTCAAATCTAAGAAGATTTTGAAGCAGAAGATGAATACGACACCGATTTTGTCTCTGTCTCTGCTGCTGTTGCTGACCTACTTTCATGGCGGCTTCGGCATAAAATGCTACTTCTGCGACGACTGCCCCGAGCCTTACGCGTCGTGGCCGCACGGGCCGCCTGAAGAAGATATCAAAAGTGAACTGGCGCCGCCCACTGCGAATAAGGCAGTGGATGGCGACCAAAACAAGACGACGACCGCGGTTGAGGACAAGACGAAGACCGAGGAAGAGCAAGACAAGACGAAGACCGAGGAAGAAGATGACAAGACGAAGACCGAGGAAGAAGATGACAAGACCGGACCAAAGTTCAGGCCAGGAGGAGGGCCGGGCTCGGGCGCCAGCAAGGCCTGCGTGCTGTGCACCAAGACCACCACGGTCGAGGGCAAAGTAAGAAGAGGCTGTAAAAACAACAGCACCATCAACGCTGAGCATGACGTAGCCGGCGACTGCCACAAGTCTGTGGATGGAGAAAACACGTGTTACTGCGACACCGACAAGTGTAACGGTGCCCCGAGGATGGTGGCCTGGGCGGGAGGCCTCGTCCTGCTGGGGCTCCTGCTCGTGCTCTAGACTCACGCGCCCAGACTAGTGCGTGTGGATCTCAGGATGGCAGGACGCCAGATAGAAGAGCTGATTTGTAGAACGTGACACGATTCATGGCTTAACCAATGTACATATGTTTTTGCTTCTGTGTATTTTACAAGACTAATTGATGCCAGTCGTGCTGACTTGTTTTTATTCATATTGGATGCATTATATGAGATTTTTGTACATATTTCAATAGTTAATGATTGGTTCGTCAGTGCGACTTGTTAGCTTGTTTTTTTCTTCAGAACATTAGCTATTTTAACAAAAAGAATCACTTAGAAAAAGAGCTGATTCTTAGAAAATGACTCAATTAATAGCCAAACCAATCTTATGTACATGTATATGTTTTGTGTATATTTTACAAAACTAAATGATGCTGGTATTCTTGTCTTGTGTTTAATTCATATTGGATCTATTAAATGCCATTAACATTCCAAACTTTCAAAAATTCTATTTAATTGGTGTAAAGTAGTTTATTTTTCATGTCAAATTTGTATCCATTTCTTTCGCTACGTTTTAAATATTGTCAAAATATATCTGAATAAATTTTAAAATCTATTAATGTAAATTTGATGGTTCATAGTCCTGATCCAAGTCTTGCTCTCACAACTTTCCAATTTACACCAGGTCATTATTACACTAATTGATCATCATTTGATCATTTCTCGCAGTCACACAATCACTCAATCACTCTTTCAACCCTATGACCTGTACCAAACACACTATTAGTTAGTTTCAGATAGGTTTTAATGTCAAACGTTTTTGAGCTGTGATATTAAAAGATTTTATAACAGCACAGCATTATACAGTAGTATGCATACTGTACTGGTCTAAAAAAATTAATTCATTTTATGCTTTGGCCTGATTTGAACAGGAATGTAACTCGAAAACGTACACTGGTAACATTAAAGCATATCGTAGTTAAACTACTACTAGTATTTGTGTTTAAACTTTATTTAGCTCTTTTTTTGACAATATTTACCAGTAGCAAAAGAGATGACTGCAAATTTCATATGTTAAATAAGGCAAATAGTAATAGCTGCCCCCACCCCCATAAAAGGCCCACCTCATAATCCACCAACCAAGAAGCCCTAGTGTACACTGTAAACCAAGTTTAGAATTTACATTCAAGACTGGCGTACTGGGGCTTTCTGTAAATGACACCTACAGGTATGACTACACGGATAGGTGACGCGCCTGCTTCGCACAATATTATCATTGAGGTTCGGAAGCCTCGTCAAAAGGCGTGTCCGTAGTTGAGAACATTCACCCCTCTGCACGTATAAGAACTCACCTAGTATGAAAACAATAGCTAGTGTGACCCCTCCACACCCCGTGGCACAGTTGGCTGCCTAACCTGCCTCTGGAGGTCCATGTACCAACACCACGTGGCCTCCCTCTGCTATAATCATCAGCAAGTTGATGGCTGCAGAGTATATATACGAAAAAAAAAACTAAAAAAACAAAAACAAACAAAGATATCAGTCTATGCATTGTTTCAAAGGGTGCACAGACAATGCCAGAACTTGACAGGGGTATGATTTATTAGACTTATAAGTATGCATCATTATTTCAAAACCAATGAAATTTCCTTGGCATTCTATTAAGAATGATATGTTGCTTGGCTGTTATTCAGACTTGGATACTCAACACCCCCAGACATTATGCATCCCTAGATAGAACACAATGTCTTCCTGCACAAGTTGAAGAGACATGCACAGGGGATTTTAACGTCATATCTTCCTTTCATGCCACATAAATAGTACTTGCTCAGTTTATTGGAATATATACATTTTTATCCCTGAGCAGTGTTCCATTTCTTCACAATTAATCATTTTTCCACACAGGCAGGTTTCATGAAATGTCCCCAAAAATTATCATGTTTGTAAACATTTATTTCTTATCAACCTTTATAGATATTTCTGAGCAGCTAATTTTGGCTGTCGGCGCACGGGTGATAGAGGCTGCAATTTCACAGTGCTCTTTTTTCCAGTGGCTGTACACTTTTTTATGGGTATTGATATTATATCAAAAAGGATACTGATAATGTAAAATCATAAGTTATTAGAAGCATGCCAAGTATATCAAAACGAAAATGATAATTTAATCTATCTAAAGAGGCATTTCCTGTGCGTATCCCTTTAATAACACGGCGTGTAGAAAAACACAGCCACGCAGAAACATCTTCTGTCTGGTAAAAACCTCAAAATGGCACCCGCAATGCTAAATATTGCGCTTTCTAAAGCGGCGGCCAATTTAGGAGGAGGCATTGTGTAGGTTCTAATGGACGGCATTCTGTAGGTTTTAGCGCAGGAATGTTTGTCTCAGAATGTCTAATGCATATTAATTGCAAAAGGTAAATTGTTCTTGTTTTCTGTTTTATGCACCGGGTTAAACAGCCTCCTGCTCATGTGAGGTCAGCCGATTTTCAACGGTTTTACGGTTATAAGTTTGTAGTTGATTGAAGAAGTATTTTCTTCTCATGAGGGAACTATCGTGAGATTCATAGCACAAATTTGATGCATATTGTCGTCATAAAAAACAACACCACACAACAATTCACTGCCCTCATTTGTGAAATATTCCACGAGCTTTCGAGTTGAATTACGCATGTGACTCACATGATGTGAGGGCAGTGAGTTAACCATGACAACCCTTCAAAAATGTCATTTTAGATCTGAGCTGTGACTTTTTTTCCGTGAAATACTGACTTTTCCCGGCAGCAGCACTGTGTTGGCCTAACACTGTGCGCATTTTTTTTTTTTTTTTTTTTTTTTGGGGGGGCGGGGTTTGCGTTTTGTTGTGTTTTTTATATTAAAGTACACAAACTAATCTGAATTGTTGATCTTTCATGACACTTTATATTATGAATATGGGGTTTTGGCTATATAGTTTCTTTTTTATATAAGTATTTATTACTCTACTATACTATTTTATTTATACTACTTGATTTTATTTTATTGAAACCCGTAACAAAGGGTATTTTACTGCATTTTGTAAATATTCTTAATAAATGCTGTTAAATCTAAAAAAAATTCAAGTATACCGCCTCAATGATCAAGCGGTTTCAAAATAGCGGGTTCTATGGTCATCAAAAAAGTACCCGGATCAGTCATGATGGAAAAATCTGCTCTCTCCGCAGGTGTCGGGGACGCTGTCTGTGCTGTATTATCACCGTGACCTCTTACTTGTCACTTACTTGTAATGTAAATTCCTCCTCTTCTTAAGGTCTGCTCCATGTACCATTTTGTTTTTGCTTGCTTGCCAGCCCCCCTCCACCCCCTCCCCCCCCACCCCCTTAGTCCCCGGGACCCCTGTGCCCTTGCCACTGCCCAATTATACATGGAGCTTCTACCAACAGTAGTCGCTCTACGGTTATGCATGACGAAGATAATTTTTCTGGCCTCCTTTTCAAGGTATAGGACCTCATCTTGATTTGCATTAACAAAAACTCTACTTCCCCAGGTGTCGGGGACGCTGCAGAACACGGGTCACGACGTGAAGCTGGTGCTGGACGAGTCGGGGCCGCACTACGTGAACGTGTCCGCCGGCCCCACGCCCTACACCTACCGCGTACAGGAGCTGCTGCTCCACTTCGGCTCGCTCGACGACCTCGGCTCAGAGCACTGGGTGGACGGCAGGCAGTTCCCAGCAGAGGTGAGGAGGGGGGGGGAGTTCCTGGTAGAGGTTAGAGGGTGGGGGGAGTTCCTGGTAGAGGTTAGAGGGGGGGGGGGAGTTTCTGGGAGATGTGAGGGGGAGGTGGGGGTGTGGGGGTGGCTGGTTGGGTGGCTGTGTGGCTGGTTGGGTGGTTGGCTGAGTGGCTGGCTGACTGGTTGGTTGGGTTGTTTGTTGCCTTGTTGGTTGGCTGGCTGGTTACTAGGGTCCACTAGCGGCCGCCCTCTGCGCGGCCAAGAAGCCATGTGTCACGTGACCTCGCTAGAGGTTAGCAGGTGCCCCCTCCCGGGGGAGGGGGGGGGTCATGAGATGTAAACAATGTGTATGTGTTTTGGGAGGGGGCAGCAAGATCGTGTACAGTCCCAGTCTAACCGTCACGCATGTTCTTGAAGGAAACAAATTGGGTAGTTGCACAGCAAAAGGAATAAACATTATATGAGGGAATCAAACAAATTGTATGAGATTATGAGATTATGTAGGCATTTGACTCTTACATTTTGCCATTGTGTGTGTTTGTGGTGTTGTTTTTGTATGCGTGTGGCTTTTAAATTCTATTTAGATGCATTGCAATAAACTAAACTCAGGATCCCCCTTATCAAACTGGCAACCAAATAAACAATATGATAGCAAGGCAGCTAAAAAGAGCGCTAACCACAAAACTATGAGTGTTCTCCACCCGCCGATTAAGACGCCCCCGGCTGAATTAGCCATCCATTCCTGCCCATGATGCAGCAGCTTCCGCCATATTGCTCACTTCCTGTCAGCGTCTCCATGGCAACCCCAGACGACAACGAGCCGTTTCCGCTTCACTGAGCATGCGCAATGGCCGCGTGTCATAAGACCGGTTCATTGTTTTCTCACTTTCTCTCTATCCCTCTTATTTCCGTCTGTATTTCCTTCTTTCTTTCTGTCTTACTTTCTCTCTTTCTTTTCTTTCTTTCATTCATTCTTTCTTCCTTTGTTTCTTTTCCTCGTTGATTCTTCCTGTCCTTCTTTCTGTCATTTTTCTGTCATTTTCTCTATCTCTCTATACCTCTCTTTCTCCCTCTCTCTTTTTCTCTTTATAAGCAATGTTCCCACCAAAATATTTCATTCACATGTGTTTTTCTCAACATATCCGCTATCAGCTGAGCTTTCTTAATTAGCACATCCCATCCCCTACTTTTTAAAATCTGTGCTATCAGAACTCACCCACCCCGGTTCCGCCTGTGCTACTCCCTCCAAATATCGCGTTTTAGTCTTTTGAAAGACCCTTATATCTAATAGTTTTTTTTATTTCTATTAGTACATAAACCACTCGTGTCAACCATATATTAAGTGCAAAGATAAAGAGCAAAGTACAATCGTGACAGCCTCTAGCTCTAATAGGTATAAGATCGTTTAAAAGCCTTGAGATAGTCTAATCGCTTTTACGGTCTGTTTTGTGTGTGTTGTTGACGCTCGTATAACGAGATGAGGTTTCAGCTCACAACGTTCTCGTGTTGCTGCCGGGTGCGTCATGGATCCGGCCGGTGCGGGCGCCGTCAGACCGACAACAGGAGGAGGTGGCGGCCGTACCACGTGTGTGTGTGGGTGGGGGGGGGGGGTCACGTAATCCCACATCCCTCTTTTGTGTGCTTCTGTGGCCGAGTGGTGAACGAGTTGTAACCGTGACTAGAAGGTCGCGGGTTCGATTCCCGGTAGGGTCTGGTGGTGGGTGTTGAGCAAACTCATCCCTAAAGGAGTTGCACACAACTCGGTGGTACCTACACGTTAATTAGGTACAGGTCATTGGGCTGAAAATAGTGAGTGATGGTGTGAGTGATTAGCATTGTGCGCTGAATGTGCTGCCGATACAAGTATGTGAGAAATGATCAATTGATGATCATTGAATGTGCCAATAACCTGGTGTAAATTGTAAAGTCGTGAGAGGAAGACTTGGATCAGGACTATAAACCACCACGTTTACAATTCGGCAATTTCCCCCACTGCTCTCAATTCCCCTTCATGGCCGACCCATGGACTGTTTAGTAAAATAATCTTTTTCACGTGTATTTCCTTCTATCTTACTGCACATGGGGTGCGCATTCGTGACTGTCTGACTGGGGCTTTGTGTGCGTAGATATCTGGTGAGATCCTTAAAAATATCCACTTTCTTTTCAATGGCAATCGGGCGCGCAGGGATTTCTCCAAAATGCCACTTTTTGTCAACACTTGAATCTAATTAGTTTTCTCTTCTTCGCTTTGGCTGCATTTCAATTTGATTTCTATGTGAGTGGGTCTGATATAGAAACTTTTCTACTCCATTTCAAAACCCAGTATTCATCAGAAATCAGCAGATAAAGGCTTGCTGTGCTCAGACGAAATCTTCATTGAAATATGTTTCGAAAATATGCAAGTGAACTGTTGCTGATTTGTGTATGATGTTCTTTTTGTGTTTTTTGTTCTGTTTTGGTTTTCATTATAAACTTATAAAAGTCAGCCTGCCAGACACTCAGATAGTCTGCCACCTGTCAGTCCATCACTCATATACACAACCATCCACTCAGAGAGACACTCACCAACACAGTCAGCCAGCCACTCATCCACACAACCAGACAGTCACTCATCTACCCAGCCAGTCAGTCACTCACTTCCCTGACTCACCTTCTCCGTTCGCCGAAACTTCATGCATTTATTTCGTTTTACACCAGATCAAATCCCTCATATCACAATGAATATTCCATCTATTCCAGTGGACGTCTTATGATGCCATCCCGATACCGTCACAATGCGTTATAGCTGATACCAACAGTTTGTGATTTAGTTGTCCAGCCATTGCGGTCATATTTGTTACCATGTGTCTGATCTGACCGGCACTTCTGTTCTGTACTGGGTGTGTGTGTGGAAGGGGGGGAGGGGACATTGGGGTGGCTGGAAAATACCTCAGCTTGATTATTTTCTTCAGGAAAAAAATAATGGGAATCTGAGGTGGTCTTTTAAAGGTGGAGTGTAAAATTGGTAGTAATTTTTTGAGTAGAGACCTAAAAGATTTTAACAAATATAGGGGGGGGGGGGTCGTGAACGTCATACCATAATGGTTGTATTTGTTCGGTATATCCCATTGGCCATAATAGATAGCACTGCCCGGATAGCAATTTAGATCATGCATTATGCATGATGCACCATTCATTCAGTGCAGTCAAATCATTGTGGGAATTCCACTTTATTCACTCTGCAGATTTCAATCTGAATCTTAAAGAAATCTGCCTAATCTATCCAGGCCCCGGTTTGACACATGGAGTAACATGCACTCAATCACAATGAGCTATGGGAGGTTTACGCCCTGTGGACCCCGCATCGCTAAACTGTAGGTTAGACAGACATTCATTTTAGCCAATGAATATACTTCGTGTCATGGACACATCCTCAGCAAAAATGAAACAATTATGACATGCAGCCATGTGAGTACTGCAATGTTCAAATACAGTTATGTTTACAGTACAGTTAAAACTGATTTTATAATCAGCATACAGTAATGCAAAACAAAGAATTCATATTATACAATATCCAATAACAAGATTACAAATGAAACTAAGGTTCATTAATTGTAGCTTTTCATGGGAAAAAGCTTCCTCTTGATCATCTATGCCCTAATTTCCCACTGACGCCCATGCTAGGTAACTAACATCTGTAACTTCAAGGGCTGGGTGTGATAAAACTAGGGGGTGATGGCATCGTATAGGAAAACGGGTGGCGGAGTAGGGCTTGGAAATGTGGTTTATAGCATGGGAACTGATCCTTCATACGTTCTCCATGGGGAGACCACCTCTCTGTAGAGACCACTTTAGATGGTCTTTAAGAGAGGTTCTACTGTAGGATAAACAAGGCTCAGTGCCTCCTACCATTTCCGACACCACACGTTCTTACTACCCTTACTGATAAATATTCTGTCCACATTTTAATGATGCTACGTTTTTTTTTTTTTTAAAAATGGGTGGAATCTGATTGGGACAATTGCCAAGTGATATTAAAGTGTCTATGTTTAGTGCCCTCCCCCCCCCAAACAAAAAAAAAAAAAAAAAAAAAAAAAAAAAAAACAAAAAAAAAACAAACAACCCAATTATACAGGATAAAGTAGTTATTGCAAAGTACACATTGTCAGTTCAAATTCATAACATTTAAGCCGGGACGTCTACTCCAAAAAGTGGCTTAAACCAAAACAAATTGCAACAGAACTGAAAACACCTGCGTGTTCCTACAGCCGCTCCTCAGCAAACAGCGGAGAAGCCGCGAGCGTCCATCTTGCTGCCGATCATCCTAACCGCCGGCTCAATTAGCTCCCATGATGCCCCGCAGTAAACAGCGGGGGCCTGAGTGACGTCCGCACTTTATGGGCTGCGCTGGTTTGCTCGGCAGCTGGGGGGGGGGGGTTGATAGCCACAGCAGGGCGGGGTTTGTTTGGCTTTGGTTTGGTTTGGTGTGGTGGGTTTGACTGGGTTTAGGTTGGTTTGGGTTTGGTTTATGGTCATTTTGCTGTTGAGATGAAGGCTTAGTTTCAGGGTACAGTGCAGTAGAACCTCCAATTAGGTCCACTTCTATAATGAGACTACCTCTATAACAAGATTACTTTTCCCCGTCTCAATCATTCAAAATGATTCCATTGGGAACCCCCATATATAGACCACCTATATATTGAGACCACTTTAAGTCGGTCCCACAGGTGGTCTTAATACAGAGGTTGTTCTGTAGTCAAAATGGCTGTCATTGGCATAAAACTCCTCCATCACAGGGGATCATTTACCAGGGACATGGAACTACATAAAAATGATAGCGGCAATTAGTCCCCTTTGGGAGTTTTACGATGCATATCTCATGGAGTGTAGGTCCCGGTCTGTGCGCGGATGCACGTTGTTAGCGATGGCTTCACAGCAGGAATCATAGTGATGGCTAAATACAGGGGGAGTACGCTGTTTTGTTATTGGGTTTTTTTGTTTTATAGATAATTGTGGGCCACATCTATAATAAAAAATGACCTATTTTCTGGGTCCGAATCCTTCAATATGATTCCAATGGGCACCTCCATAAAACATGACCTCTACATTGAGATCCCTTTTAATAGGTCCTCCAAGTGGTCTTAATGGAGAGGTCCTTACTGAGTTACTAATGATGGTGATATGGACACGGGGGAGTTTCTCTTGTTTCTTTATTTCTGTATTGTACTTGATTTTGCTTGTATACACGTGCATTAATATATCATGAGAGTTTTCGGCTGTTTGAGTGCGATTTGTGTTTTTACGTGGGTTCTTGTTGTATTGTTTTGAGGAACGAGACTCTACTTATAATGAATAGCAGATACAATACAATTCAGTTGAGTTGCTATAGCACAAATTCCATAAAGTGTTCATGTGCGCTTCCTTAAACAAATAGTGCTTTAATTGGGATTTTAAAATGGCAAGATTCTTGAATTGTTGCATGGACAGAAGAAGTTTATTTCAGATGGTTTGTAATCTAGGTAATGGACACCACTGATCCCTGTTGTTGTTCCAGATCCAGATTTCACCACTGATCCCTGTTGTTGTTACAGATCCAGATTTCACCACTGATCCCTGTTGTTGTTACAGATCCAGATTTCACCACTGATCCCTGTTGTTGTTGTAGATCCAGACCTCACCCAGGTTGTACGTAACCTAGATCCAGAGGCTGGGTGGAACTCGTCCAACGGACTCATCGTCATCGGCATCCTCGTGCAGGTGCGTGTCATAACGGCCTCGTGCAGGTGCGTGTCATAACGACCTCGTGCAGGTGCGTGTCATAACGACCTCGTGCAGGTGCGTGTCATAACGGCCACGTGCAGGTGCGTGTCATAACGGCCACGTGCACGTGCACGACATTGTATATGTGCGTGGTGTTCATGTATAATAATCCGGGGGTGTGGGTGTAACAGGCTCGGGTCATCGTCATATCTCGAGTGTCATATCTCATGACTAGATGCTCAGTATGTAGCCGTGATGCAAAATCATTCAGTCGCCCCAACCATTGCAAGCTGGTTACAAAATCCGACCAATCACAAGCCCCTTTGCCGAGATATTCAGCGACGTCACATGCACAATATCACAAGACCAAGTAAGAATGAATGAGTATATATTGATTTTGGTTTTGACGTAAGTCAAACTTGGATAATTTCTCCTTTTTAAAGTCACTACTTAACCCACGGTTAGATATTGTAACACTGTATATGTGCAGTGTAAAAGAGAATCCCAGAGACGGACGATGGACTCCCATATAGACACACAGACATGCAGTCAGATACACTCACACACACATTCAAACAGGCTCGCAGACAAGACGTGGACAGTAGACGGAAATATAGGTACATACAGATTGGTATAACAAGCAACCAGGCGAAGTGACATGCAGACAGACAGATAAGCAGCCAGTTAGATGGGGTGAGCCAGACAGAAATACAAAACAAAAACAGGAAACATATAACAAGCTTACGATTGACAGAAATAGGGGACTTTATAGAGAATGAGTGCCTTAAAATGTTACTGTATTCAATTAATCTACCAAATATTAGTATGATGATTTTAAAGCATTTTCTGTTTTATCTTTTCAGGTTGGATTGAAGTCCAACCCCGAGTTTGAAATAATCGCTCAAAACCTCAAACAGACCAGATATAAAGGTAACCAGTTGAACTTTTGAAGTGAATCCCTTAATTCGTCTTCACTTTAACATAAACATATATGGTATACGGTCTTTAAATTTATAGTATTACAAGTAATTCAAGCTCAATAGGTGTATAATTGTAAATGATATCACTGAGTATGCTGCACATGGTATCGGGACAGTCCACAGGGGCCGTTATGGAAATCACAACGGCTCTATTTTACTTTTTGGTGAAATGTCAGTGAAATATTGGATCTTTAGACATCATTATGTACAAAAACAATGGATGGAATTGATTAAAAATTGCCAGAAACAATGTTCAATTCACATTTGCTTTAACAATTTTCTATTTCAAAGACATGTGTCAATTTTCCAGAGATGTAGTTGTATTTCCGACTCATGTTTTTACAAATACAATTACTGAGTCTGCATGTTTGAGATAAATATATTTTAAACTTACCCCTTATTTTACGGCATACATAATATAAAATAATTTTGTTGGACATTTTCAATGTCTGAGATTTAACTCTTTTATTAAGGTTGATGAGAATGTCTAGTAAAAAAAAGTTTTGTGAATCATCACAAAACTTTGCTCACTGATAGATAATAATTTATAATAATGGAAAAAAAAATAATATTAACACACATCTTCAGGCTAGATTTTATTATAAAAAATATTTGTGTCAATATTTTTGTGATATATTACAATGCAAATGAAAGGAATGGCTGACCTGTCGCAATTCAATCTGCAATTTCTAAAAAAGTTTCCTGTGAATTGCTGTAAAACTAATTTGCCCTTAAAGCTTAAACTATATACTATCAAAATATAGCAAAATAATGATACCTCTTCAGGCTAGTTTTTGAGATATAATTATTTAAAGAAAGGTATCTAATATCCTCAACGTGTGATATTACAGTAAATAAGTATATGCACTTAGATTTACACACAATATATTGTTATAATGCCAGAATAAATATTGTTTATGGTTATTTGAACATTACATCAGTGACTTTAGTAAGATAATAAAACTATAATTAGGTATCAAATGCATAAATAAAGTGCTATAGAATAAAATTACTAACAAAGAGGGTCAATCCAAGTGTTATCCATAGATGTGTTTCTAGTAAAAAAAGTTTTGTGAATCATCACAAAACTTTGCTTACTGATAGATAATAATTTATAATAATGGAAAAAACTAATATTAACACACATCTTTAGGCTAGATTTTATTCTAAAAAATATCTGTGTCAATTTTACTACTTATGCAATGTTTAGCCAGCAGGTGGCAGCATTATGTCACTGTTATGATCAATAAGCTAACAGGTGGCAGCACTGTGTGGCAGTGGTTTTATTGCTTGCCAGTGCTTGCCACTAGAGGGCACCACATGGATGTTCTCAAGAACCTTAAGTGGTAACGGTGGTAGCACGAGACAATAAAAGAAGACAGTCAGTGTTTGCTGTGGGGTGTGTGTGTGTGTGGGGGGGGGGTCATCGAGAGCACACCCTGTGGTCCTTCGCTGCCCTGGACCTGAGAAGGTTGTCATAGGTGTGGGATAGCTGGTATGCTCCTTCATCTAAGTTCATGTTCTCAACAGTCTTCGTGACAGACAGAAGTCACGTACGATGGACATAGAAAACTAGATCAAAGGTGTTCAAAGCAATTAAGATATATACTGAAATGGTGTATACTTTACAATTTAAAAACTTAATGAATTTGAGGATATAAGCTCAGAATGAATCTACAGCAGTGATCAATTTCCAGCGAATCATATTGCTCTGTGTGTTGCAATTGTACTAGTAACAGATAATGATTAATAACAGTTTCAAAACCCAGTAATCAACATAACTTAACATGGTGATATACATGTACAGAACGAAATCTGTTACTATTTATCATGTTTTTGAGCTAAACTGATTCCTTAACCGGCAGCAGATGCTTTCATTATTGCTGTGTTTTAACGTCGTAACCGTTCATAAAATGACGGTCTAATATGATGATTTGAATTTAGATTTCTAAAATATTTTTGCTAAGTACTTTCAAGTGAACAAATTCCTCGTCAGAGCATTGTATTTTGATCTATTTTAGAACTAGATCTCTAAGATCTGTGGTACAACAGATTGTAAATGATATAAAGAAATTCCATAATATAAATTTTAACATTAAGTTTCCAACATTTTATAATTGCAACATTTGATCATTCTTACATTGCTTACTTTTCAACTACCTTACCAATAGGATCCATCCTTAACTTATGACCGACAATTTGCTTCATATAATCAGAAAATGTTTCTATATTTTTGGATCGCTGAGGATGGTATTTATTCGAAAGTACTAATCAATGTACTCCAGTTTGTGTCCGTTTCTGCGACTGCGTAGCAATACCAGCCCTATTTTGGGACTACTTCCAGGCCAGTAGGTAATACAGCCCTATTTTTGGACTATTCCAGGCCAGCAGGTGCGGCTGCGGCACCTGTCGCTGCACGCGCTGCTGCCCAACACGCGGGAGTACATGACGTACGACGGCTCGCTCACCCAGCCGGGGTGTCACGAGACCGTCACCTGGGTCATCATCAACAAGCCGCTCTACGTCTCCAGCGACGACGTGAGTTCTCGCTGCTCTCTCTCATTCTGTTTTCTTTTCTTGTATGTTTGTGTCAGTTTGCTGTACTTTTCCTCCGATGACGTCATTCTGAACAACTCAGGGTGCCGCGAGACCGGCACTGACGTGGTTCTTTTTTTTGTTTTTAAATCTCCCCGGACGAAGTCTGGAGGGAGATTTCTAGTTGTTCATGTTTTTGTTTTTTCCTCCCCCTTTTCTTTATGATATATTTATTTTTAGTTTCTTTGCTCCTCACTCTCTTCTTTCTACCTGCTTATATAGGGTATACTATAATTTATATGTATATGCATCGTATTTTGCTCTTCTCTGTCTTAATGGAGGGGAGGGGGGTAATAAGGGGTCAAGAAATCCTATTTTCTTTGTTTCTTTCCAATTTTTCTTCCTTTTTTTGCTTTATTGCCCCCCCCCCCCTATTCCTTTGCCTTTTCCCACACCCCACAAATCTTAAGGCTTTTCCCCATCCCACTTCCTTGAAATCCCCATATCCCCTTTTTTGGTGCCTTTTCCCCACATCCATATTTTTTCTCTTTCCAGTTAGGACCCCCTTAGACCCTTTTTTACGCTTTCCCCACACCCTCTTCCTTACAAACCCGTGCCAGACTGTGAGATTCTGACCTGTGTTTTGTTGCAGCTGAAGATCATGCGGTCGATCTACCAGGGCGACGAGACGCACCCCAAGAAGGAGATGATCAACAACTACCGCAAGCCACAGGCGCTGTACCACCGCAGCGTGCGCACCAACATCAACTTCCCACAGCCAGTCAGTAGCCCGACAACCACACACACAGAGACACACACGCACACACACACACAGAGTCTCACAAACACACAGAGTCACTCAACCCAACACACATATAGTAAATCACTATAAAACAGTGCTCTGTCAAAAAATACTTTCTTTCAAATCTAGGATCATTAAATGACGCCTTTGTCATTGCAAGTAAGGAAAATAAGACTCATCTTCTCTTTCTCAGACTGCAAACATTGTAAAAACAAATCGTTCCTCTTCAGCGAACATGAATAACACCTGAGGCTCAATAGTATGATGTCCTTGTGGAAATCTTTAATTTTGCAAGTATAAACAAAGAATTGACACTAAATACATGGAATATTTAAAAAGATCAAAATCAAACATTGCACCACAATTATATTTGTATTTTAAATTAATGTTTATTTTTGTCATTTTAGTCGAAAGGCTGCAGCATGGAGCGGATAGTCCACTACCAAGGTACGTTAATACTGGCAGAGTCTTTTGGTGTGTTTTACACCATATACTATCTGGCATCCACCAAAATTCGGCAGATCTTTCCCTGTCATGAGGGATCCTAATACAGTGGAATCTGTCTGATGCGAAACCTGTAGGAAAGTGTCCACATAAAACAGCACAGACAGATCCAGGGGGGGGGGGCAGGGGTTGCACGCCCCTTTTCCCAGCAAAATACTTCATTTTCATAGGGTTTTTTACACCTCCGCCTTCGATTGAGCATACAAAACCCATGAAATCCCTGAAGGCCCCCCTTTCTAAAAGCTTGGATCTACCATTGAGACAGGTGTGCTTAAAAAGGGATGTGACAGCTTCCATTGTGAGCGTTTATCAAGCCCTTTTCAATATTCATATACGTGGGGTAAATGTAATGGCATAACTGTTGTTTTATTTAATATAATATAACTCATATATTTCAAATGAGTTCCATATACTTGACAGTTAGATCTACGTTTTCGTATTGCAGCAAACATATGGGAAAGAAGTACGGAGGGGCGGAAGAATACGTAGGGTCGCCACAGCACTCTGCACCACAAAAAGTAGTTCTATAGAAGTGGAGTTGTGTGTGTGAAGTGTGTTCCTGGAAACGAGAAGTGGCGGCCATGTGATCGTGGGTACTGCATTATTCAGTATTGAAATGGAAGAGTATTCGTTTATCATTAGTCCTGCAGCACAAGAAAACTTTTTTCAACTTTGTGTGATTTAAATAGTGAACTCAACAACTGCACTTAACGGATGAAAAGCATTTACGGGGATAACATGGCAAGGAATTGTCTGCAGAGGAGATTATCATGGACCTGTAAAAATGAAAACGCCAAAATGTGAATAAGATTTTCAGAAGAGGATATTTAATTTTTGTTTATCTTTGATTTGTTTGTGTTTATTGCCAGGTTAAGGTCGTGGTCTAGAATGTGAAATTATCTTGTTTGTCTGGTTATTTTGTGTTTATTTGTGCTTAAATATAATCTTTTTGTAATCCAAAAGCACTACTTCCTCGATTGTTTATGGCAGTGTGTACTTTATATTACAATTGAAATTGTATGACATTGAATAATTATTCCCAAAACTGTAGATTAACAAGAAGTAAATGTTTGTTCCATTGGTACACACCTATTGAATTCCATTAGAACCTCGAGATTAGAACACTTCTACTTATTTTATTTGAATGAAAGTGATACGTAAGGATCTGGAATATGTATATATCAAACAACAATCTTTTTTGGTCTTTAATTTAATGTTTTAAAATAGCCTGTGTACACTAATAACAGTGCCACTGCATTTACACTTGTACATAATAACAGATAAATGGGTGTACTTTGTGCAGTAGTGACATCAATACGTAAATACTATACTTTATATTGGTACTATGTTGTTCATATTATGTGTTCACAATACTGTTTTCTATCCTTTGGGTTAACCACATAAATATCATTATACATGTACTAAATCTTCACTTACCATGCATTGAAATGATAATCAATTAACCATGCACCCTAGACTATGTGTTTGCACTCTGTATATATTGTATAGTTTTACAAATGCCAAATGACCAGTATAATTGTGATCAAGTGACGTCATTGAAGTAGTTTAGTACTTCAGTATTTAGCACTTTTATAATAGATTACTATTTAGTATTCATCATCTATACTATCAACTTTTATCAGATTTTTAATATAATCACTATTGTAATACATTGTACACTGTTAGAATTATCTTGAAAGGGCCCAGTGATTGCAAAACTATGTACTAGGAGTTTACATTATTAAGAATTTTCGTTCATAGAAATGCTATGATGAGAACTGGTATATTGCAGTAGCAATGTTTTAGTCACATATTTAATGCTTTTCATATTACAACGCTAGTGATTCTATGACGCGTGTTGATGTGGTACTGGTCGTTTCACATTATGGGAATAGTTCAAATGTAGCCATATTTTCCAAAGTATTGAGTGTATTATGGTGATACTGTGCTGGTTTAATGTCCCAATCCTTTATGTAGATGTTGTGAGAGGATTGGAAAAGTATACGGACACAATTCTATCAATATACATGCGATGCTTTGGAAGAATTGTGTAATTTGGATTGTTTCTACAATATGAGAACAACTGAAGTCCCACGAAACAACCCTCAAACAGGAACAGTTAGTGCATGGACAACATTGTCTATATTCATATTGTTAGAAATTGCTCATATCTCTCAGTATTCTTAATAATTTGGTGATTGTCAAGTATCAGCTACATTAAAAACTATATCAATAATGTGGCTACATTTTCATAACAAATGTGTGGTTTCGTTTTGGCTGTTTTCTTCTTTTACTGTGAAAATTCCAATTCTTGGATCCAATGTTAAGTTTTTTCAAATGAATTTTTGACGCATCATTTATTGTATTCTATTACATGAGAATAACTAATAATAACGAAATTGCAAAGAAATTAATTGTATCTTTCTTTTCTATTAATATCATTAACTTTGTGCTGAATAATCTAGGTATTCTATTGTAATTATAACACATCAGAACTGAACGTCATGAACCTGCAATATAAATTCACATCTGTTTCGCAGATTTTCTTGCTTGATTTGTAAACAACTTCGGGTTAGCTTAACTCTAACCCAACTTAGATCATGTTTTTGTGTACTTCATAGCAGTTACAATTCATACTGTATTGTAACCATGACGTATTTTGTAGTGCCAATTAACTTTAGTGCCATGATTATTACACTCATCTTTCTGGGATGTGATATATGTGTTATACTGTGTAAATAGTCGATCAGTGTATAGTGGCTAGTTTTATAATAGTGTAACACTTCAAATGGACCAAGCGAACAACGTGTGTCTTATTGTGTTTTATTATGAGTCGTCACTTATCATGTACAAGTTTAAGCTGTCTACGATGTGCATATTTCTATTATATTTTAGGTACTTTATTGACTAGAGGGTGTAAAGTGGAAGTGGTGTGTGCAATTACAGCATTGTTACACCTAGTCCAGGTATGACTATATCACATGGCCCTCAGGTGGACTTTGAACCAACGATCGTGGCATCCAATTGCCTTTCCTATTGCATCTGTGCCTGAATGGCCAATATGATTTGACAGGGAATTATAGTTTGGCTGGCATAGGTATGAGTTTGAGCTCCACCTGAGGACACGGTGTATATTCCTACCCTGACTCGGTCTCATGTATTGAAGTATCAACTACTTTTAGTGCATATGTTTGATCTAGAACGTTATTTCAATATCTTTTGATTACCAGCATTCTGAATATAGGTTGTGTAGGTCACTTGTGTAAATCATAACGCAAAAAGTCATTCATGTAGTAAAACTTACACAATTATGACTATAATTACCAAGCATTAGTTAATCAAAACAATTATTGTTATGTATAGTAAAGCATTCGTATACACTTTGAAACAGTGACGTATGAATTGAAACACTTTAAAAAAGCTATGACACCATTAGAAGCCTGGACTGATACTTTCTGAATGCATAACAACTATAATCCAATCACGCCTAATAAATGTAAATCATGCCTATATTTACACGTGTCCTTGAAATGTGAGCAAGGCGGCCATCTTGGTGGCCATCTTGGCGGCCATTTTGAGCAATGCCACTTCTACTATGTTACTGTTTTCATAGTCTCCATTATTGTACATTGCGATACCTATCAATGATACAAGCCAACATTGGCCACCTAAAGTGGCACCAACCAACCCTTGTAGCTGACGAACTATTAGGGGAGAAACACTAAATTTCCGTGTCTTATTCTGGGACCAGATGTCACGTTGCCAAATTATCATTGTTCTTGTTGTACAGTTTGAATAAAAACATACTTTGGTGATGCTTTAATTTATACCATGTGATAAGTACTTATGACATGTAACATTTGTTCAGTTGATAATCGCTGGTATGAATTGAGTGTAGTTGTCGCTGTGTTAACCAACAGTTTACTCATGATTTGAATACTACACTAGAAACTCTGTTTATACTGTCTATTGTCTTGCATATTTTTAGAATATTGGTATTGTAATGATATGGGTATGAGCCATCACCAACTGCAGTCTTGTGAGGTAGAGTAATTAGTACATTGCTGGAGTTTAATATAATTCATTCTTGCTCTAGCACCTTGAGATAATAAGCAGGTTTAGATCGTCCGCTGGGCCTCCACCGGGCTTCTTTAGACAAAATCATATTTGAGCTCCATTGATAGCCTCAAAGTATTTTTTTCCCAAAAACACATCCCGGAACTTGTAATGTCTTAGGCTCTTAGCTTCATCTTTTCATGGCACACTTGGAAGCCATGTTATGAACATATGTCAGAATTTAAAGGCCCAAAGCTGAGACAAAACCCAGTTTGCACTTATCTGGCTCCAGATGTTCTTTGATTGTAGCATGTTGTGGGACCATTACGTCAACACTAGTAATGTTATGTGCATATCTAAAGACATGGACAAGAGCAGTTGGTGATGTAGCTGGTGCATTCACCGTCTGAAACCGACCTTTATGTGCAACCACAATAGCGGTCTTTACATGTACCTAAACATTGAACAGCTTGCCTCAGTCTCACTGCATCACCACTTGGATGTCGTAAAGTACTAAATGGTGGCACATATTGGTCGGTTTTGGACGGTGCTAATGGCTCTGTCTACGTCCGGTCCACCCAACACGGGCGTATCGCCTCAAGGTTACATCGGATATCAGATGGTCATCATGTACAGGCTTTTGCACCTTACAAAATAAGTCTCCAAACGAGGTCTATTACCTGACAGGAGTTTGAGAATGTAACGTGGTAGAAACTCTCCATACAACGCGAGGCCCGTCGATGATGAGGTAATAGACCTCATTTTGGAGACAAAATGGCCACCATTTGAAATGGATCGTCTGTGGCTGTAGAGTTTAGGATTCGACGTAGAATGGAAGAAATACTATATATACTGACAAATTCCCTCTTTGCAAAGGGGCGCTGAAGAGTAAATGTCCTGTATTTAATGCTATATGATGGGGCATTAATCTTCCTAACACCTAACTCACTTTAAAGCAAGCCACCGTAAAATCATGTTTGACTTCATGTCACCTTGACTGGACAGGGCATTAATGCACCAAAGGACACTGTGACAGAACTAGTTATGGACACATGCATAGTGATAGGCAATCATAATCGGATGTATTATTGTGAAGGTTTGTGACATGATTGGTCATTGTTCAATGCCAATTTCAAACGTTTCAGTTCCTGGGGTGGCAAACTGGAAACAAATTTTGTAACTCTTTTATATTCAAGAAAACTAAGAATGTGATTGCATGTTTTATTTTTACATTTTTAGAATGTCACTAGCTTTTACAAAATTCTGTCATTTTGGGCTCCATTTTCATCTTGCAAATTATAGATAGCATCACCCTATTGGGAAATTGTATTTGGGTCAACCATTATATTCTGCCATAGTGGTGCCCTTGTCATAATAGAGTATAAAACAACCAACATTCAGTTCTATTATAATGTAATAGCAAAGTTTAATGTGTAGTATAGTTTCCTGTACTGGTCGGGTGTTGATTTACCACTTTACAGAACATGAAACAGCTGCCTGATAAAAGAAACTTTGTTGATGCTACAGTGGAAATTATATTATACAATTAAACTATGCTATTACATTATACCGGAGGCCTATGATGACAGCCCGCGTTATGACAATGTTTATGACTATGCTATGCACGTGTCCTACTAGCCCGATGGTGTAGTTGTAAATTCGCGTGTTGCCAAGCATCCTCAGTTGCCAAGGTTACTAGCAATAAACTATCAAATACTGTACTCTGTGTTTGTTTTCATCAATTTAGGGGGCGTGTCATAATCAGAGCTGGTACCATTTTTAAACTAACAATAAAACTAGATGACAAGATTGATTAAACTAAAATTTGACTATAACAAACCCCTTTAATTTTATCTAATTAAAAATTTTAATTAATAATAAGAAAGCCAATTAATGGGAATAGAACTAGAATTTAAG
>CM032662.1:2432189-2447485 GCA_019095985.1 Streblospio benedicti
TATAAATCCTTTTATTTCTATTTTGGTAACCCATTTTCATCTTCTAGCGACACCGTTCCAATTTCAATTAGAATTTATAACGCCCACTTACTATGATACATACAATATCCTTCACTTGAAACTGCACCATTTACAAAAAACCTCTCCAAAGAAGCTGGTAACTGTATATCATCAAGTGATTCTTTTATACAGAGATGCCCTTAATTGGAATTTCTCCTTCACTGGGAACTGCACTATTGAAAGCAGAGCCTAACTAAGCAAGATGGAAACTATATATTATCTTGTTGTTTGTTTTTTTATACAGAGGTGCTCTCAATGTGCACCGTTCTGTTGAGGTGGTATGATTGAAAGTTCTCCTGCATTGGAAACTGTACCCCCTGAACATGACACGTATGATGGTCAAAATGTAGATTAGGTTTCATTCATCCATTTTAATAACACTGTACACATTTACAAACTAATCATACTAAAGTGATAAAAATGAAACCTAATATCAAGTGAAAAATAACACATTGTCACGTAATCATTATCGTACCTAGTCTGAAGCATAGCAGTCCTATAACATAAGTGGATGCTATTAAATAGAGGCTCTAAAGTACTTGCAACTGTACACTGAAAGACTGGCTGTCAGCATGAAACACGCTGATATTTGAGGCTCCAAATGGGGAAGTGAGAATGAGAAGTGAGCTGGAGCTTGTTAGCGGGATCTATGGGGAGCCTCAGCCGCACTGGCGGAGGGATTTTTTTCAAAAGGGCAAATTTGTAAAGCAAAACAATGATGAGCCTTAATGCACTGGCTAACTGAGATGTTTGCGCATTTTTTTTTCAAAAATAAAACTGTACACAATGCCCTCAGGCTCGTCTAATTGATTACTGCTATGTGGTATAAAAGTAACAGAATCATGGAGCCCTCGGACTTAGTAAGTGAAATGAGACTTTACAGAGAGTGGAATCTGGCTACCAGAGCTTGTTTATGTAAATGTTTTTTATTTTTATATCGATTTCTTTTTGTAGCAACGATAAATCTATTCACCCCAAACACATACTTAATGTGTCACGTGAGACATTATAGTTTGTCAGAGTAATGCAAAGACGATGAGCCTTAAGTGCACTGGTTGCCAGAAGTTGTTTCAATTGCAAAATAACACTTGTAAAAGTCACATTTCCGCTGTACATCTATCTGTATAGTGGGTGAGTTTCCCGGCGGACCCGGTACCTATCTTACATGTAGGATTGTGATTAGATAAGGCAAACAACAATAGCAAACACAGCCCCCCCTAACAGCCAGCCTCCTCCCTCACGGACAGCGCGAATTTAAGATGAGTCGAGCTGTCAATTACACAGATTGATGACGTCATTATTCGGCAATCTCCGGACATTTCCGCCCGCGATGACGTATCAACTGTCACGTGATTTTAATGACGCAAACTCTGCCTCTCTAAAAGCAGACGATCCATTTTTACATTAAAGAATATATGAAATGCAGTACAGGCGCTCTGATATAAAGACATCCTCTTTTATGAGACCAGTTAGCATTGCCCATCATAAAAACATTGTAGTGGATCTCTATAAAGAGGCCACTTCTATGTTGAGACCACTAAAAACCCAAACATCCAGGTTGTCTTAATGGAGAGGTTCTACTGTAGGGATTCAATATACTGAAATATTCCTGCAATGCCTGATTTTAATAGCACAACCAATGATGATACATCACGCAATCCCAGAATTCTGAAAAGTCAGAATTGATGGATTTTTGTCATTTCAAAATATCCACACAAAATCACCAAAATGTACATAGTGACTAGTTATATACGGTAGCGTTTCACAGCAGCCTATATCCGCCATGTCTGAAGTAGAGGTTTACTGAGTGTACACTATATCTTTGTCTACGGTTCCTCATTGTTCCTTCATTATGAGTGTACAATGGAGAGCCGATAACGTTGCACCAACTGTCCACTGTTCACTGGGTGCGGGACTCCAAGCTTAATTACAGGATCTTCATTAAGGTGGCAGGTGAACAGGTGGACTCTGGGGCATGGCAGTGCATGCTGTCTGCTTGTCATTGATTGACGCTGTATCAGAATCTCCACCACTTCGTCCATCAGACAGTACTTTGTACTTTGTGCATAAGTCAGTGGCGGTGATAAGGGGGAATTTAAAAAAATACACGACGGAGATGTGATAAGAATTTATCACCCCTTAAATTTATTTCTTCTCAATATAACATGCTTTTCATCTGTCCACCATTCTTTTAAGCCCACAACAACATTGACTTAATTTGGTATTTGTGCTACATACCACATGAACTAATATATTGAACAATGACTTAAACATTACAGCAGTCTTTTGTGTATACGTATGGTCCCGAGCACATCACTTTTTGATGTGTGATATTATATCCTAGTGTCGGCTACTATCGAGTACTTCACGCCAATTACCAGAAATCCATTCGTTGTTTGTCATACAATAACACGCTGTATACATATTTTACAAGGTAGTCATATAGTGTGTTGTGTTCTCATACGTTTGGCCGTGTTAGTCACAAGCTGAGAAGCTATCTCCACTTCATGGTTATCATGGTTTATCTGTTGTACGGCAACTTGACTAGCAGGTGGTCAAACATTGAATAACGGTTTGGTTGCACCCTACCCAGTGGTTGCAGGATATAAAACTGCCAAAGTATCATTTCAGTGAACGCAAAATACAGAAAAAATACATATAAACCACCCTCCATCCTTACCTATTCGGGCTGATTACCTTTTGAAAATACCATGCACATGGACTTTGAAGGCTGTGTGAATGGGAAATAAGCCGTGACACCCACGACGGTGTATCTCGTAAATGCCGTCATGTATTAACATGTGCCATCGAGATTACACCATGCTGGTGTTCAGCGTCCATCTTTGCTCAGTCCTCATCACCTCCTTGCCCTGCTGCCCCGGGGCGCAGGCGGCGGCTGATTACCCATTGTTCCGTGCATCTCCCGTAACCCATTCACCGACACTCTCTCGCCTCCCAGAATCAAGTGATTCCGTTACAGTAAAACCTTGCTGCTGGGACAACTCATTAACAGTGGCAAGTTAATGACATATTGCAGCTCCTATTGTGGTGCGTCCGAGGAGTCTGGCTCGTGACCACAAGGTCGTGGGTTCCAGCCCGATCTGGTAGTGCATAGGCAGGTCGGGGCTGAGGCGCTGGGTGCTGTTACTTATGTTTCACTCCCACTGGTCAAAGCTAGTTTGAAATGAAATCCAGATAAATAAAGAATAACACAGCTAATGTTCACTCCTGCAAACGTTTACAATTCATTATGATGTCCATGTGATTAATTCTTACATGGTAATAATTCTTGTGTTTTTATGTATGTAACAAGTAAAATAACAAAAGTTCACATGTTGATCCCAATAACCGATGATTTAAACTTCCTTTTCTACACGGCGTGAAACCTCTCTGTTTTGATTAAAACGATAATTGTGAATATAATAGGATGATTTCAGGGACGGCCTGGCTTACACAGACACATTCGGAAGATGGCCACCGCGAGCTATTGCAACCGTTAAGGTCAGATTTTTGTAAGTGTTGCCAAGATGTTCAATTCAAACAAAAAACAAAAACAAAACAAGAACAAATAAATAAAACAAATCACGAGTAGAGAGAGGAAAATAATGATTCATTTATTTAACTATTGTCATATTTCATTTCGTAAAAGTCTGTGCTTGATCAATGCCTGTCTCTGGGCTGGGAGTTCTGACGACCTGGGAGGTCTTAGCACCAGCCCAGAACATCAGAGCCACCGTCTAGCTCCTCTTCGATGCGACCGCCTTTTTCATCGCGATCGCCAACCTGCCCATCCTCTCTCTGCTCGTCTTCTTCGCTTCTTGCGCATACACAATGGGGAATTTCTCCGCCGCTTTGGTCATTCTCTCCGCCCTGTCAGCGTCGCCTGAGGCCATGAGGTCTTGGATGAGCCAGGAGTCCGCCTCTCGGGGTGGGCACGATGTTGTAGCCACCACCAGACAGGATGGCAGAGTTGGTCCAGTGGCCCCACATCTCCGCCATCTTACCGTACTTCCTCTCTTCGTAATGGTCTCTAATCAACTTGACCAACTTGAGGTTGCTGAATCCTTTCACCAACAGCTTCCACAGTTGCACGAAAAAATCCTTCACAGCGGCAGCCATCTTGGAATTTGTTAGAGGAATTTTTAAAGCAGTTTTTTTTAGATATTCGATTTGTTGAAATTATTCTAAGTTCGCTAGAGTGATTGTTTAACGTTATACGTTTTTCGCGTACGAGGTAACGTTTGTTTCCGTTACGTTCAACGTAAGGTTCTAGTCTTGCAAATATTTTCTGTGCAGTTCCTTTGGTAAAAAACAGACTTTACCCCCTTATCAAATATAGTAACTAAATGGAACAAGTCCTCTTCCAGCAGGACGGAAGTGAACAGCACTGGATGCTGGTATGTCGTGTAGGCTAGTCTGGAATTGGATATTTTGACTAAACATATGGTTGTACAGAAAATTATATACATGTAGATATTAAAATCTGCCCCATTGTTATGAAATTCTCACCAATTTGCAAATGACTAGAGATATTAACAAAAAATCATTCAGATAAATAATTTAAAAATTTTCTAAATAATCTGTGTCAAAGTGTCAAATAAAGATTCTCTCTCCACATCACGAAGCTCTAAAAACACCCCGTTTGAACCTTCATCACCAGACATGTTTCTGTGGGAGTCAAAAAGGACTGTACATGAGAAAACAAAGACAAAATGCCATTTTAGTAATTTTGCATTGTAAAATGGACACATTGAACGTCCTTATTCATTGACACGAGACTCGTGTACATTTGTCTAATCGCACAGCCAGACAAACAAAGTTCGCCAATAACATTTTGAATGTCCCTAACACAGTAACATGGACACATGGACATTTTTCGGACCCCACGTAGCGCCTTCAACCTCCGCACAGAGAGCACACTCTCGCGTGCGTCTGTCGCGCAGGGCGGGGAACGTCAGCTTGGGTTTGTGACGTGCCGCGTAGGAGCGTGCGACGTACGCTTACCAATGTTTGCTTTTAGGATGATAGACTTCTATTTTTAGTAAAACTTAAGATAATATGTAGTTGATTCCAAAACATGTTCATGCTTTTATGTCATATATTGCATTTACTCTAAATACCAAACACCAGGCCCATGATATCAGGTGGCCTAGCTAAAGAGATGGAGAGAAGCGAACAGAAACAAGATGATAAGAGTGGAATACACAGGAGCGGCTCCACTACACACGTGTACTGGGCCATTATAACTGACCATCTAGTGACCACTCCCATCTCCCACTGGGTCAATACCGCCCCATGCACACAATGGGGGATTAGCAGGAGGATTATGGGGGATTATCCGCTGATGGAGGACGGTCTATACGGTACTACATCAGTACTGTGGATGGGACCCACACGGGTAATAACAGCAGGGCCTACACGAGGTGCTAATGTCAAAAAACTATGCAACATGAACGATATATAAACGTACATAGGTATCTAGTCATAGCTGATGCAAATACGTTTTAATGCTTTGAACAATATTTGAACGATCTAGATCTGTGTGTGCACCTCAAAAATGAGCTGATACTAAAGTCTATAATTGAGCCTTACAAACATCCAACTATTTTTGCAAATCCGAGTTTTCGGAAAAGCGCGAGACCGTGTGTGTGGGGGGGGGGGCATTTTGTGTGATGAGAGCATAGTGATCTTGCAAAAACACACGAAAATTAAATGTCGTTATGGTAATAAAGCCTATGGGTGTGCCTGTGCACTTCCACAATGTCATTTCTCCTCAATCCATTGATGTAGTTGGCCATGAAACAGACAATTCTATATACTGAGACCCGGCCTCCTTTCCCTACCTCTAGCGGGGCTGAGTATTTCTGTCACGTGCCGGTGAGTACTCAGGTAATGGGCCGAACAGCCACTTTACACGGAGCGCTCAGCTCATGCTCAGATGGACAGGTTCTCTGTAAACAGGCTCAAAACGACCCATTTTACATACAACATTTGCTAGCCTTTCTTAAAGGCTGTGATATCTAATACTTGCTTATTCATGATTGATTTCCTTCATATTAAAAACACACACGTACAGAATACAACTCCTTTGCCCATGTGCAATAGCATATTTTAGACTGACTCTAGGCTGCAGTTTGAATATCATATGATTATCAGCCGGCTAAGCTGAGACATTTAGACTGTGGCTGTTTCCGAGTGCAATCATCACAGGATTCAAATGATAATCTGAACCTTGACAAGGGCTATACATTTGCATACTGTACATTCATTGTATTATGGCCCACCCAACTAGCAGGACATGGACGTTTGGGCACGACTGGCAAGAAACTCAACACCCTTGCCAAAATAATCTCCACCGTCGCGTAAAGAAACAATCGTCCTCACATCCAAAGCAAGTTTTTCAATGTCGTAAAAGAGAGGGCGCTGACGTAGAATGTCGTGGTGTTGTGAGGAGAAGAGCAGAATAGTGGAGAAAAACACCGCATGTAACAGAACTATCGCGATAACGACGGTCTACTTACGAGGATTCAACTTGATCCTTCACGACATTGAATTCCCTGTCCCAATAGCGTTTTTTCTGCTTAACCAACTACTATATAACTTGCGATCAAGACCACCTCTCTGTTGAGACCACGTCTATGATAAGACCACTTTTTATGGCGCCAAACCTTCACAAAGCTACCAGAGTGAACCTTTGTATAGAGAACACCTCCCCGTTGAGACCACCTAAAACTGGTTCTATTGCACATACTATTCCAATATGAGCGTACAGAGACGAGCAGGTTTGAGAAACAAGCAAACAGCAGAAATCTCCCTGTCGCTGTGAGTCGCCATACTGTCCCATAACCTGCCTGACCAGCTTAATCCCCTTTATTGTCGGACAACAGAGTGGATCAATACTGTCCACTCCAGGCGGAAATAAGCCGGCTATTGACGGCCGGGGTTATATGGGTCTCGGTGTAAACACCGGCAACTATCAACACGGTGTATTTATTTTCCCCAAGTTTGTTTGTGAATTCAATTCTGCTCTCTCTCTCCCTCGCGTTATAGCAAGCATGCTCCTACCACTGTACTGACACAGCTGAAGACAGGTTATAAGCTTTCATTTGATTAATCAAGTGGCCTCATCGGGACTAGAGTGAACCTGCCCAGGCTAGAATCAGCCGGCACCGGGCCGCCGGGTAGGCCCATTGTCTTTGGTAACACGCACATCATTGACATACCGGGGCACATACACAGCATGTTTACTGTCTGGCGACCACAACCTAGCATATGAACGTATAAATGAAATATAAACGTATATCATATGAAATATACTCGGCGTATTGACGGCTCCGTGTGACATAGTCAGACAGGCATCAATGTGGAAGCCCAGTCAAGTGCCCTGTTTTCATTAGATGCCATGTTATTCCTTGTATACAGAAAACGGTATTTTAATACTAAGACAACAGGAGAGAAATCCTCCTTGTTATCTGCACACTGTCAGGTGGTGATATTTATAACCTCCCGCGATAGGGAGGGCAGAAATATACGGTAATTGGACTTATTGTGCCTGTGTAGAGGTGAGGGTCAGACTGTCCCCAATATTGAAGCCGAATCCGCCGTGGTATTGTAGCCATTGTTAGACTAGGCTCAGGCAGTGTTGAATCAGCCGTGGTATTGTATTGCCGCATCACACGTTAACTGACGTTAATTACCCCCGCATCCCGTCCATGAGTTGTAAAAACGTTCTTTGATTATTTTCACAGTTTTGTGTATTTCTCAAATCCATCTGAAAATGCTAAAACTGATAATTAGTTGACTATTGAATATGTGACGTCAGAATATCCGAGTTAGTCTCACGGTCTTTTGGGTAAATACAAGAAATACTCTTGTGTACTGTTAATGTGGTAGCATAATGGAAGCACCGGCCTACAGAACAACTAGACAAGCCTGATAGCAGCTACTATCACCTACATGCTAGGTAGGGTACTAGCAACCAGTGTGGTGTTCAACATGGCCGCACTTGGTTATGAGTTTACAATAAATGGAATAACTGAGATGTAAGAAGCGCTGAGGCATGGACCGTATGTGAACAACATAACATGTATTTACTAGGCATTGTGAAAATATGCACTACTGGTCAAGATGACCGCACTACAGGACATTACATACCCCTCGCTTTATTAGAGAGGCGTCCTCCACAATAGTTACTGTTCCTCGGACAAGCTTGGTGCACTGCTAAATTCACTCGTCTCCCCGCTCGGTACAACCTCGGCAAGGGGACACCTCACTAACAAGGACACCTCGTTAGCAAAGACACCTCTCACAACTAGAGGCACTTTTCATCCTCCTGTTTGCTCTATGATGGTGGTTGTGTAATATGAGCACCTCGGTATTGGGTCCACCTGCCACAGTCTCTAACAGAGGGTTCCACTGCGTGTTTCTAAAGGTCACAGCCCGGCAATAAACTTCTCTTGTCGGCTGCTAAATTCACTGCCGGATTTCCGTTTTCAGAAGAACCTTCAGTTACTTCCCACTGGACAAGTGAGGACATGATAGCCATTGTTATGTTGTCTCTTCTTTTTTCTTTATTTCATTCTGTTTTATTTCACTTCTTACTTTAACTCTTTATATATTCAATTCTTTATTTCAACTCTTTATTCATTGAATTCTTTGTATCAACTCTTTATTCATTCAATTCTTTGTATCAACTATTTATTCATTCAATTTTTTGTATCAACTCTTTATTCATTCAATTCTTTGTATCAACTCTTTATTCATTCAATTCCTTATTTCAACAAATCACAATTATCCCCGGAGGGGGGGGGGGTGCTCTTCCACAGTCTGGTTGGGTATATAGGCTTAGCAGAAAGACCCCCGATTTTCAGATGACAAAATATCTAATTTCCCCTATCTCTTGGCAGCCAAAAACCTAAAGACCTCCTAATGTCCCTAAATTTCAATGCAGAGACCAACACTTTAGCAAAACAGTAAACTGAAGCATGATGGTATATTGTTGTTGCCTTCAAGTTTAATATAGATTCAAAGTATTGTTTTAGACATCAATATCGAAGACCCCTTACTCTGGCATAAACCATATTTAAGACCTCCCCATTTTACAAAAACATAAGACCCCCCATTTTTTAACTCACCGTGGAGCATACCTACCCAAACCAGATGCTAGTGCCCCCCCCCCCCTCCCGGGGCATTAATCCAATACTGAATCCTTGGCACAGTACTTGACATTTGAATACACTTTGATGCACACACATACACGTTAAAGTTCTACACAAATCTGGAATAATGTCACAAATACACACAGCATACAGCAAAACAAAACATATTTACAATCTTTGATACCATGAAGTGCCCTTCATGACAGACATTCATACATTAGGTCGATGTTTAGAAGTGGCCACACAACTCCCCTGTCTGTATAAACATCCACCAGATCCGCTTTTCACAATAAATCTGACGTGGAGTTTTGTACTCAGAGCATGGGGTTTAACACACGGGGTGCAGTTACAGCACACGTCTGTGGTGGGTTTCAGTACAAGTCCGGTGGTTTGATGTTGAGCCAACAATAGTTAGTGAAGTCAGAAAACACAGGCAGACCCAAGAGGAGCCTTCTTTCTCAACTTATATACCCTATTTTCGCAGGGATTTTGGCAAGTTGTCTATCGATCGTGCATACTAAACCTTAAGTGTGCCCCTCTTTTCTGAAAACATGGATCTGCCTGTCAGAAATGTAACCACGATGGCCATTTGAGTAAAAAAAAGGGCAACATACCTTTTTTCAACCATTTCAATATGCAGATTCGTTCTACATAAATGTTTCCAGGACGAATGATCGCATTTAGTTGAAGGTCTCACAATAAAAAAAAACATTGGCCGCCACGTACAGATGGTAAATTTTGTAAAGACATTTTGATAGATAAATTTATAAAATTTCTTATTGACAGAGTCGAAGAGTTGTCACGGAGGTGGAGATTTAAAACCGAGACCTCTCGCAGGTGCATGTTCACAATGAAGAGACATTTGGACGGAAAAGAGAGCCTGGAACCCTGGTTCCGTCACAGAATAATCCACAACAAATACTGACCTTGGTCAAAGATGGTGAGCAGCACAAAGTGAATGACGACCACGGTCCGGGAGTTTATCCTTAAGGTCGCCATCCCACCGAGAGTATCCGACAATATCCGGAAACAGGCGAGTATCCACGGGAATGTTTTCTTTGCTATGTTCACCAGACACAAATTTATTTTTAGCTAAAAATGTTAAAATCACAATTTGTAATAACAAACTATCCACCAATTGTAGTCAAGTAATAATGTATATAAATACATCCAGTTTTCTCTTACATTAGTTTACAAGATTGTTCTGTAGATAATGTTTAAATCACAATTTGTAATATTCCAAACTATCCATCAATTCTAGTTACATACTAGGTAGTATATTGTGCAAATCCTTGGGTAGTTTATTTGAGTATAGTACAATTTAGTATTGTGTATACATCACTTGCCGTATCTCACTTAACACTGATTGTTTAACAAGTATCTATCCAAAGTATCGATGATGCAACTATGGCAATACAAAGTTTTAGATGATTTGAACTAAACACAAGTAGTCAATATCTCAGATGTTCTTGTAGATGTGAACTGTTATCAGTTGTATTTGTGTTTGTTGAAGTACCTGCAATAAAGCTGTGATTGTAAAGATAAATGATAAAATCTGATCATGTACCTTATGGGCTGTTTTGTTAAATTGAAATATTTAAAAGTAGGATATGTGTGGGTCATGTGTAGCTTGAATAGAAAAAACATCATTTTTACACCATTTGTGGCGGCCATTTTGAACTTATTTTGACAAATATTTTGGATACTAAGAGGTCCTTACAAGGGCTAAAAGTGGAACGAGTATTTTGGGCCCCTTTTTGCCTATAAAAGTGACTACTTTGAATCCTTTGTGCATCTTCATGGACACGATACGCATGTGTGCGTGACAGACAATCAAACATCACACATCACGCGGCTGTCATGTGATCACTTTGAGGACCACTGTGTAAATCAGCAGTACTCGGTAACGCTTTCATGTGTTATCCGAGGTGCATCATGTGACAGCCATAATCTATGATTATATATCATATTCTATTCTGTTAATATTTTGATTGTGCAGGTTTTTCTGGATAAATTTAATCTACAGAAGGTAAACTTCTAGCATCCTGGGTTCCTTCATTCGTGATACTAAAATTATAAGACATACACATGAAATAGAAGCTAAGAATCTAAGGACTGGCATTCGGATTGAGGAAGTTTTTGTGGCAAGAACGAAAGTCTCGCCAAATTGTGAGTTCTCGGTTCCTATAGGTCGCTTTTTTTTGTTTATAAATATAATCTATTCTAATTAAAAAGTAACACGGAATTGTTTTTAAAGTCTCACAGAAGACATAGAAACACAAAAATGATTTTCAGACCCCATGTAAGAGCCTTCTCCTTAACACCAGAACATAAACTGATGGATTTTCCCCCATTTTAGCAATATTTTGTATAAATCTCCCCCGCTACAGGGGCACGCCTCCCAGCTGACAGCTCGTGTCAATACAGCCCGACACGAACTTTACGGTAATTCCCGGAATTACGTCATCACAGGCGGATGTGAAAATCACCAACATGAGTACGTAATGGTAGCTGTGTTCATAGCAATTGCATAGTATGGATGTTAGAAGGAAGAAGGAACAAAAACGGGCGACAAAGGCAAAAACAAACAATCAACAAAATTAAACAAAAATAAGCAAAGTGAATGAATGGATGAGGGTTTGACTGGTGACCGGAAGGTCCTGAGTTTGAGTGTTACTTCTTTGGGTGGTGAGTGGTGAGCAAATTTATTTATGTAGACTGCTCCATTGTACATATATACAGGCTTGGTAATTATAGATATGGAAGTTGCAAGCTTTGTCCAGTGATGAGACAGTTAAACATAAGAAATTAGCCATGGTCATAACCTGCCTGGTCATAACCTTATGCCACCGATAAACATTTCTATGAGGACCATCTGCGCCCTATTACTAGGGTGGTCCTAACTGAGAGTTTCACCGTAACCATGTCTCCGCCGTCAGGTGTCGCTGTAAATAATGGACGACTTTCTCGTTCTAATTTACACCCGGTTTTCGGACGGCTCTAACGAAAACACGTCAATTAAAGGGGCTGGGATTTCCCTGTTACATAAAATGAAAGTGGAATTCAATTTACGAAGTGTACATGTTTTCCAAGTATGTTTATATGATAAACTAGTAATTAAGGATGTAAATAAAGACCTGCCTACACAGTTTTTAAGGGCTGACCTCAAGTTGCAGACAAAATGGTGATTTAGTTGGCATGTTACTCATTAGAAATTAGTCACAAAATACAAGACGGAGTCCGTGGTTTGATATTTACTTATGTTCATGTACTTTTCAGTTTTTTTCATTTTTTGAAGAGTGGCATTTTCATCGTTTAATTATGAAGTACTCCACAGCATTGGATGATAAATAATGTGCGTCAATAACGAGGTATAGTGCACAAACTATGGACTCAAACTAAAGTGTACAATATGAAAGGAGGATTTGTAGGAAGGTTCACAGAGTGTTCTTTCTGTAGCACTAATGATTCCTCATTGGCGACTCCCCCCGTATTGGTATTGTGGGGTTAATAAGTAGATGTTTCAGTGGATTAACCAGGATTAGGCCGGATTAACCTTGTTTCATGTCGACTGGAAGATTAGCAAGAGTGGATAGATAGGGACCTGTCCTATACATACTTTAAACCTTCCAGTTACGAACACCTCTCTATTGAGACCACCTGGCTATTAAGACTAACTCTTTTATTAAGACATTCTCTCTAATAAATCTAAATGTAATCATCCCCTTCAATAACGAAAACTATCCCTCTTGTTTTCATATAATATCCTATTATAGTTATAATATCCACAAATGCCCTCTTAAAAACCAAATATTCTGATATCCAAGCATCCCCAAAACTGCTAAGCCCAACCCCAACCCCTGACCACCCAACCCTCGATCATTAATAATCAATAGGCAATCACTGGAACTAATTAAGAGTCTTAATTAACAGTCAGTAACAGTGATTAATCCACGAACATCCCAACTGCTCACTTTCCCACGTCAGCTCAGTATTCAATTATAGCAGCAAAGACACAGTTGAAATCCAGCTTTGGTAAAACCTGTGACCACTTCCTGTTAGCAATAACAGATTATCACTGATGATAGTTATTAAGTGTTAATCCTTTACTCTTATTAATAATTGAACGCCTCATTAAGTGTTCATTTCTCACCACCTCCCAAAACAGAAGCCAAAGCAACCAGTGAATTCTAGATCTCCACCAAACCTCTTCTTTTAGCTTCAAAATCCAACTCTGGTAGAACTAATCACCAATCACTCATAACAATAAGTGCTAATAAATGCTAATTACTAATCCATAGCTTTCGTTAATCCGAGAAGTTTTCACCAACCACCGCCTTTCCGCCTGTTCCCAAATACAAACATGATAGCCTCACTTAATTCTACACCAAAAACCAGCTTAAAGATCCAAATTTGATTTGACCGATCACCAACAATGATTAACAATCACTCACAACAGCTGCTACAATAACTGTTAATCACTAATCCTTGGCCCTCATTAATCCATGCACGGCCCACCAAGAGCTCAGTTTCACCACAATACCCCTAGTGGCGACCAAAACAATCACTTACTTCTCTCACAGAAAACACTTAAAAATCCAACTTTGCTACATAATCTAGCTCATAATTAACCAATTCATCATAATTCCTTAACATTAATCAACGATAACCAACCCTAGCTAATGCTAATCTCCCCTTCACCCTCAATTATCCGGTAACCTCCCATCAAGCTCAACCATACACTTGTACACGTCTCCAACCCAACACACACAAACCACCCCTCAACCACCCACCTCTGTTATCACCAATCACTGAGTGATCACCGCCGCTGCTCCGTCGCCCGCCGCGTCACGCTCACCTCAACTCCGCTCACTTTCCCACCCTGTGTCCCCCGCCGCTAGGGGCGCTGCGAGCGGCCACGGCGGCGGCGGCGACGGCGTGGATTGGACTGTTCAGGGAACCTGTGTGTGTGTGTGTGTGTGTGTGTGTGTGTGTGTGTGTGTGTGTGTGTGTGTGTGTGTGTGTGTGTGTGTGTGTGTGCGTGTGTGTGTGTGTGTGTGTGTGTGTGTGTGTGTGTGTGTGTGTGTGTGTGTGTGTGTGTGTGTGTGTGTGTGTGTGTGTGTGTGTGTGTGTGTGTGTGTGTGTGTGTGTGTGTGTGTGTGTGTGTGTGTGTGTGTGTGTGTGTGTGTGTCTGTGTGTCTGTTTAGGACACTGTGTGTGTGTGTGTCTGTCCTGTCTCGTGAACCTGAAGGACACCTTTTTATTTTCCCACCTTTCTTTTTATTACGTTAGATATCTTAGATATCAGATTTTAAATAAACCTCTCTTTCAAGGACAATTTGGCTTCTCACGTTTCCTATACTAGTATAATCTCGTAAAAGGTTAACCTTTCCTTAAGGACACTTGTCTTAAATGCACACTTTCATATCTAATTATTTCCCATATTCCTATACATTAATTGTCAAGAAAATTGCTCTTTTTCGGACACATCTCTTGTGTGGACTCCCTCCACTTCTACGTTTCTCTACATCACTTATAAAATCATATTGTATATTGGGGTGGTGAGAGTTGTGGGACTATCTTCAGGTATTCTCAATAAAAAAAGTCGTCTCTTTATAAAGGTTTGCAGCATATGCATGTCAAATTGGTACAGGTCAGGTAAGTGAACGCTAATGTGAGTGATGTGCTGTATGCTCCGCAGGGAGCTGAGAAAGGCAATATAGTGTGACAAGGATGCCAATTATAAATGAACTGGTCCTTGATATTAAGTCACTCCAATTTTGCAGAAGTGAATTGTAATCGTAAAAAAGAATACATTTTGGGACACAAATATTGTCAACGTTAAGTGCACCGCAAAATGAACCAGTAGATACCCTTTTACGGCAGTTTATATGAAGACCGATGAAATTATGCCTTGTCACGTCAAAGGCATTTTATTTGATTGCAAACACAAGTTAAAACTATTCAGCCAAATTATGTATCTATACTTTGCAAGATTCCATTACAGTGTTTCGCATATAAATTAAGGTAATAAGTACCTATGATGTATCTTTTTTATTTCATTGCAAGTGACTAATA
>CM032662.1:2455546-2468397 GCA_019095985.1 Streblospio benedicti
GGCAACGTAGTAAAAATGCATGGTACCACAAGTTGCTGAGGCAAACGAAGTGTTACTTATACATGCGAATGTTCTGCAATCCTAGGTGGAATTCGCCATAGTGTAAAGGTGGTTTTATGATCTCTGTGATATCAGCGCACAAAGTAAACTGCATTTGGGTCTTATTTATTACTATTACACAGCAATACATTCTACTCACGTTCTGTACGTTTCTTTTATCTTTACGATGTCATATAATGAATGATATTGGTTCAGTTTATTTGTTCAATCTAAAAAAACACACAAGAAAAAACACACAACACACACAGACACACACACACACACACACACACACAGACACACACACACACACACACACACACACACACACACACACACACACACACACACACACACACACACACACACACACACACACACACAAATAAATAATTGAAGTTTACAAGTAGTACATCACTGCCAATTAGTATCGGTTGACCTGTGATAGGACTGCACACCAGCACATAGCCAATAAAATGGAGCATGATGATTAAGTTGACAGATACACATTTATGCATTTATGCATTATTATCATAATGTTACAATAGGTAATCGCACTGACGTTCATAAAACAACCCACAGTAAAATCATTCATTATTCTATCAGCTTCTGCTACTCTTCTGCAACAAGAATGCGCAAGAATATCTGGGTGGTCCTGAAAGTGTCAACAGAAGCTTTTACAGAGAGACGTATGAGAAGAGACACTGCAACTCCACTGCAATAAATGTGTGGGAAAGGGTGGTTATGGCTGCTACGCGCGGCCCTACTGTAATAAGCATTGTTATGTAATGCTTCACGGCTTCTCATCCTTGGAAAGTGTCAGTTCAGCCTTGTCTCCACTAAGAAAGGTTGAAGCACGGTATATAAACAGTTACACAGCCGCAGAGCGGTGTGCTGGAATAAAGGAACATCAACTCACTACATGCATTGTCCCTCAATATTTTATATTTTATACATTCATGTATTTATTAGATTTCTTAAAATGTGGTATATTTAGATAATTATGTTATAAATGTAATGCATCAAATATGGAATAAAAAAACGAATAAATTGAATTAAAAAATAACCCACAGCTATGTACTTTTACACCAGAATTTTAGTCAACATGTTTACATTTTCTATTTACTTTATGTACTTTCTTGTTATTACTACTTCTGTTGCTATACATTTTCATTCTGATGATTGTTGTGAAAAACATGAACAGGCTGCAAAATATATGTTTTACTTTCATGTGTTAATTGATTTTATTAATTTCAATATACCGGTATATTCATTTTCCAAATTTGTCTTAATTTATTACATTTAGAACTAGATGTTTAAGTACATAATACATTTTAGATTTACATTTCAGATTTAAATAAGTCAATGCTTTTTATATCCATTTATCACATATACAACTATACCTCTAAAGGAAATAATGAACATGACATACATACTGCAATATTCATGATCAATTAATTAAATGATTAAATGAATTAAAAGTACAATAATGACAAAAAATACAAAAATAACAATTTAGTCACTTTATGACACACTATCCATATATGTGGTTAATATTATCATACAGCCCTTTACTTCACAGTATGTGCAGAATATAATGTACAATCTACAGTCAAAAAAAAAAGTCACAATAATTTCTGCATTTAACTTATTTTGTGGTAAACGTGAATAATAAACAAAATTGGTAAAAGAGACAGTCAACGACCATGTTTATGAATTCAAAATATTGAGTGAAGTTTTGAAAAAATATATTTGAAATAAATTAAAAGAAAACCAATAATGATGCATGCATGATTAAACCTTGCATACACCGCTATGACGTCCTTCAAACTGTATTCAACGAAAAAAGCAGTTTAATCAAATAATGTTAAGATGTTTTGTCTTTCATGGAGCCTGTCTACACCACTAAAACTCTATGACGATTAGTCTACGTCGCAGTGTACGTAACATCAGAGGTAACACACAGTATCACTCTAGATCTATGAACTGAATGCTGGTCTATGATTGGTTAAATTATGCCCGATGATCAGTCTTGTCTCTAAACCTGTCTACACCAGCACAACTGTATCAATTTACTTCAAACTACACCAAAATTCATGAAATCAAGACTTGAAATGTCAAATACTCACGACAGCTTGAGACGAGACGGATAATTGTGGAAATTTGGGTTTTAAGCGCTTCTGCACCGCAAAGACGTTGTCCGACAAAACGTCTTGTCGGATACCTTCTGAAGGAAGTCTTAGGGGTGTAGACTGGGCTTTATGTACATATGTATCACGTATTATGTCATAAATTTGCTTACCTCATGCACTCTTAAGCCGAGTCTACACCGCTAAGACTTCCTTCAAACAGTATCCTACAAGACGTTTTGTCTAACAGCGTCTTTGTGGTGTAGACTCGCTTAAAACCAAGATTCCATGATCGCCCGTCTTGTCTCAAGCCGTCGTGAGTATTGACATTTCAACTCTTGGTTGCATGAAGTTTGGTGTAGTTTGAAGCAGTTTGGTACAGTCATGTTGGTGTAGACAGTTTTAGAGACAAGACCGATCGTCAGGGCACAATTTAACCAATCATAGAGTAGCATTCAGTTCTAGGGAGTTTTAGTGGTGTAGACAGGCTCCGTGAAAGAAAAAACGTCTTTACAATTTTTTATCAAGCTGCTTAAGACGTTATTCATTTCATCTGACACAGTTGAAGGAAGTCTTAAGCCTTGTCTACACCACTAAGGTGGACCCACAACGTCCGGGTTGAGATGATAACTGACCAAGTATGTAGGCTGGGTGTTACTGAGACAAAGGTTCGTCCGTGTAACCTTTTAACAGCCCGATGCTTGGGATGATGGTATAATTCTGGTCTCACAACCTTGGTGTCATGAGTTCGAGTCCCGTCAGGGCCACTTGATATAGTCAAATAGAAGCTATGTCTTCAGCTATGTCAATACAGTAGTAGGAGCTTGTTTGGCACAACAGTGAGAGTAGAATTTAACTTGTATTTATGACAGACAATTGGCGTCATATAATCAGAAAATGTATTTATATGTTTGGACTCATTTAAATATTTTAGCTCCGATGAGGAATGTATTTATTCAAAAGTACTTGGCCAATAAATTTTAGAAAATGTCCTTCAAATTTATCCTTCTTTTGACAAACCATCACCGGCAGTTACGATGTAGAAACACAACAATCACTCTAACTACACAATATATAACAATTCTGCTTGTTATCTTATGCCAATGATGATGTTCAAGTTTAATTGATTTGCGACTTGGCTTCAGTGTATTATGAGGCATTCAGCTACCAAAACCTTTGTGCATAATTTCATTTGTGATTTTTACATATTTAATATGATATCACGAAACAAAGAATCTATTATGCCAGCAATTTAATTCACAGAAACTGCGATAGCTACACAATACTGTAGAACAAAGGCAACTGCACCAATGGGCTTTGAAAAGCGTTTTAATTGATTGTCAGAATTTAATTCTTAATTTTCTCAAAGCCTATTGATAGAGTTGCTTTTGCTGTAGAAGTTACATGCATCATACTTAATACAGATACTATTTCATATTCGATATTTTTATTCCGACTCTGCACCCACTTTCCTTTTCAAAATCCAGCATTTCATGGGCTTCTTTTTCCCCTTCATCTGAACATCCCCTCGGAACGTGAAATCAAACTGATCATCAAAATTATCGGGTTGAAGTAGATACCTGAAAACATGAAACATATATATTGTCACAAGTTAAACCTCCATCCTTATTTCCCTACCATTCATACAGGTGATCTACACCCAACTTTGTATTCTTTATCAACATTTCAGCCCATATTGGGAGCTGCAGCTGTGGTAGGGATACTGGTGGTGCAATGATCAGAGGACGAGCTAGGTATCAACCAGCCTGGAGTGACTGAAACCGTATGAACCCCATCCTCAGAAACGTTGATCTCTCCCTCGCTACTCCCGTACAATATTAGCCTCAGCACATGATATTCCTCCAGCCTGATTTCCCGCACAAAGAATACAATTCATTACATTTCAAATGGATGTATGTGAATACAAAATTTCAGTAGCATCACGTTTACTTACTATAACAGTATTGGTTTTCAAATTGCTTCGATCTTGGGCCTGAAGCGGCTCCCAGATCTCTTACCTCCCCCCCTCCCACCCACCACCACCACACACACTCAAAGCTCCCCTGCTCCACCCCCAGCCCATTTTCATCGAAATATTTCATATTCATGGTATTTTTGGTATATCTTCTGTCCATCACGCATAAAGAACTCCTTGAATATGGCACCCAGCAATATACCTATTTTTGAGAAAACACATGACCCATAATATACCAATAACTGAGAAAAATGTGACATGATACCAATATCTGAGAAAAATGTGACGTTACATATTTTACCAATATCTGAGAAACATGTGACGTTACATATTTTACCAATACCTGAGAAAAATGTGCCATAATGTACCAATATTTGAGACACATAGGACATGTAGTCAGCGTGATTTTGTGAGACCTGTACTCCCCCCCGGTGACCTGTACCTGTATGCGTCCTCCGACACGTTGACTTGGCCCGGCACGCCCGTGGTCTCGGTGCGGCTCGTCAGGTTGACCGTGTTGCCGAACAGACAGTAGCGCGGCATACGGGAGCCGATCACGCCCGTCACCACCTCGCCCGAGTGCACGCCGATCGTTATCTGAGGGCGACAAGTCTCTCAAAACACCTTCTTGTTGCATTTGATTTCTGGCAAAGTAGGCCTATAACTTTACTATGATGTTTGGGTTTTGGATATTTCGAATATCCGAATGGGATTATTCAAATAGGTGAAACAAACAAAAAAAACAACAAAAAAAACAGAATAAATGCATTGTGATAGGTTTTTGGATGAACAACGAAGTCTGTGGCGTCATATCAGGAGTACATGTACATGTACATTCCGGTCTTTCGATTAGATTTTTAAGTGTGAATAAACCTGATTAAAATCCATGAAGCAGAAGATACACATATGTAGATGTACATGTAAGTAGACTATACACTTTCTTCAGTTCATTCACAATGATTCCCCATGAATGATTCCCAATCGTAATATAAGTGAGAAATAGAAAAAAATAATTAAATTAATCTGTCTTCACATTGCACGGCTTATTGGCTGTAATTTCAACAGGAAATGCAACTTTTGCATAATTAGCCACATTCTGGTTATATTTTGAACAGAACACAAACAGTCTTTCTTAAAAGTCGCCGCCGCCGCCGCCGACAAAATAAGAATCTTCCCCCTACACAAAAACATAACGCAAACAAGCAAAACAAAGCACAGCAGGAGACAAGTGGCGGCACCTTGATGGGCTCTCCGTCCGGGTCGCGCACCGTGGGCGCCATGGCGGCCATGTCGAGCGCGAGGCGGGCGATGGCGCGGGCGTGGTCGCGGCACGGCTCCGGCAGCCCGCTCACAGCCATGTACTTGTCACCCACTGTCTCCACCTGCCGCCGGGCAGGGAATAGGGCACAGTGAGGGGAAAGAAGAGGAAAAGAATTAGGAGATAATTGTCACTTTACAGATGATTTGTTTGATAAAAAGCGGGACCACCACAGAACTCAGTGCCGGTTATTAGGATGTTCTGCTTTTTGGAGATTCTATTCTTTATATTGTAGATTGTTAGAATTTTCAAATGGTGCATTCACCACCCAGGGGAAGACAAATGAAACAAAAACTTCTTAAACCTCAACATTATGCCTGGAACAAGTGCACACATTACGGAGGCCACTAAAACGATGTTTGCTCGATAATGATATATAGTACGCTGCGGGGTGACAGACCACGTGGACGATTTCATGGGCGAGTTTATATGGAAGTTGGAAAATTATTTGTGGGATGTGGGAAACAAGGCCAAATTAATTAGAGATATAGGATTTCTTAACTCCTTAGAACCCCCCCCCTCATTATAACTTGCCAATTACAAACAGTAAAAAGTTAAATCTTGTTCACACTACAGCAAAACCTCCAATTAAAACCAGCTCTCTATTGATACCCACCTCTATAATAAGACCATTTTTATGGTCCCAAACCTTCATAGACATACCACAATAAACCTGTGTATAGAGAGCACCTCTCTATTGAGAAGACAACCTAGCACTGGTCCCAAAGGTGGTCCTAATAGAGAGGTTTCCCTGTACCTTGTAGATGTTTGGGTTCCTCTTGGGGTCAAGGAGCCTGTCGAAGTGTGTGTAGCAGTTGTTGAGGAGCGTCACGATCTTGATGGCCTCGGCCGTGTCGGCGTGACGCGCGCAGAACGAGGCGAAACCCACGATGCCACTGAAGAAAGCACTAGAAAGTTGAATGGGGCCATGACTCAACCTCCAAGCAGGAATCATAACGTCCTCTCTCAGCAAGACAGACAAAGTCCACCCTGCAATCAGCTGTCTCTTTCCAAACCGGTGTTAACCCCTGATTGGACTGAGATTGCATTGACAGATCTCAATTCTATCAAATAATCTCTAAAACAAACAGCAACATGTAGATCTGCCAGTGGGAGACTTTTGTTATACTCACGTACTTACTACTTTTATGGTCAACTTTTGAACTCAAAACATAATGACAGGGCTGAAGAGTCCCAGTAATTGAATCTGTCTTATTTCCCACATCTCGGAATATCACTCTTTACCTTTTGCCTTTCCTAGCATTCTCGCCATTTTCCCCACATTCCACTTCCTGGAAATCTCACCCGCCTCCTTAAAGCCTTTACCCCCATACCCTGCACCCCCGAAGAAAAAAAAAGAAAAAAAAAAAAAAGAAAACAAGATTTTGTTCACAGCCCCCTTCCCCCAATCCCTTACATCACCCCCCTCACCTCACCCCCAGACCAAGAGCCTCCTACCTGAAGAGCAGCGTGACCTGGTCGAACTTGCGTGGCGGGACGGGGCGCTGGTGCCGCAGCTCATGGGCCACGGCGGGCGGCAGGATCGAGTACATCAACCTGCAGCAGGGGAAATGTGGCTTCATTCTTGAGGTTCAAAGGAATCTCTTTATAAAGGCTTGGGATGGCATGAAATGGTTTTCTTCTGTAGAGGCGGTCTAGTTTATAGAAGTGGTCTTTCTGCGAGTGTCTACTGTATTCAGCCTGAAACACATTGTTAGCTAGTGTGGACTATTAAATGTAATTTATGTGCTTATTTACAGTCACAATTTGAATTTGTATTGCTCTAGCGACTTTATATCTACACCAAGTCATTGGCATCCTTATCACACTGTATCTTTCTCAACTCCCTGGGGAGCATACGGCATATCGCAACCGTAGCGCAAACGTATCACTCCCATTTGCGTTCACTCGTCAGACCTGTACCTATTTAACTTACAAGTACCACAGAACAGTGTGCAACCACCAGACCCGTCCGGAAATGGAACCCATGATCTTCTGGTCCAACTGCCTATCCATTTACTACTGATCTTGATGTGAAATAACCCATTTATCTGATCATGATCTGAAGTAACCCATTTATCTGATCTGATAACCCATTTACTATGCTCAGCGCCCGCACCTGTCGGTCTCGCGTTTCTCCTCCTCCAGTTGGCGGTGTGTGCTCTGCAGCTCGTCCGTGAGGATCTCCAGCTTCTGGGTCATCTGGTACTCCTCCTCAAACTGGGAAAAATCAACAAGCCCATAATGTGGTTTAGTAGAGGTGAAGGTCACTTTAATTTGTTTTGTACAGAATCAACTGACAATGGTCAGAGTATTACGAAGATATGACTATATAAATCGAATACGATCAAGCGTTCTTTTACAACCTTCCTGATGCAGAGCGGGTTGGACGTATGTGGGATTCTTTTTTGCACCCACCCTCAACTTTTATTGCAAAATCCTGGACCTGCCCGTGTGGACACGCACCTTCTGTGAGAGCAGGACGAGGTCTCGCGTGGCGTCGTGCAGCGGGATGTCTGCCAGAGTGAGGCCGTGCGCCGTCAGGTCGTCTAGACTAGTGACGCACGGCGACGACAGGAAGAGAAGCGTGTCAGACTCTGGGGCATACAGCATCTGATGAATGAGTACAGGAGAGTGGGGAAACAATGCATTTTCTAATTTACAGTGCTGGAGACAGACGATTGAGCGTATATATCAATGCATTTATGTTATAAGTTTCTTTAACAACTGCGATTGCAAGGACACTCACAAAAAGCGCAATACTATTAGTTTCTGTCCACGTATGTTCAAATCCCCTCTTTCCCCTCCTAGCTGACTAACAGCCCCCTCTTTCCCCCTCCTAGCTGACTAACAGGCCCCACTTTCCCCCTCCTACCTGACTAACAGGCCCCACTTTCCCCCCCTACCTGACTAACAGGCCCCACTTTCCCCTCCTACCTGACTAACAGGCCCCTGACTAGCTGACTAACAGGCCCTGTTTTCCACCTACTACCTGACTAACAGCCTCCTCTTTGCCTCCTCCCAGCTGACTAACAGGCCCCTGTTTCACCCTCCTAGCTGACTAATATCCCCTTTTTCCCCCCTCCCAGCTGACTAACAGGCCCCTGTTTCCCCCTCCAAGCTGACTAACAGGCCACCTTTCCCCCCTCCCAGCTGACTAACAGCCCCTCTTTTTCCCCTGCTAGCTGACTAACAGGCCCCACTTTCCCCCTCCTAGCTGACTAACAGCCCCTCTTTTCCCCCTCCTAGCTGACTAACAGGCCCCCACTTCCCCTCCTCTAGCTGACTAACAGCCCCCTCTTTCCCCCTCCTAGCTGACTAACTCGTTTCCCCTCATTATGTCTAGTTAATGATTCTGCTAAGTCTTTTGACACACACATTATTACCATTAACGTTCATTCTCATTGTTACCCAACTTATCATCATTTACCCCAATTGTTTTATCTCAAATATTTACTTCTATTTGTTCCCATTAAGTCATCATCTCTACTATCATTTAGCTTTTCACTAGATAGCATACTTTTATTTCCACAGTGATGATGGCCTGTTGCTATATTTTAATCTAGCCTGTTTCCATTAAGATGTGTTCCAGCCATATGTGGATAGTGCACACCAACAGTCAGTGTTAGTCTCACAACCATTAGCCACATCTTTTACATTGTATATATAATGTAAGTGTTTGCCTGTAGAGAATAGCAGTGTGCAAGATATAATAGACATCAATTGGAAATTACTAATGTACAAATCATTAATTGATTTAGTTATTTATTTTATGAATGTGACATAGTATTATAACAATTTACGAAAAGGAAAAAACTTAATTCTATAATATATTGTAACCAGCCCTACCAGGGCTTATAAAGCATCATATGTAATTAATAGTTAATAATTGATAATGCTCTCATGGTACCTAAGTAATAATTAACTTTTTCTGTCAATATTGAGAAAATTTGAATTATTACCTAGGTACCATGAGAGCATTATTGATTATCAACTATTAATCATATATGGTGACTTATAGGCCCTGGTAGGGCTGGTTACAATATGTAAAAGAATAATATTTTTTTCCTTTTTGTAAATTGTTATCATACTAGGTCACATTCATAAAATAAATAAGTAAATCTATTAATGATTTGTACATTAGTATTTTCCAATTGATGTCTATTATATCTTGCACACTGCTATTTTCTACAAACAAAAAGTTGCGTTATGTATACTATGTAAAAGATGTAGCTAATGGATATGAGACTAACACTGACTGTTGGTGTTCACTATCCACATATGGCAGTAACACATCTTAATAATGGATAACAGGCTAGATTAAAATAAAGTAACAGGACATCATCATTGTGGAAATAAAAGTAGGCTATCTAGTGAAAAGCTAAATAATTGATCAAATCATACATATCATATCCTTGAATGTGCTTATATGTTAGAATACATATTATTGATCATGACCATGATGATGGCATGGGAAGTAGAGGAAGGAGAGGGGGGCTCTTAGTCAGCTAGGAGGGGAAAATAGGGGGGCTGTTAGTCAGCTGGGAGGGGGAAAGAGGGGGCTCTTAGTTAGCTAGGAGGGGGAAAGAGGGAGCTGTTAGTCAGCTAGGAGGGGAAAGAGGGGCCTGTTAGTCAGCTAGGAGGGGGAAGGAGAGGACTGTTAATCAGCTAGGAGGGGGACAAGGAGGCTGTTAGTCAGCTAGGAGGGGGAAAGAGGGGCCTGTTAGTTTGCTAACAGGGGGAAAGGGGGGGCTGGTAGTCATCTAGGAGGGGAAAGAGTGGCCTTCTTAGTCAGCTAGGAGGGGGAAAGCTGGACCTGTTAGTCAGCTAGGAGAGGGAAAGAGGGGGCTTTTTATCAACTAGGACAGGGAAAGAGGAGCTGTTAGTCAGCTATTTTCTTCTGAATTGGCCATATATTATACTTGCCGTCTCTTGGCTTCCATATTTGTCTTCTATGCATTTACCTTATCTGATAGCTCATTGACAGATTTAGGCATAACAATAAGGTCATCAGCGATTCCCAAGGAGAACCTGTGCGGAACTCCAGAGAGAGTCTGGGCTGCCAGGACTATGATGAATAGCAGTGGACTGAGAACAAAACCCTGATGTACCCAAACAATAACACTAGATTCATCACTGTAGCCATTTCCAACACAAACACGACTGAACACATTGGCATACACCTAGCTTGGATTGGAAGAGAAATATTGTTGGTGATAGTAAAGAAATGTTATTAATGTGATTGTGTTGTAGTTATGCCATTCCTATTCAGCCCACCAGATTAAATTAGAGCAATGCTTTAACACGAGTTAGAGAAAACGATGAGCACCATTTTTCAAATGATTAGTTCCAATTATAGTTTTCTTTTTAAAGTAATGGATATTCTGCGATGCACCCACCTGCCCTTTCAGCCTGAGCGTGCTCTCCCCCCCCCTCCTCCCTGCGTGGCAGGTGTGGGCTGGCAGGCGGGGCCCCTGGCCGCGTGGCGAGGACATACACTGTGTTGATGTGAGCCACGATGCTGGCAAAGGTGAAGTCCATGTGGGGACGCGCCATGACGAACAGATCTGGGATCTGCAAGCAGAAATCCCAGTGTTAAGCCTGCATTTCATTTCGACGAATGTAGGTCAATCCGTGCATTGCATCTACACGTATTGTGTAAAGTTGAAACTTGGGCGTATTGAGGTGACATTAAACATAGAAAAAGTTGTAAAACAAATATGATTAATCTAAAAAACTGATAAGTATAATTTTGTCAATCCTTTAACCCCCCCCCCTTCCAGTATCTGCAAGATGAAGATCTCATAAACCTATAGAGGTTCCGAAAGTTTACACAGAATGCCAAGTACATTATATCGCCAGGACAGTCTAATCCCAAGCAGCACAAACATACCAGAAGGCAGTTGGTGCAGTTGTTTGACTTGTTTACAACTATACGCATCACCACTCTGTAAATTCTGACAGTAAATACTCTCAGCACTGCCACCCACGTACCTTTCAGGCTCTGTGCAATATCTTGTGTATATCAATCGAATATAAATCTGAAGAGTAATCTAGGGGTCACTATGTTTAAATGGAAAATTCTTAAATCATAATGCATTTTTTTCAAATATTACAGTGTTCAAACCTCAAACAAAGCGTTTACACTTACACCACCCACACGCATCCTAGGGTAGTGTACCATCCATCAATGTTAACATACCAAAGTGGTGTAGTTTTGCTTAGTGCCCACATGTACCTTGCACGGTCCCTTTGTAAGCTGCGGCAGCACCCGCATCAGGGCCGCGCCTGCCTGCAGCACGCGGAGGTCGTGGGCCAGCACCACGTGGAAGGGGAAGCAGGCGCAGAACGCCAGCGGGGAGAGCGGGGGGTCGGGGCGGGGCCAGCGTCTGGTGCTTGCTGGGGTCCCTGGGTAACAGAGGGCACGGGGCGGCGGCGCCCACTTGAGGGGTGCCTGGAGGAGATGAAGTCAGACACAATAGAACTGTTAATTTGGATCTAGCTTTGGATAGTGAGCACATGTCTTGGTTTCTTTACCCTGTTCCTTAAGGGTACTGTGAACTCTTTAAGGGAAAAATATTCTATTTTCAGCTTTTTAATATTTATTATACTTTAAACTATGAAGAACAACATGTTTTGAAATGAACCTTTTATCTTCAATAGTTTTACCATTACAACGCATTTTGTAAAGACCAAGCTGGAGTGAAAAACAATGACTCATTCTTTGCAGGCTTATAAGGTTATATGGGCTAAAAATTAAATTTTTACATTTTCAATGTTTTTTATGCTATAAATGATAAAGAAAAACATCTTTTTAAAATGAACCTTTTATCACCAATAGTTTTTCTTATATGATACATTTTATGGACAGCAACTACTATCAATGTATATTGATAGGCCATGTTTAAAGCCCATTTTCTCAAAACTAAGTTTGCATAGTGGATGAATTTTTCTTTTTATATTTCTCCTTAACCATGAAATCAAATTTTCACAAACGTGTATATATTTGAAGATATATGCATTCTGAAGAAAACCTTACTAGGGATTTTGATTTTTTTATTTCGTTGATGAATTATGAACGTTTTTGTATTGATTTGCAAGAAAATTCGGAAAATAGGTGGTTTTAAAACTTAAAATGCATGTAAAATGATAAATAGGAAAAATATAAAAAATTTGAGGCAAGGTTTTCTAGATAAATATACAAATTTTGTAACTGAATAGTGATTTTGGTCATTTCGATGTTTTACTATCAGTTATATGCTTCGCAGGCAAAGTTGTCATTTTTTCATTAATTGCTTTATAAAAATTTTTTTCATCAATCTATACAATTCAAAACATGTTGTGTCATTAGATTAGATAATTATCTACAAAATAAGGTGTAATTTGTAAG
>CM032662.1:2468497-2504561 GCA_019095985.1 Streblospio benedicti
TTATTTTTAAGTAAAATTTAAATTTCATAATAATTGAAAACTTTTAAATTATTAAACCTGGGCTGTTTGTAAAGATTATTTTTCCTTTGTAAATTGTTTCATGGTACCAAAAATAATAAAAAACTTTTTTGTAATTGAATTTCAAATTTATTATATCTGACACAGCTAGGAGGGAAAGAGGGGCCTGTTAGTTTGCTAACAGGGGAAAGGGGGCTGTTAGTCATCTAGGAGGGGGAAGAGGGGCCTTCTTATCAGCTGGGAGGGGAAAGAGGGACCTGTTAGTCAACTAGGAGAGGGGGAAACTAGGACAGGGAACCTGTTAGTCAGCTTTTTTCTTCTGAATTGGCCATATATTATACTTGCCGTCTCTTGGCTTCCATATTTGTCTTCTATGCATTTACCTTATCTGATAGCTCATTGACAGATTTAGGCATAACAATAAGGTCATCAGCAATTCCCAAGGAGAACCTGTGCAGAACTCCAGAGAGTCTGGGCTGCCAGGACTATGATGAATAGCAGTGGACTGAGAACAAAACCCTGATGTACCCAAACAATAACACTAGATTCATCACTGTAGCCATTTCCAACACAAACACGACTGAACACATTGACATACACCTAGCTTGGATTGGAAGAGAAATATTGTTGGTGATAGTAAAGAAATGTTATTAATGTGATTGTGTTGTAGTTATGCCATTCCTATTCAGCCCACCAGATTAAATTAGAGCAATGCTTTAACACGAGTTAGAGAAAATGATGAGCACCATTTTTCAAATGATTAGTTCCAATTATAGTTTTCTTTTTTAAAGTAATGGATATTCTGCGATGCACCCACCTGCCCTTTCAGCCTGAGCGTGCTCTCCCCCCGCCCTCTCCCCGCGTGGCAGGTGTGGGCTGGCAGCGAGGCCCCTGGCTGCGTGGCGACACATACACTGTGTTGATGTGAGCCACGATGCTGGCAAAGGTGAAGTCCATGTGGGGACGCTGACAACAGATCTGGGATCTGCAAGGGAAATCCCCAGTGTTAAAAGCCTGCATTACATTTCGACGAACGTAGGTCAATCCATGCATTGCATCTACACGTATTGTGTCAAGTTGTCAACTTGGGCGTATTGAGGTGACATTAAACATAGAAAAAGTTGTAAAACGAATATGATTAATCTAAAAAACTGATAAGTATAATTTTGTCAATCCTGTCCCCCCTTCCAGTATCTGCAAGATGAAGATCTGAGGCAGCACAGCATGCCAAGGCCATTATATTGCCAGGACAGTCTAATCCCAAAGCAGCACAAACATACCAGAAGGAGGTTTGACTTGCAGGCGCTATACGCCACCACTCTGTAAATTCTGGGGTAAATACTCCCAGCACTGCCATCTGGTAACGTTAGGTGGTCTCAATAGAGCACCCGTGGAAGGGTGAAACGCTACACAGAGGTTCATTCTGGTAGCTTTTTGTTAGAGATTTGGGACTGTAAAAATCGAACTTATTATAGAGGGGGCCGCAATAGAGGTGGTCTTGATTGGAGATTTAACTGTATTCATATAATGAATAAATCTGTTTAAGTATAAAAGATGTCCAATGAAGTGGGTTAAAGCGTTATGTAATATACTGGGTTCGCCATTAAATGATATATGATAAGGAAGTCAGAAAGTGTGTATTACGCACGAGCACTTAAAATTATCACAAACATACTGAATCATTGTCACTGATTAGTTGTAGGACAATGCCATTTTGCCGCCTATAAATAAAGAGACCTCTGCTGAACACCATTCCAAGGAGACCCCCTCTCTATTGAAGCCACCTGAGGCCAGCCCGACCAACACACGCACTATTAATATTCTGGGAGATGTAAGCACAGTGCAATAATCTCCTGTCAGGCAACAGTAGGGGATTAGCGCAACAGTCTTCCACTTACTGAGCAAATGACATGGACTACTATATAATTAATCTCGTCTAATGAGGTATACTCTTTAGGGCATTTTGACCACACACGTGTTGTGCTGTAATTACGTCTATACAATGTAATGGAGAGGCAACAATTAATGAGATCAACCAAAATGATGCACCTTTATCGTAGACGGACTAGAATTAGAATTAGGGGCAGTTCAGTTGATAATCGTGTGGGGTGTTGGACGTTAGGGGAGGATGGGTGTGTGGTTGTATTCACGGGGGTATACGCCCCAGCAACATCTCTCCCTGGACCTTTCACTACTGTGCATGGGGTTTTATGTAAATGTATATTATAACATATTTAATGTGTAATGTATTATGCAAAGTACTGACCTATCTGGCATATGAGAATGAGTGTAGCAAAATATACAATAAAGCATGAAAAATGCGCAGTGAAGTGTATTATAGTAGAATCTCTATCATCCTTATTGAGACCACCTCTATGTCAAGACCATTTTTGATGGTCAAAAGCCTTCATAGGCCGACCAAAATGAACAACCTAAAAACACCACCTCACTGGTTAGACCACTAGGGGCCAGTCCCCATCGTCGGTTTTCACGACTTGATCACTCCACTGCCTCAGAGACACTGTCTTAATAAGTCCGTTTCTTGTCAACCCATGGGCCCAGTTGTGGTTTTTATCAAAATATCTTTCAGCTAGACTTACGTCAAAAACAAAATCAATACTCGGTTTTTCGTACTAGGCCAAGTGAGATTGTACGTCTGACTTTTGATATCTTGGCGGAACATGATTGATTGATTTTTTTATTGATTTGAGTGAATACTCCGCAGCCATCAGTTTTGATGATTATAGCAGAGGGAGGCCACGTGGTGTTGGTACATGAACCTCCAGAGGCAGGCTAGGTAGCCAACTGAGCCTCATGGGTGAGGGGATCACACTAGCTATAGTTTTCAAACTAGGTGAGCTCTTTTGCGTGCAGAGGTGTGGCTCTCCTCTACACGGGACACGCCTTTTAACGAGGCTTCCGAACCTCCGCTTGGCGTCGCTACTGTCTAGCAGTAACACTGGCGACGTGCTGTGTGGAAATCAGCAACTCAGTGGCAGACGCACGACGTATCGGTTTTGGCGACACTGTGTCTGCCATAGCCGGGCCGCGAACTTGCGACGCAGATAAATCCTGTTTTCAAGTCGTACGCTCTAACCACTGAGCTACTGAGGACCACTTGCGTCAGTGGGCCTTTTGATTGGTTGGACATTAAGGTCAACATTCGAGAATATTAGGGTTGTTGAAACAAGGCTGTATACTGCATATAAAACCATAATATATGACGCTGCCTGCCCCCGGCGTGGTCCTAACAGAGAGGTTGTACTGCATGACTCGGACCTGTCTGTGATGAGGAACTGCACGTGATCTTCTGCCTCCTCCTTGGTCTTGTAGATCTCCACATCCACCTCGGAGTGGTGCAGTTTACTTGATACTGCTTTCACCAGACCTAAAGTAGGGACATGAACAATGGTTTACTTGCTATGCTTGCCATAACAAAGAGAGTAGAATCGAATTACTTGATACTGCTTTCACCAGACCCAAAATAGGGAAAGAGGCACACATTCAGAGGAAGGAGTTTAGTTGATATTGCTTTCACAAGATAAGTTCTTGTTACGTGTAGATCTCGGCGCATTTCATCAAATTGGGATATCGCATAGGGGCTAAATGTTTAAGGACATTAAGCCAGTCACTTTGCAGTAAGATCTAACAATAAAAGCGTTATTGAAATAGACGCTGACTTTAGAGGTCTGGTAACCTAATGCCGCCGATTATCATTAGAAATATTCAAGTGTGTCATTCACAATTAGCATGAGTGTTTTATCCATTATGACTGTGAGCATGATACATAATGTAGCGAGTAATGGCAGCCAATGCACCATTACAGTGTGACGTTACACCAACCTGAGCACAAAATCTCATGTTGTGTGCTATAATGGCCTATGATGTCTAATTGTCAAGTCTTAGCGCTAAGTGGATTGCTTTGTGCGTGTTGTCAAAATTAAGCCTCATTTTAAAGTGTGACATAACGTGCCACAATATGCACCGCTTGAATTTTTCAATGTACAGTATACATTGTGCTTAAGATGCATTTTTTACGAACAAAAATCTACATGAGTCCGCTATCTTACTGATGCAACCTAATTACTGTATCGATCACAATGCACTCACCGATCACAATGCACTCACCGATCACAATGCACTCACCAATCACAATGTACTCGAGCCCGGGCCGGTCGGAGTAGTAGTGCAGGATGGTGGCGCCGTCTCGCGGCCGCTCGGAGCAGCGGAAGGACGGCGCGTTCATGCCGGGGTAGATGGTGGCCAGGTGGTCGTGCAGCGCGTCCAGGTTCTGGATCCGCATAGTGTACAGTAGAACCTGGTTATTTCGATGCTGCTCATCTCGGTTGTTTAAATGTCATTTCGAGAATAGTTCTGATTTCCCTCAGTCATATTATGAACATATTTCAGTTAGTTATCTCAAATCTCGAGCATATAAACTTTTGTCGGTAGGGATTCAACATTATTATTTAGTATAGAGTAAACAGTGTAGTGATCGCATGTTTTGTATCAAGAAAATTTAACCATCCGTTTATGTGTCAGTCGGCTAGACAGGCAGCGATGTACGTGATGGGGAGCATCGATGGTCTGAGAGAGAAAATGTTCAGGGAGGGAGGCAGACAGTTGATCAAGGAGCCAGGTAAACGGGCAAGCAGGCAAGTAAGCAGGCATAAACATAGTCATACACAATAAACGCAAACAGAAAACCAGACAAACGTACAATCATACCGACAGGTAGGCAGACAGTTGAACATAATGATAGCCAATAATCGCCTCTGAGGTTCTTTTATCATAGTTATTCCTGGTAATGGCAAATCATGATGTCTCTTGACAATGGGCACTAACACCTGTCGGTGGGACAAACGCCCCATTCAAGCCCAATTTACACTCAACAACCGCCCACTACAGCTAAAGTGCAGGGCGGCCGCAGCGCTATTGTTATTACATGTGTGGACTTTGCTCAGTAAGCCGTACACAATCCCAGCCCATTATTTAATGAAGCCTCCATGCTTAGGCCTATAGCATCCATCTAACATTCTGTATTGTGATACCGTACACACAAACATAAAGGGCTTTCATGGAAATCTTATGATGGCATTATACTGCTGATGAGGTAGCTTGCATTTGCTGTTAGTGTCTGAGTTATCTGATGCATGCTGAATCGTTTACTATTGTAAATTTATTGTTTTTAATTGTAAATGATTGGAGAACTAATACAGAAGGATCAACAGTCATCCGAGGAGATGAAGTAAAACCTTCACAAGCCATACAAAAAGCCACATTGCTTGTGAAATAGACAGAAGGATGGGAAGGCTTGTACATGATGCAGGCATATAGCCAGACAGCCAGTCAGACAGCCAGTCAGTCAGCAAGCTAGCAAGCCAGTCATCCAACATGTCACTCCGTCAGCCACTCAGTCAATCAGCTTGCCAGCCCACCAGCCAGTCATTCAGTAAGCTAGCCATCCAGCCAGTCAGTCAGTAAACACAGCCAGTCAGTTAGCCAGCCAGCCATTCAACCAACCAGCCCAGCCAGCCAGTCAGCAAGTCAATCAGTCAGACAACACACATAAACACACACACCTGCAGGAAGTCACGCGTGGTGGCACCGAGCGCCCGTAGGATGGTGTCATACCCGCTCTCCTGGCAGAACTCGAAGAACATACCGCCGAATTGCTCAAGGATCTCCTCTGCAGGAACGCCTGCCAAATGGTTATAGGTGGAATTATTTATTTCGCATGAGAAACAAGGTATCTTCAACTACTAACTGTGAAAGGCCATTAAGGATTGATCCATTCGTATTCCATATTTATTTACTGGCAAGGAGCAGGTGTACGGTTGAGTTGAGTGATGTCATGGTATGCGAGTGTGTACACTGTCACCGTTGGATAGTCACTAAGCCGTGAGTACTGTTGAGTAGGCAGATGATTAGTTGGTACTAATCAGGGTATTTACGTTGGCTAGAAATGTATTTATCTTGAGTCTTCGTTGGAAAAATCGTCAGCTATCACTAACAATGTATTATATAGTACCACGTTGGCAATTAGGAAAGAAAATAACATGCCCTGTATAAGGGCAACGACTAGCATGCATGTGAGATGTGCTTACATCAAGGTAACTATATACTCTGCATCATGCATAATCACTGCGTACACATTTTAAATAGGAGGGAGTCATCTTACCTATACAGGTTTTACTGTTTTCGTTATAAATTGCCCCCGATATATCTTTAACCCAAGAACTATGCACATGTACATGAAAGTAGTATCATGATCTTTCTCCACCTACCACGCTGGTTGCTGAATGGCTTGATAGCGTAAATTCCTGATTGGTTTTATCTAATGATTGCTGGATTGCGGGAATGAAACGGGAATGAATGATCGATCAATTGATCAATCAGCAGATTAATTAAATGATTGATTGATTGATTATTTGATTGATTGATTAGCTGATGACTTGCTCGATTGCCTGAATGCTTCATTGATTGACTAATTGCTAGCGTGCTTGTTTCATTGATTAACTGCTCCATTGCTTGATTGCTTGATTGACTGATTGAATGATACGCTGATCTATTGATTCATTTGCTAATTGATCAAATAATTGCTCAGATGATTGGTTGATTGATTGATTTAATGATTGGTTGGTTGATTGATTGATCAGCTGGTGATGTGCCTGATTGCCAGAATACTGCAATGAGTGCTTATTGATTGATTAATTGCTCCCTTGCTTGCTGGCTGGATTAGTCGGCTGATTGACTGACACTCACCTAGCACCCTGGCGGCGGCGTCCACCAGGCTGTAAGACAGGTGGTCGTCATACACGAGGCGCACCAGGAAGTGGCCCTCCATCTCCACGCCAGCCTCATGTCTGAAGCAAACAAACTAACTAACTAACCAACCACAAAACTCACTCACTCACTAACTAATTACCTAATTAACTAGCTAACTGACTGGCTGACTATGTATGTCTCTGGACAAGCTAGAATGGTTTACAGATGAAACGATTTCGTTCAAACTGTACTCAACTATGGAGTATGAGGCGACAGCAAAATGATTCAATTTTGGGCACTTTGCCAAATAAAGTGTGCTTTCCACAGGGCCATTTATGACATGTTTACTGGTATTCAATGCGCTTCAGCCATCATGAAAAATATTTATTTTTAAAAATTGTTTGTGATTATATCTGAGGAGGGTGCTTAAGCACCGAAAACGTTAATAAAAACATATTATAATTTTTAATTTTTGATAACAATTCATACAGCAGTGACCAGAAGACTATTAATGGTGACTTTCTAAATAGCTTTCAAACACAGAATATTAGATTTACAATGCAGGCATCATATTGGTAATTATGTCGATATGGATTATCATTTTTAAACCAATAAATATTCCCCCATTTTCATTCAAATGGAAATCAAATCAGAGATTGGGAATTTATATGCCATGGTGGCATACAGGTATAACAAAAACTATTGTTGATTTGCCGATTCATGAAGGAAACTGACCCTGCCTTTTATTTTTGTTCAAAGGCATCTCTACGTAGAATATCCTCTGAAGTGTAGCCGATTCATGGAATTGACCTCGCATATTTTTAAAATTACTGCAGTGAAAATGTAGGGTCAGCACGGCATACTATACGTCATTAATGCTACAACCACTGATCAAAGAGCACAGGGTCACTTGAATCACACAGTTTCCATCAGCAAATGTTAATGATTTCCTGCTCTAAATTGCTCAACGTGTTTTGACAATTCTTTTCCAATCTAATTATGATTAAAATAGAAATTTATGATTAAACTAGACTAAACTAAACTGATAAATCGTAATCTTTTGATTAACTAAAACTAAATCAAATTACAGAAATTTTGACTAGATTAATTGACTAAAAACTAATTTCGCCCCAACTCTCTTTCTCACGGTCTCAAACATTCATGAATAAAGAAACCACAGCATACAGAGACAACCTCTTTGTGGTGTCCCCTTGAAGATAATCATCGGTTGGTCCTCTTAGAGAGGTTCTACCGCATTTACAATTAATGCAGTTTAGACACTCTCTTGCATCTAGGTCATAAGACATTCATAATGAAAGTCATGAAAGACATAACCAGTTGATCACTGAACGAATAAGACATGCCAGTGGTCTTTAATGTGATTTCCTCAAGTCATAGACAGAGTTATTGCTGGTACCCTTTGACAGCCTTACTTGATGTCCTCCCAGACCTCCTCCCCATGGTTCCTCAGGATCAACAGCTGCAGGGCGTGGTTAACGAACCCGTACTGAAACAAGAGTGAGACGGCGGCATGTATACGTGGGGAGGGGCAGGGGCAAAATGATCACTATTCAGGTCAAATTTTTTATCATTTCCTGGAACTCAAAATCGAAATGGCAAAAAATCCTTTATTATACTGAATGATGTGATATATATATATATATATATATATATATGATTTGTTGATTATATTTGATTATATATATTAAATGAACTCACCCAACCAATTATATATATATATATACAATCCTTGGCTTTGTTGATAAGTCAGTTAACAATATATCATATGGCAAGTGAGCAATAAACATTTTTAACAATTATTACTCGTACAATTTTTTCTCATATTCCTGCCAGTTTCGATGTACTATTGGATTTTGGTTGACCCCTGGGGGTTGACCTCTTGTGTGCCGCCCCCCCCCCCCCCCCCCCCCCACCCGCCGAGCACAACCTCAGTCACTTTAGCAATATTCATGAAATCATGAATCTGTCAAAGACACCATAGTTCTTGTAGTAGGTCTGATATAAACCACTTGTGCATGTACACGATTGTACCTATTGAACTGACCAATGTGTTATAACCACCAAGTCACGGGTGCATTCTACCCTCTCTGTGCCCCTGGATCTGCCTATGAATTCAGACGACTAAAACCCCATACTATACGGAGACTGGTGCACCAGCGAGCTAGCAACACCGAAACCAACATCAGTAACATTATCACCAAATAGCACCGACCAAACGGCATCCCGCAGCTCGAGCTATATAATGTTGTCAAACAAAATCATGTACTTACCATTTAGCGACTGTCCCAAGCTTCCGGAGCGTGTGTGTGTTACGATCTCTTACGGTCGGCTGTCTCACTTGCCCGGACGCGCCCTTACATGAACCGAGACACGCTGGCAGCCGGCAGCCGAGGGTAGACTGGGCGATATTACCAGCTAATTGCCGAGACCCCCGACTCGTCAGCGACACAATGCTCGCTGAGTGAAAGCACTTGAGTGAGCGATGGTGGGATGGGCCGTGCTGGTTGGTGTTAAGTGAAGTTGTTTGTGGATGTCAGTAGCAATATGCTGATATATTGGGAGCGGCAGTGTGTTAAGAATGCTAATAGTGGAAGGTAAACTGCATATTATTTGTAATAGAATCTGTATATGTGGGCTGATAGTTTGCAAGATTAAAACAAACTTGGATGAGATAGAGACATCATAGGATAATTACGCCAACAGAAACTAGGTAATAATTACTCGTGCACGTTGTTTATACAAGCAGAGATGACCTACTAGTAATTAACTGGTACTAACCACCGAGCCAATCTGATGAAATGTAAGTATTCTGCATTACAACTTGATGCGCCGGTAATACAATAGTAGTTCAAAATTGTTCCAAATAAACTGTGGCAACGTAATACAGTAGAACCTTCCTATTGGGGCCACCTTTGGGACCTATGTTAAGAGCTCTCAATAGAGAGGCGGTCTCTATACAGAGGTTCATTTTGGTAGCTTTGTAAAGGTTTTGGAACAGTGGTCTTATTATTGGGGGTGGTCTCAATAGACAGGTGGTCTTAATGCAAGGCTTTAATGTACATTTAATGCAATATGGTCAACGTGTCAGGTTGAAACAAAGAGCCACAACAGAAAGTCATGATGCTCCAAGTTTCTAATGCAAATAACCATGTTAATGATGATGCCACTAATGTAGCTAATTGCTTCCATATAATAACCTTTGCCTCATCACGCAAAGCGAGTGCCATATCAGCGAATGCTGAGTCGTGCTGGTCACACATACTTCACAGTAAGTTATGCCACCGTCTACATAGTGGCACAATGGTTATTTATGTATAATGATGGAGCATTTATATTGTAATTAATTGCTGTGTGATGAGTTAGAACACAATTGCAACACATTTTGGGTCACGGGAAACTAGATGAATACAAAAGAGATATTTCTTGGGCCACAAAGGCACCAAACAGGCTGTGTAACTTACGCAACATTCTTTCCTGCTGTGAACATCGCTAGAAGACCTATCAAGATATAATAGAGGATCTATTTTTTTGTAATATTTGCTTATTACTAGTACATTAATTCATAAAAGCACCAAGGTCGGAGACAGGAGAACCAGGTTAATACAAAAAGACATTTGTTGCTCCTCACAGTGGTTCCAAATCCCAGTGGGTTCCATACCACCAATTAATCACTAAACACCTTCTTCGCGCTAATTGGCTATGGTCAGACGGAAGTACAATGGTCAGCTGTTGGTCATACAATGGCGATTATCCCTTCCCCAGGCTATCTATAAGTTTATTGGGATAATTTGCACATGAGGGCGTTGGTTCCGGGAAAAGCGCGGTGGATTGTGGGAAACCAAGATGGCGGTGCCACGTGGGCGCGGCAGACGATAAGGGTGTGACGCGTGATATTGTCCTCTAACGTCCTGTGTACCAGAACTTTCCTGGACTGGAAATTGTATTGGAGCTTCCGCATTTTATTTAGAAAAAAATTCTTTTCGTCTAATAGTAATCACCAATTTGGAATGATTTATGGAAGCAATTTCACATTGGAATCAAACTGGATTTTAATTGTCAAATTGGAATGTTTTTGGAGAAAAAAAAATCAGTTTTCCACTCAAATTGGAATCAAAATTGAAAAGTCTTTTTAGTTTAATGAGAATATTAGAAATATATAGGTTTTATGCTGATTAGTAACTAGGTGCAATTTACTTGAATGTGTGTCTCCAAACATACCGTATTCTGCTTTTCCATCATGGTTGCAATTACTGCACACCAAGGTGTAATGCTTTGGTATAAAATGAGAAGATATTTGACCTGAAATTGACGTCACGTTTTTGCGTAATTGCTAAGAGAATTTAAATTGATTATCTTGCCAATTAAAGAGCCATAGACATCCGAGTACACTGATGGTCCATAATCGCAATTATTGTATCAATATTTGATTTGATGAGAAGTAGTCAGTATTGTTCAATCAAAATAATTGCGAGTACTTGTGTTATAGATGATTTACAGGTCACAATATAGGCTTATGTTGTTAGACAGAACGGATCCAGGTTATTTTTAATTTGGTGGCGTCGGATTTCGAACAGGCAATTTTGGATCAATTTGAGATGTGGGTGAATTTACTGTTTGTTTGTTTGTTTGTTTGTTTTTTTTGTGGTCTTTTGATTGTGTTGGTAGTTAAGGTATGTTGTATTTAGTGACGGGGTGTGTTGGAGTGATGTGGTATGGTGTGGTCCAATCGTAGACAGACCTTAATTGCAAATATATAAAACAAGACCTAATGAGGAGACAATTTATGCAATTATGTTATCATCATAATACAAAAGAGATTATGATTAATATTTGAGTTACTATATCAATGTTGATGCGTACCTTTTGAAAGCATTTGTTGCTCACATGCAGGACCTTTTCCGTCGTTTTTGGCTGTTTAGACTGATTGATAGGACACAGGGTAGAGTAAGCTACGTGAATGTAGTTACAATGATTATCACACGCCGATTGGACAGATGCCAGAGACTAGGACCGACGTACACGCACAACTGTATGTATTATTGTACTACTTGCATGCACGTATTATGGAGCTCGACAAAAAGCATTATTTCCCTATAAAACATGTGCATCAGGTTAGGTTTGGTGCGTTGAATCAAGATGACATCTCGTGCAGATATAGGTTTCCTTCAATGTTTTGCTGCAATCATACACGTTTTTACCACCATGACTTGAACATATGAGTTTGAGAGTCAGGTGTCACAGCAGGTGTCATGGCAGGTGGAACCTTTTGTAAGAACGAAATTGTTACTGATGTTATGGTTTAAGTTAGTTTTCTTTTATGGTATTAATTTTCATACATTTGATTATTTTTACTCTAGATATAGACCTGCTGCCGTGCTTCCTTCCTCCTGATGCAACAGTGTCCTAAGAAGTATTTAAATAGGATAAAGCAGAAAGAAAAAAAACAGATTCCAACTCTTTTCTCCTGTATCACCATAAACACAGACTCTGCATGTAACATATTGCTTCTCAGTTTCCTAGTAATTTTGCAAATATGTATAATCATGAGAAGAGCGGAAGTACAATTGCATGCAAATTGCAACATTTCGTGTTACTGCAGATGTGAGTACTAGTTATCATCGGATTACGACAGTAAATGACTTTTAAAAGAAACTATAATTCTGATAACCCCAAAATTAGCTTGATTATCCCATAATTATAGGATGTAAACTACAATAACAGTTATCATCGGGTTATAAAATTGTATGATTTTAAACGAGACTATTATTCTGATAACACAATCATTAGCAAAATTATGTCGTAGGTGTAGGATCTAAATTAGAATTACCAGTCTGTGAAAATCAAACGCTGATATGACAGAATAAAATAACATGGATGAAAGACGTGATCCAAACAAAAAGACAGACGACAAAAACAATAACGAAAACGAGGCCAAGATGGCGTCTTTCACTGATAAAAGATTCCGCTGTCCATTTAGCGAGATCAGTCGGTGGGATAGGATGGATTTACGACCGGTTGCAAACGATGAACTGCAGGATACCATGTTTGAACTTCCAGAAATGAACATGGATCAACGCCAAATGATCGAAAAGCTACCTGAGGAAGGGAATGCAAGCAGACTACAAGGTGATAATGGGGTTCTATGGGAATCAGAGGCTTTCCGGGTCCAGATGGACTCAACAACATGGTCTACTTCTCTAGAAAGAGACGCCAGATACCAGGTGTCATTGCAGGGTGGCAATACTACGCCTCCGACAAATGTATGGAGCCGCAGGTCTTCTCAAACGGACTCCGGCCAAGAGTCTGGAGATGCCACCTCACCAACCACCCCGTGCCGGTCGTCTGCACAGACCCTATACGGCAGGAGATCAACCCCACCACCCCGACCCAAGCGACGCTGGTCCTCTTCAAGAATCTTCAGCTGTGGCACTACAACTACCCCTCCTGTACAGAGCCGCGCCTGGTCACTCGCCTCCTCTGACTACACACGTACGCCAGAACCAAACTCAAGTTCTTTGCAAGCCGGGCCAGAACATGACTCGTCTCCGTCATCACTGCTTAGTGCATCCACCCCACCTGCTACCCGGCGATGGTCTGCATCGCAAAAAACCCTCAACAGCTCCACCCCACTGCGCAGCTGCTCTGAGGAACGCATCGTCGGAGCCTCATCTCGACGTGGTTCACGTCACCGGTCGACATCTCAAACCCCGTCCAACAGCACCACCTCCCCGCCCTGCAGCCGACGCCGGTCCTCATCTAAAACCACTCCACCAAGTCTGAGGCGAACCTCTTCATCGAACGTTGGCGAGTGCGAAGCTGCCTCCTCCCCCAGGCGTCCGTCGTCTCCCAGCACGCCGCCGCCTGCCTCCCGCCGGCGGTCCTCCTCCTCGGCTGCCATGCGCAGCCGGTGTTCTTCCCGAGCATCCGAGTACTGGTCTGGGAGCGGAGCGGCGGAAGACAGAGCAGCGGGGTCATCGGGGTCACGCAGCAGATGCTCTTCACGTGCCTCAGATTACAGGTACTGTAGATGTCGTTTTTTTCATGGAGATGATTTCAAACACTTCAGACTTTTAATACAGTAGAACCTCCAATTATGAACATCTCTCTATTGAGAACACCTCTTTGATAAGACCACGTTTCGCGGTGCCCCAACCCAATTAAAGTTATCCAAATGAACTTCCTTAAAATTACCACCTCTCTATTGCGACCACCTAACGGTGGTCCCAAAGGTGGTCCTAATAGAGAGGTTTTACTGTACAACCTGCAGACTGGCCCCAAGTGTTCTGAATAAAGAGGTGGTCTCCTAATGGAGGGTGGTGGTGATCTTTTTATGAAGGTTTGGACCGTGAAAAATTGTCTTAATTGGAGTTTGTGCTGCGGCTACTTTTACATCTTCAAGAGTAACAACAAAATAAGCATTGGTGATGGGTTTAGTGTTCAATTAGAATGGTAGGTGGACGCTGGTAGGCACCTCGATTAAGATTAGAGAACCAATATGAATTTCATAATTTTACTATTGGTTCTACATATTGTAATGTTATTCTTCATATAATGTATAATTTATCCAGATAGTCTGCTTTTTGCACTAGACTAAAATGAGCCCGTAATTATAAGTCATTATATCTTCGACTTTAGACCCTGTTCAAACATCCAGATAGTGTAAATGTGTGCAATCTGCCACAGATTGTAAAGGAATAGTTTCATGATGCTTTGATTCTCTCGGTTTGTGCTCTAACTTAAACACGTATTGATTGCTCATCAAATGGTTAAAATGGCTATTCATCAGTCTCAGTTGAACCCCCCCCCCCAATAGCCTAGAAACCTTAATTTTGTTTATAAAAGCATAGCCACAAGACCTTTCTTACAACTAATCAATATTACCACACTGAATACCCATGTTGGTGGCCATCATGAATTATTTCGAGCAAGAAGAGCTGCTCAACATCGATTATGGACAGAAATGTTCAGCATTCCTTAAAACCAGTATACAAATGTTGGCGGTTCCATCTGGAAGTGAACAAAATTAGCTAATATTCAACAGTAACCACTGTTTTACTATGATGCATGTGCCCATACCTGATGCCCTCCTCACCCCCAGTCGCGGCTCCCCGCGCGGAAGGGTGTCGTCGCTGGCGTGTGCCGGCCTCGCGCCGCCGCCGCCGCCCACACTCACCATCGCCAGGATCACGGAGGCCGCCGCCAGCCTGCTGCTACCAGACGTCAGTTCTCTTTGTATTACTTGCTCTTGCTAAGTCTTCTTATTTATAGCTGTTTAATATTTATTTTGCTGTCTTCTTCTTTTTCTTCTGTTTCCTTCTTTTTCTTTTTCCTCTTCTTCTTCTTCTTCTCTTCTTCTTCTTCTTCTTCTTCTTCTTCTTCTTCTTCTTCTTCTTCTTCTTCTTCTTCTTCTTCTTCTTCTTTTTCTTCTTTTCTTCTTCTTCTTCTTCTTCTTCTTCTTCTTCTTCTTCTTCTTCTTCTTCTTCTTCTTCTTCTTCTTCTTCTTCTTCTTCGTCTTTTATTCTTCTTTTCCGTTGTCGTATTCTTCTATACCTTTTTCTGCCACCTTGCTGTAATTTACTTAGAACCAAATCACCAACAGAAATTGCCACATACCAACCGAGGACTTACACAAGTGACGTGTGTGTTATTGTGCTCCCACACTTACCAAGGGGATTAGTCCTCTAATTGCTGCCTAATCACACACTGAGTGCACGCTTGATTCAATGTCACGCACCTCACGCACGTACGATACTGCAGCTGTAGGTGGTTACAGTCCATGGTGGTCATTTGTAACTAGAGTGAAATCTGTTTAGTTTTGGACACTTGGTTCGTTCCCTAAACCGCCGGTATAAAGCATATATCGAGTGGCCGTAGCTTGCGTTTCAAAATTGACATAGAACCACAGTTATGCATTTTGTGGATGGTTCTCATCACATAATACCAATGTAGTCCAAGGATCCCATCTGTGAATAATGTTGGTGTCATATGAGCACTAAGTGTTTATTGAGTTTTCTATGAGTTAGCGCTCCCATGAACCATTCGCTGAGAACGTAGAGTAGATCCTCTCTATTAGGACCACCTTTGGACCCAGTGTTAGGTGGTCTCAATAGAGAAGTGGTCCCTACACAGAGGTTTATTTTTTTAGTTTTAAGAAGGTTTGGGACCGTGAAAAGTGGTCGTATTATAGAGATTCCTCAATGGATAGGTCACGCGCAACACTGACCCGATATGGTCTCAACCGATAAGCGAAATGTCATTAAGGTTTGTGTTTATGCTGTTATGAATGCTTTACCTCAATACATTGGTAATCTGAGTAGGAGGTTGTACTCTATTCAGCTTTGTAATGTGCCTAAGCGCTGCTCCATTAATGCCAGATTTATTTCAATGTCTCCTGTACAAACCATGGTGGTAAAGTCAGACTTATCAGACCGCCGATCCTCACTGATGAAGTCATTTCATTACCATGGAAAATCTGTAATGAGAGGCTGTATCTACAGCGCACCACTCTATCAGGAGAATACAGCAGCCTGGAGACAGTCGCCAGGCCAATTATTTCAATTATCTCCTAAATAGACCAGTGTACAATTAACAACATAGCCTTGGTAGACAGTTTAGTTAAGTTATGAGTATAAACATAGTGGTGGATCTAGGTTCTTCTGAATAGGGGGTGTAGGGTGCCCGGGGGGATATTCCACAACCACAAATTCCTTTAAAATTCTCTATGCCCACAGTTCCTGGGGGTGGGTGGCTGTGTAGGTTAGGGGAGGTGGTGGGTAAACCGTACCCTTCTTTGATCCGCCACTGGAACATTATTATTGACTAGTAATATGACACAAGTATTGAATATTTGTCATACTTTAGAACACTTCATTCCCTTGATTTGACAACTTTGAGAAAGCAAATATTGAGAACGTTATGCCCTGTTTTAAATAACCGATTGTACACGAATTTCGTGGTTTTAATCACAGTCAACTGACTTTTCTTATTAACACTAATGTGCACATTGCCCGTGATGGCAAGACAACAATCCTATTTCCACTGCTATGTTCTGATTAACTATTGACCTGAATTCAAGTCGATCTTCATGATTATTACACCGGTGGACCTTGGACTGTAATAATACGAATCAAACTTAGCTGAAATAACTAAACCTCATCTGTGTGCAAAGTTATATAAATAAAAAGAAGCCAGCCGCACTGGCACCAACGTAATCCACCACCCGACTGGGATAGGATAGGATAGGATTCATGATCAGTACATGATATGTAAGACTCCACTCATCCATTAACAGCAGCCATATTTGTTGAAAATACTCAATTCTAATTGGCGAAGGGACGGGGCAGAAAATGTATCGCAACTCCTACACAGTTTAATGCCTAAAAATGATGCATAGATGTTGGAGATCACGGTAATTATATTCCTATAATAACACATGCCTATTGCGTTTCCCGACGTGAATTCACCCAGGGTTTGCTTGAAAATCCAGGGGCTAGTCTCAAGTGGTATTTCACGAAGGTTTGCGGTGGTGTCTTTCTGGAAATTTGGGACCATCTGAAATCGTGAAATGGTAGTCTTTTTTACGGTTTTGACTCAATGTTGTCAAAACCATGACATTCAATTGAAAAGTTCGAAGGCTGTTATTGTTTCCAGGTAATTTCATTGGATGAGTACTAAATATGATTCCATTTAAGTGTACTGCCAGCATGGTACACATGTCGAGTCTACATGTATGTACTTTAGATACATGTATACCTTTGCATTGCCTTCTTTGATGTGTGGAAAATGAACCACTTGCCAACCAAGTAAATAGCAAGGTAACACCTCTGAAATTCGAGTGAACACATGTGACAGAAGCAAGGAAATTGAATAAGTGGGGAGGAAGTCTCCAAATCCAATGACCTGGCTAGAGCAGGGCCCTTGTGTCTGTTAGTGTTCATCAAAGGACAAGTCAATCTCTAATAGTATTTACATTACAAAGTTAGAGGAATACAATTTATACAGTGTTTTGAGCAGTTCAATGGCAAAGGACCTGGAACGGGTTACATAATACATGTGGTATTGGTGTTGGATCTTATTTAGAATATGCATATTCGCAGAATTCACTAGTAATAAGCACTATCAGCTTCTGGGAGTTTTTTGCGTGCTCTGGAAGAAGGACTACTTAAATGCACTGTCAGATCTAGTTGACGGGGACGGGGAGAGACACCCCCCCATGGTTACCCTACCCCAATGAACTGCCAAGCACGTGTCTGTCTGGTTTATCAATATGACACACTTATCCTACACGACTCAGACAGTTTTAGCGCACCTGTCATTTAAATTCAGGAAGTCACGCCAACATGGCAAGACACGCGTACCTGACTTGCTATATTGATCTATATTGTCCCCTAAGAGAATGAAAAAAGACAGTTTCTTTTAGAATGTAGTATAAGTTTGAAATATGTGAAACTGAGGTATTTATCTGTTTAGATATTTATGGTGAGTAGGAGCTACTAGTTTTAATACATCGTCACTGAGGTCCTTCAGCATCTAAAGTGCCACAAAAGGAAATAGTTTCCTTTTCTTAAAGAAAAAAAAAACGTCTCGCCACCAGATTTCTCTCTCCCAACCACTGCATGACATGAAACAATTGCGCATTTCATTTGTTCTTGGAACTACTTACAATTGATCTGTGTATCCGTGCGCACGCCACGTGACGTTTTTGGGGACTACTTTCATTGTTTACTGCATCTTTAATATCACAAATGCGGCGTGATTACGTGCGTGTTGGCGTGTTTGTGTCATTGTCTGTGAAGATTGAGCTGGGAATGTGAGCATTTGTGCCTCATCAGTTGGGTGCATTAGTGGTAATGGTGGATAGATACATTATGTGTTTTTCCTCTGACTGATTACATGAAATGCAGGCTGGGTCTTTAATCTAGGAAGGGCACACACCTTTTACTATTTGTAAGTGGTGTTGCGTGGATCGTTTAGGAAGATGCGTAGAAACGTCACATGTTCAAGCATATTTCTACCACAATAGACACAGCTGGAGACAAGTTTTTTTTCATTTAATTTGAAGCTTACGTTTCAATTAGGTTGTGAAATCACAATGGTACTTGTGGTTGTGAGTTTGAGTGTCTCCGGTGCCACTTGATATGACATACTCAAACGGAAGCTTAAGGTTGTTAAAACCTGCCCTCAGCTAAGACTATCATGATAGACATATGAAGAATATAAAACAAGATTATAAAATAAGAAATAAGAATATAAAATACGAATTGTAAAATGAATAGAAGAATAGAAAATAGAATGAATAGAACCGTCTACCAGTTGAACTTAGAAACATTGACTCATTAATTCACTGTTTAAAAAAAACTTAACACACACTTATTTGATAAGTATAGGTTGTAAATCGCTAGAGATAATAGTATATGTATTCTACTTGGCTCTATATTCATATTGCATTGTATTGTATTATATTGCTATAGAGATGTGAGAGAGGGAAGGTTGAAAATGTATCTGCAAGACTGAGTAACACGTGTACCTTACAAGGCTTACACTGTCCTTAATAAATTATACACATTATGACATATACGAGTTAAGCAATATAACTTTCACAAGCAGTTCACAGTTCAAAGTATCACTAAACATAAGCGAATACCAATTGCAATATCAATTACACATAAACACTCCCATTAAGAGATCAATGAGCCCTTTTTCATGGAAACCTTCCTCAGATGATGACGGACGTCACATGACCTTGTAGCCTTGTATTTGCCATCTTTTAGTGTTAATTTACATTCAGAGCTTTTAGCGTATTTCCACAAAGTGTAACAAAATCATCCAAGAATCAGACCGCCAATCAAAGCAAAGCGAACACTCCCATTTATATTACACTGGCATATCCAGGTCGTCCAGAAAAAAGACCTGTACTGCACACAAAGTTCCACTACCTCTCACATCGGCTGGTGCAAAACCTAATCAAATGGGGTTAGACGTGCCCAGAAGAACGTCATCTGCCACTGGTTGATAATAACATTGAAATGTACACAGCTACACAAGTTTCAATGAATGGAATGCTTTGTTGAATCCCCTGCTGAGACTTGAACCTGGGACCTTTCCTGGACAGTGCACAACATAACAAAAAGTGGTCGTAGGGCCTTTTTATTTAGTAAAGTTGTACGTTTTAACGTTGTATACATCATTTTATGACCTGGAGGTACACTAAGCACGGTGTGCATGTAATTAGCGGTGGTTTCGGGGCCGGGTACACCTCGCACCCTCCCTTTATTACTGGACAATGTCCACAGACATGTAGTACTCTGTCCGTTGAGTGCTCTATGGTTAAAACACAACACAAGCAGCCCTTGGATATAGTTTCATTTGTATTAATGATACAAACATCTTATTTCAGATGTCCATTTGCACTGAAGCGATCAAGATGCTCTTTAGTGGGAGGTATCCTTCTGCGTGGAACAAAATCAGGTTACGAACTGCATGTTTAATGACACAGTACAATATGAGTGTTAACTATTATGGTATAGAATAAAGATACGAAATAACACCTACCCAACAAGCATAGCACCGAAGATAAATGCCCTTTGTAAGATTAAATAGACTGTTATTAATTTCAGTTTTTGTTAATTAAGACTATTCTGTATTCACAGCCATCTCGTTACTACGCTGGGACCTGCGGAGAGTGACGTCAGCAAAAATGGTCACGTGTCCCCATGTGATAGTGACGTCATCCGGCGGATTCTGAGTCTTGCCTCGTCTGTGATACGTGAGAATAAACCTTTGAGAGTATTGACATATATGTCAGTTTATTGAAATTTAAGTAGTGTTTTCTATTACACTTCTCAATGACATTTTATTGGCAACAACTTTGAAGTAAAACAGCAGTCAATCATCCTTAAATTGTATTTTAGTCAGGCATGAAACATACATGTAGTAGTTCAAAATTCAAACAGTAACTTTTTGAGATAATCCTAATATTTGCCATATCAAATAAATGCAAAATGTGTTGAAGCAATCATTAGGAGTGAGATGAACATGATTATGAAAATCAGCAGGTGTCTCAAATGTCGTCTAATAGATATAAAAGACACATAACGATGAGTAATTGCGTTCGAAAGTGAGAAAAAGGGAGTTTTTCTCCAATTACAGATACATTTTATGAGCTAAAAGTATTAATGGCTGTCCTCTATAAGTTATAATATGTTATAGAAAATAATCTATGCACTTTACCGTGTCATATTAGTTGATCACACCATTTCATATGGAATATGATAGTCCCTGTAAATCGGTGGGGAAGTTGATATGTCACATGAAATTGTATCTAATTTTTGTTTCCATTAATTGTGGTTAGTAGTCTTCTGGCCACTGCTGTATGAATAGTAATCAAAAATGAAAAATGATATGTTTTATATATATTTTATATTCACAATAAAACATATAATTTTTCATTTTTTATTACAATTTATACAGCAGTGACCAGAAGATTGCTTATCACGAGAACAACTGTTGCCGCTCAACGGAGTTTAACAAAGATATTAATTGTAGGATTTGACAACGAGATTGGAGTGTCAATCGTGAAATTGAGCATGCTGCCGTCTGATTTACCCGAACAAAGTATGGGTAAATCAGACGTCAGCATGCTCAATTTCACAATTGACATGACAATAGAGTGGTCAAATACCATTCTATCATGACTAAAATCCACACTAAACGAGTGTATGATTTGTTTTTATATTAAAATAAATCATATCATAACGTTCTCATTGCCATTTTGACCATGCGACGTCAGCGGCTGTATAGAAAATGTGATGGTACTAGTCTAGTTTAGACTAGTGCCGTGGTGTGATGGTGTCGTAGCTTGCAGTAAATCACCGTAGCGTGCAGTCAGTCGTATATTTGAGCACGCTGGTCGACCAATCAGCGTGGGTTATTGGCGGAGAATTTTGCACGGAATGATAGAATGTGGGATTGACTTCTTTTTTAGTGCAAACCTACTGGACTATGATAGAAATATACATTTTTTTCAGACACTGCAGAGAAACTGGTTCAGCGACAGTTGGGTCACGCGTTTGCTGCATTATGCTGTGAAAAGTACAAACTTGAACTTCTGTCACTGGGTAGCACCGTGTGGGAACTGTTGTGCAGTCTGGACGGCTTCCATGATAACGTCAAAACTTACCTTCTGCAGAAAGAGTCGCAACTACCATCTTTTAGAGTTGACTATAACAATCAGTATTGCAACTCAAGTATCCACAATGGTTCAGACAACAATCGTATTACAGTGTACGTGTACTTCGGTTACATGGATTTAAAGGAATTTCTCTGTGGCGTTATTGAACAGCTTTCTAAAGAGTTGTATAATGCTGAAATTACTGCTTTACCAGTCCACAATGGTCACATACACAGCAACCATTTCGTGTTAAACCTGAGTGCAGTAGACAATAATGCAATTGTGCCAGCCAGATACCAACCAGAACCATCAGGGTCATCAAAACCATTGAACATTTCATCAAACATACCAGATGCCTACATCAGCATGAACACATTCTGTCAGGCTTTTCCATTCCATCTTATCATGGACAGACACTTGAGAATCACTCAGCTGGGATCCGGATTCATGAAAAACATAGGAGAGGACGTAATGATAACGAATGTACAGTTTGGAAAGTACTTTGAAATTGTGAGGCCAGTTGTGCACTTGACATACTCGTCGATACTGAGTCGGGTGAATTCCATGTTTGAGATTTGCTGCAAGAGGCACAGTAGCGGAGGAGGCGACGTCCAGGTACTCAAAAAATAATAATTATGTACTATGTATGATGACTAAGGATTATGATTGATGTCCAACATTGAGCTGACATTGGCAACGACTGTGGCATTGCTGACAAATGCAATATTGCGAGCGAAAATGATGATGTTGGTGGAGGTTCTGACATTGCAGACGATGGTGACAACTATCCAAGTATAGTGGTCGGGTGTCCTCAATTTCTAACAACTAGGGGCATCTTTGAGGAAAAGATTACAGACACACTTTGTAGCGTAATTCAGTGGTGCTGATGTTTTTTTTTTTTTTTTTTTTTTGGGGGGGGGGTCTGTCGCCTGCTACGATCCATCATAAGCCCCAAGAATCGAAAAGAACACGTAAGACAAAATTGCTACCAGCTACAGCTACATGAATATGCCAATAATTTTCGATTACATACTAGTATTGATAATGATGATAAAGTTAGCCCATGTCATGGCCTAATTATATACTACCGTATCTTGCGATGACAACAGTGCCCCATACCAGTGTATCAGTATAATACTATACTACCTATCTGTTCTCTTTTTCCCAGCAATACCGCACAGCGGTCATCTTGTAGTTAAAATGATTGATAAGATTTTGTTGCACGTTGGAGATGCTAAATTCTAGCTATGATGAACTATGGTACCTCAATACAACTGATGCTTTTACACCAACGTTTCACATGGTATCCATCATGTTTCTTCAGTGTGTACGAAATCAGTTGAAACATGACGAAAGCTGTGTGAAATGTCTGTGTTAGTGTGATTTAATCATTTTCGTCCATTGGATTGAGTCAACATACTTCATTTATAATTCAATGTCGATTTATAGTCTTCATAAAGTTATAAATCCTGGCTAGTTTCCTGCATCTGGGGGACATCGCTTTATCTTGCCCAAGTCCCCATCTGTGTTCCTTGGCTCTACGGAGCGCTAGCGGTCAAGTTGTTTACCAATTGTGTTTCTCCCATTTGATTACAGCGGCACATGCAGCTGAAAGGGTCTGTGGTGTCCCTGCCTGGTTCGCGTCTGCTCTTCCTGGGCTCGCCAGCACTTGCCGACCTGAGGGACCTGATGGGCCGCGGCCTCCACATCTCCGACATGCCCATCCATGACGTCACCAGGGACGTGCTGCTCATGGGCGAGCAGAGGCGTGCGCAGGTAATTTACTCCCAAAATCTCATTTTCATTGTTTTTGGCATCAAAAGCCATGAAAACCTTTTACCGAAACCCTGGATCTGCCAGGACCTAACCTATTCATCAATGTCTGATAAACCTGAGCACGGTGAGGGTGGATCAGACATCCATTCTTAGCTTATTTTAGGCTTCCATTCTAAGATGTAAAAGTAGCATCATTTACTATTTAAGCCATTAAATGGTTGAACAGTGTTAAACACGTTTTATTCAACAGTAATCTGGTATTCTACGTTGAGTAAATGGAAACAAAAACATTAAAAGAAATGTGTGAGAGAATCGACTAATTCTGAAATCGTGGTCCCCATGTATTTGCTTTAACGTAGTCCACATCCAGATGATTTACCATATTTTTGTTGCTGATTATGTTGGGTACAGATATATGAATAGAAATTAAAACATTATAAAAATACTCTGACGTTAGAAATCTTTAAACACTCAAATGATCCAAAATAAATAATCTTAAATCTATCACACAAATGAGTTTTAATATTTTTCGTAACATTGTAAACAAAGTGGGCCAGGGGCACACAATGCATCCTGTCAGGTTACAACGTAATCGACATAACAGGGATTCAGTGACTAAGGCTGCGAGGCTACTAGGCTATAAATAGGCGTAAACGGAGTTAGCTCAGTGGTAGAGCTCTGGTGTGTGCAGAATATCGTGAGTTCGATTTCACGACTTTCCAAATACCTTTACAAAGCCTGTCTCCTGAATTTCGTTACAATATCACTTCAGGTTTTCATGTTTAAATCAACTGAACATGAAAAAATTATTGCTTTTGGTACATCGTTTGAATAAGCTAAACTGTTTGAACTTTACATGACCTCGTATGACCTTCAATGTAAACAATACATGAAAAAATGCACGAACTAGTTAGTGAGTCCCGAATCAGTTGTGGTGTAGCTTTGGGTGTTATACATGGACTGCCTTAAATGCCTAAACGAACACTGAAGTACCATATTACCGTATATACTCAAAATCACCGCACTGTGGCACCGTCACGTGGTTCCAGGACAGCCTCAAGAAGCGTCTGTTTGCCGTCAAGTGCGCGGTGGAGGCGGCGACGGCGGCCGTGGGCGTGGAGCGCGCGCGCAACGTGCAGCTTCTCACCCACGTGTTCCCGCCCAAGGTCGCGGAGAGGCTGTGGACAGGTGCGTGATGAGATGGTCTTTGTAATGGATAATGTGATTCTGGTATGCTCTGCAAAAGTGGAGCAATGTTTCACCTAGGGTGGGGGAGGGGGGGGGTCGGTCAAGTTTCTGATATTCCACTTTTTTGTGGATTCAAGATTTTTGCAGGTAATATTTTTGCATACGTTGATATATCAGAATTCATTTGTTTGCTACTTGAATGTGGTATTAAAATTTTGTGATAGATAGATGCCTTATTATTTTTATTATGTAATTTTCATAATATTCTTACAAATAAATGTCATTATATATATTTTAAAGGTAATTTTTGCATGAATGATGTTGCCAAACACAAAACACTGTGTAGATGTTTTTTGATTATGTCACGCATCTGATATTGCCACCTTTTTTTTTTTTTTTTTGGGGGGTTCAAGAAAAAGAGAACATTGTTTCATTTTTCTTTGCGTAACGTGAAAAAATGTACATCATCCCTCAAGATGCCATACAGCAGAAACTTGTTTTGTTACCAATTTTTAGTTTGTTACTAAGAAGTACGCATCAGTCTTTGAGTGGTCAGTCAGTGAGTGGTCAGTTTGTCGTTGCAGGCTGTACTGTGGTTCCAGAGAACTGCCCGGCGGTCACTATGCTGGTCAGCGACATCGTCGGCTTCACCGCAATCTGCTCAAAGGCCTCGCCCATGCAGGTCAGTCTGTCCGGGAGCTAGGTCAGTCTGTCCGGGAGCTAGGTCAGTCTGTCCGGGAGCTAGGTCAGTCTGTCTGGGAGCTAGGTCAGTCTGTCTGGGAGCTAGGTCAGTCTGTCCGGGAGCTAGGTCAGTCTGTCAGCTAGGAATTGAGATACCTCAGAACTCATGTACCTTTCCTCTAATTATCCTCATTTTCTCGAAGTATTAATTAAAGCATTGTTGTATGTATATCATGTAGAACTTTATGCTTCCATTTTGTGTCATAATGACCTCATAGGATTATGTAAATATTAATAGAAATCATATCTATTATGCTTATCCGTATTTCCTTTTTGGGTAAAAGATTTCTCACATCATGAACACTGATAGGGTTTCTCCACAGTGTGAATTCTCATGTGCATTGTAAGAACACTATTGAATTTGAATGATTCCTATTATAGATATCTGTACTACATTTCCTTTTAGGTTATCTCCATGCTGACGGGTCTCTACTTGGACTTTGATAAGCTGTGTGGGATGCTTGACATCTACAAGGTAGGTCCGAAAAGTCACAGACCTAGCTCAAAGTTTCCCCATTTACCTCAAAAAATGTTGGTGTAATTGAGGCTTTTGATATCTACACAAACAGTTCATCGTTCTCCTTTTTATATTTGCTGCCCCTAAAACTGATACACCATCTACGTTGAAACAAATTTCAAATGAATATGTGCATTTTATAAACAACTGTTCGAACCACAGATATTTTTACTTTAAGTGCTGTTATTGCAGCAAGGATTGTGGAAAAAAGATAACATGAAATGCATATGGTGGCCATTATTAAATACTTTTGAAAAGATACTGTTAATAAAATTGTAACAAATAGTCATGTCAAATCTCTAGTGACTCTATCGATAGGAATCGAATAAGGGTACCGTAAAATTTTATTCTCTCATGTTTGCTGAACACACTCGATTCTGAACAAAGTTTAATGGCTACTGTAATGATCAATAAACAATAGAGAAAAGGGTTATTATATGAGTGGGGGTGAATGATCAGAAAATAATTTATCTCACCTCTTGTGGGGTTTAACAGAACTCGTGATCACTTATTCTAGTTGTCACCTTCTACATTCATTGAGATATCGTCCAACATGTCACCCCAACTCGTATATCAACCTATGACTACGCCATCCTGTGTTTAACCATGAGAAGCCGGATAACATGGGGGACACTATTGTTGAATCTGGGTTGATATTTAATGATAGAAAATCAAGGGAGACGATTTATATCAATGTCTTAAATCACCCCGTGTTTTGTTGTGTAGCTGGAGACGATTGGTGAATCTGGGTTGACGTACTGCGCTGCGGCCGGGCTGCACCGCGCCGGTCGGCTGCACGCCGCGCGCGCCGCGTGGACGGCGCTCAGCATGCTCGCCACGGCCGCCACCCACACCGCCGTGGGCGGAGGCTCCATCAGGGTGAGCGGCGACAGGGGGACAGGCTGTGGTTGTGGGGGAGGGGGTGGTTAAGAGGGGTGGGGGGGGGGTGTCTTCAAATAAAAGCAAAGTAGAATTATAGTAACTGGTAGATTCAATATACAGGTATGCAAGTTGAAAGAAAAATAATACTTGTCATCGTTTGCTGTTAGTCTATTGGTGCACTGACACTGTAAGGGCTTTTGGACTGAATGAGCCCTTATCAATACATGTATTGTTAAAATTAGAGGTTCTGCATACCACTTACAATTTTATAGCTAAATTATTCAAACAGCACAGTTACATGATACCATATAGTGTTCACACAAACAATTGAATTAAAAAAACGTAGACTCCCATAGAGACTTGAATGCTCTGCAGTAAAACCACTCGTTTAAGAAAAAAAACAGAGGAGAGTGCAACAAATGGAAAGGTTCTCCTGTAGCCTGCTGGTGTTCCGTGTTCTAGCTGCGGCTAGGCCTGCACAGTGGCGCCGTCCTGGCGGGCGTGGTGGGAACCCGCATGCCGCGCTTCTGTCTGTTCGGCAACAACGTGACAGTGGCTGGCAGGATGGAGGCGGCAAGCGCGGAGGGGCGCGTCCACGTCAGCGCAGACACCCACAGGTGGGCGGGGGGTGTATACTATTGTGCTTTGGGACATTTTACCATACACATTACTACTGTCGTATAGATATATAAAGAAGAACCTCTGTATTAGGACCACCTTTGGGACCAGCTTAAAGTGGTCTCAATGGAGAGGTGGTCTTTATATTGAGGTTCCCATTGGAATCATTTTGAAGGATTTGGACTGAGAAAAATGGTATTATCATAGAGAAGGTTTCAATAAACAGGTGGTCATAATTGGGGTTCTACTGTAGTAGTCATGTGTATGGTTCAGTGTTTGTAAATCATAGTATAGTAGTATACATACCGCATACTATAAATGTATACTACCATGGTTTATAAACACTATACCATACACATTGCTACTACAGCTGTATACATGTAGTGTAAAGAAAGGGAAAACAGGGCACATGGTTCTCCGTCAGGTAGCGCACACTCGACGTAATAGAGAAAGTTTCTTCCAAACAACTTTACCTTGTCTCTGGAATTTCGTTTCAATAGTAGTAGGCCTAATGCGTATGGTATAGTGCTTGTAAATCATAATATATACCTAACACACCCTTCCATGGTGCTGGGACCATAGGGGAGGTGTAATGGGGGTGGGAATGGGTGGGTGAGAGGGTGAGTGAGTGGGTGGATGGATGGTGTCTGGCAGACTGGCTGATAAAATGGCCATGTCTGGCTTACCTGCTGCATGTGCCTCTGAGACAATCTTTCATATTGTTTCCGGTTTTGTATCAGTACCAGTTGACTAGTCCGTGATTAATGACATGTAAGTCCATAACAAATTAACAAACATATTCAATCCACACATTGAAAAATGGTCTTTTGACCAACACAAACCAGTGTACTGCACTATGTTCTTTACACTTTTAAAAGTTTCTCATTTTAGGAATGTTTCCCCGTAATTCCACGTTTTCAGAGGCTCTTTTATCTTTTTGGCTGAATATGTTTCCTTACATCCCCTTTCATTCATGCTTTCCCACTTGCTCAATTCCTACATACATTAGTCATTACCTTAGAAAAGATCCCCTGATTCCTTGCATTACCACGTTATGAAGCCGGAGGTCGCCCTGTAGCCGACATTAGCGCCCTCGGCTCGCCAATTAGCAGCTGACAAACACGATGAGCCGTGAGCCGCTCCCAGGCAATTACCAGCTCCCAGCAAAGTCTGCTGCCAACACAGTACAGAGTAGAACCTCTCTATCGGGACTACCTGCGGGACCAGTGGTAGAGAGTGGTCTCTATACAGAGGCTCATTTAGGAAGTTTTATGAAGGTTTGGGGAAAGTGTTCTTATTATATATTTGGTCTCAAGAGAGAGAAAGAGAGAAGTGGTCTTAATTGGAGGTTTGACTTATAGTTTTTTTTCTTGTATTTATCGCATTGTCACACAATGCCATTGTGTCATCTTTATAATTTTAAATTTTGTAAATATTTCTGTGTGCTATTTGGTAAAATTCTCAATCTTTAATGATTACTGATTTTTAATAATACAGTGTAACAAATAACAATACAGCAATTCACATACATTCTAATGAATTGAAGATATATCATCAACAAATCTATAAAACTGTATACAAATTAAAAAGTCAAGAGACTAAAGATTTAGAATAGTACCGAAGAGCAGAATATACAAAAATATAAATTATAAAGGTGTTTTACTTGTGATGTGCTGCAGCGTTCTCAGTAAAAAATACTATGCATAGTGCATTGTATTTAAAATGTGCGGTGTATGTATGCACTGTACATTTCATACTAGTAAACAATTCAAGTAGAGTAGTATTACTATGATGACAATTGTAGGAACCCAGTAAACAGAATGATGCAAGCTTAGAGTGTTACAAGCATGATAAGATATGGTACTGAGATAAGGTGATACAATTTCTATTGCTATTATACAGCAGGAATTTGTTTTGAGCGAATACATGAAGTACTAGTAGGTAACTAGAGTGGTAAAGTGTAATAACATATGCATGAAACAAACGTCAGTACGTAAACATGTGTGAATGTATTGGATTGGAATATCTAATTGTCTATGACTTTCCCTAATCCCTTTATACATGCATTTCAATGTTGTATTCCACTAATTCACCCATCTTTAAATCCAGGCTTTTGGTGCAAACATCCGGGTTCCTGTTCACACCGAGACCACGTGACCAAGCAGCTGACGACAGCCTCGGCGGCGAGACTTTCTTCCTGGACGGCTACTTGCACCCGGACACAGACAGCCTGACAGAGGCTGGAGGAGATCACGTGATGGCCGCCATCTTGTACTACAAACTGGGCGCTGGGGCGAGGGAGGAGGGAGGGCAAGGTGGCAGTCAGGGGAGCGCGGAACATTTGCAGTCAGGGGAGGATGGAGGACAAAAAGTTACGAGCAACTCATAGACAGATCCAGGGGGTGGGGTGGGGTGACGCTCACTTTTTCTACCAAAATACCTTGTTTCATAGGGATTTTGGCATGTTTGCTATTGAGAGCGTGTATGAAACCCACGAGACTGCTTGCGTGCGCCCCCCTCACAGTTCTGAAAACCTGGATCTTTCAGTGGAACTTGTGGATTTGGGGAAATGTGGCGAGCAGAGTAACGGGGAACATTTAGTGGGAGGGAACGATGGTGGTCAGAATGACCCGGGAAGCCGACAGTACAGCGGAGGCCATGTAACCCGCGGCTGGTGGAAAGTTGTTTTGACAAGAAGGTAACTTTATACACAGCGGTTGATGATGGTCTACTACGGAAAATCCTACTCTTTCGAGATAGTTTGTCTCTTTATAGAGGTAGTCCTAATCGGAGGCTGTACTGTATTGTGGACAATTGTATTTACCTTTATCAGGGACGCTCGATTGCAGCGGACACTTGTGTTATGTGGACACTTTGCTTTTATGGACAGTTATATTATAAATCTGCGAAGCGGACTTCTTAACATTCATTGTAGTGCCAATGGGATCACTTTTGCAAAGTGGTCACCTTCAAATATTGAGCACTTATGTATGATGAGCACCTGTGCGTGTGAAATACCTTGACTGATAGATCAATGTTTTTGAAAAAGTTGGATACAAATTAGATTTCTATGCGATTAGTTCGAAATGGATACCTGGAAATATTATGCTTTTCTTTGTCATAGATGTGTTTGTGTACAACTGCATAGTGGACACACACTTGAATTATATGAATACATTCGTCTAGAGTCTAGAGAGCCCTTGAAATATGTGGAAATTTATTGTATAGTTATTAATGTGGTTACTTTGTTTCTGCCTCTTCTGACACAAAATTTAGGAGTTGTTGTTATTTTCTTGCAACCTATCTTTGATTAGATTAAAAAAGAACTTTGATGCTTGAAAAAAGCTTTCAGAAAAAAAATGTGATTTGATTTTGGCTTGTCCTAAACACCCGAGCCTAAACAATACTTAGAGGTTGCATTTATACGTATTGTAATAGTAATACATGTAGTGATATAGTAATTGTAATACAATACTAGATATTCATTTTGAGAAAAATCCTGTATTACTTATATTATAAGCCAAATATTTTCTCATTCTTGTCAAGAAAAAAGACACCCAGAATATACCAAAAATGTGAAAAAACACCCAGTTTCGAGGCACCTCCGTACAATCGCGATAGATTTGGTCTCATTTTGTCTTAGAATTTTTCTTTTATGCTGTGTGCTTTGCTATGCATACGTTTTCATTCGGATGGTACAAACTGAAATACATAATGATGAATGTTTAATCTATTAAACAATAGAATAGAACAGAGAATACATATAATAATGACGGTGCACCATACTATCAAAAACATTCAAAATTAGATTTAAACTTTCACCAGATTTCTTTCCATTTGACCTTTAAACTGCAGAGATATACCAATATAGATAAATACATAAATATAAATGTAAACCTACCAACAACAAACAACTCAGTGGACCCAACTTATTGTTATAAGTTGAAAGTGTCCACACCACAGCTATTAAACAGGTGGCCACGTGGACAGGTTCCTCTGTACTATATCATGTTATTGTATCACTAAAAGATCAACAAGAAATTGTGTGATAAGCATGCGCATACTATGTTTTGGACTGGGGGTGAAAATCAGGTCATAATGGTTTCATTTGCCTATTACATAGCTGCGCCATGATAAATAGTTGCCACTCAAAGAAATCTGGTGTAGGGCGGCGTATTGTTACGAAATTTGTAAATGTACACTATTAATGTTCAATTCTAAAGTCTATTGGTTTTTGACTATCAAATATTATAATGAAGCAATAGATTTCAATTGATATTTAAACTCTTAATGATTATTTTCAATAATACTTTGTTAACCAGAAAAAGGGAGGGAAGTTAGAAGATCAAGTAGAGCTTTAAACTATATAAATATGTTTTCTTTCCAGGCTAGACAGGAGTTGTTAAAAGTATTTGATGAATACGGTTATTGTGGATACATAGAGGTGAAACACATAATTCAAGGAGGATAAGACGGTATTTATGACTGGTTTCTGTTAATAAAACAATACATAATACTATTTCCTTTATTGACTTGGTATCTAGTATTCTTTACAAAGTTAATTTCTTACATAATTTTAAAAAATAATAGATAAAATATATCTAAATTAACTATTTTTTAAATCCATGTCACACGTGTAACTATTTACAAAAGTACATGTATATTTCAAGTAAGTACACACATGCAATGTGACGAGAATGGGTCTATTTTCCAAACCCCGAGGTGCCGTCATTCAGTGTGAAAACGCGTGTTGGACACAGCATCTACACGGTTACAGTATCCTATTGATGTGATTTCCAATATATACACAGCATCTTCCAGTTTACAGCATTCTATTAATGTGACTTCTAGTGTACACCCCACACAGCAGCTTGCAGTTGGCAAGTTTGTCATTGAGTTGGCTCTCAGGAAATGAGTCAGACCCAGGACACAATTGCAGCCGTGAAACTGGTGTACTGGGTCAACGGCAGGTTTGCTGGCAGAGTGGACCATGTATTGTCCTGTATGCTGTACACGGACACTTTAACGTCTTTACTGTTGAAATCTCCAATCACATAAATCCTTCCATTATGCAGGGCGGCGCGTCCCCAGTTGTGCTGGAGACTTGGAGGTGTCAACATGGACCATGTATCAGTGGACACTTTGTACTGGGCAGCGATTTTATAATGACCCACCCACAAGGTAGAGCGTGTCTGCTGTGGACACAAGATCAGCTCCATTTGTGCGTGGTGCATTCTCCGGTACACTTGATCTGTACTGCCATGTCTTGGTGGTTTTAGTGTCATAAGCTTGAAGAGTGCATGGTTTCTTTTGGCCATTCCAATCATTATAAACTACATATAGCACATCATCCAGATGTGACACAATAGGCCATTGTTGTTTCTCCAGCATGTTGGACTCCTGGTGCCACGTCAGGGTGGAGAGATCTAGTCTGTGGACAGTGTCTGAGGGACCGTCACCACCGAGCAGGTACACGTCATCATTACATAGCACGGCTGATGCTTCACTTAAGGCAACTGGTGAGTCTGGTAGGTCTCTCCAGGTTTTATTGGAGGCATCATATCTCGTGGTCTTCTTTTTGTTTGCTCCCCCACACAGCACAAGGAATCCATCATTCAGACTAACAATGGGAGACCTCTCAGCATGTGCATCAGTTGGAATCTCTGTGAATTCTTCCCATTCAAAAGTGAACAAAGTATCTTTCAATAGAAAAACACTTATTATTAATGTTACTCCATCCATTTGTCATGCCACCAAGTAGAACCAAATGTTGACTTTTGTTACCACGACTAGAAGGCAGTTGTCTTCTCAAAGAATCATCAAAAAGCAGGCTCAAAACCCCAGCATCGTGGATAAGGTCCTTGTATTTCTTATTTATAATGTTTATTATATTCAAACTGCATTTTTGTAGCTGAATATTCTTCATAATATCCATCATATTGTCTTTCCGCACCACTGGCTGATACTCCACCCACTCCACACACGCCATTAGGAGATCGTCTCTCGACTCCATCTCAAGATCTTCATCTTTGATGAGGCTGAGAATTTCTTCACCATTCAGTTCTTTGAACTCATCAGAACCACCAATTGTAGCAACATTCTTCGACATCATAATAATAGATTTCTTCCTCAATTCATCCATGTTATATTTGGTTGCTAATTTCCATCCATTGATGCAATTTTCTATTGATAGATTATCAGACATAAACTTTGTACATTGATCTTTAAGATGACCAAGGTTCAGCAGATTACAGACATCAACAACATCAATAATGGCTTTATAACTAAATGTAGCCGTCTGGCCGTACATATATGCAACAACATTAGCCATTATACCAGAATCAACAGTTTCCATAGAAATCTGACATTCTTTTTGCTGTTTGAATTCTGAAGATAACTTTGCTTTGAAATACGGTGATGCAGCAGAGAGAACCACCCTGTGACAGGGGATGGCCTTGTCCTTGACCTTGATGACACAGTCGGTGAACAGTGCCTCTTGCTGGTGCTGCCACATGGTGGCCATCGTGTCAGTGCAGTAGTCAGAGGCTGACAACCAGTGGAGTGGCCTCGTGGTCTCAATAGAGAGGTTGTTTTGTTATGGAGGTTTACATTGGTCTTTGTACGAAGACTTGGGACCGTGGAAAATTATCTTACCATAGAGGTGGTCACTTTATAGAGGTGGCCATAATTGGAGGTTTTGCAGGCTCAGGAGCTCACCAATGACATTGTTTTGTATTTTAGAGTTCGCTTGGACAATAACTGCCGGTGGAAGTACACAAAAGATACAACGTTCAAATACTTAGTTTCCATATCATATGAAATGAAGGTAAACTGCACAGCTGGACGTCCAATGGCATTATGACTGTGTCACATAAAAAATACCAAATAAAGTGTTAACTATCTCAGGAAGTACTATAAATAGGTCCGTCAAAAAATATATCTTTCTGTACCAGTGTCCTTGTGAGGCAAACTGCACAGATTGGTCCACCAAACAAAAAACCGTAACAAACATACCCAATCCATTGTTCTATCTCAAGCTAAGTAACAAGTTGTCAAATGAAGAAAAAAATGATAGTTATAGCGAAGCTATGATTTAACTATTTGAAATGACCGAATGAACATACAATGTTAAATGATATTTAAAAAATTCTTACATAGATCCTGTAATTTTTACTGATTGATCTTAAACTATTATCCCGCTTCTATCCAAGTGAACTAGTGGCAAAAGTACGTTCCTTTTGGTTTACTATGCTGTTTGTGGTTGTCATGCAAGATCAAGCTTGGGGATTCCCCACGAATATTGGCACGTTACTTTTTCTTTTCATAATCAACTATATATGTACAATATATTGCAGACTATGAACATGTATATTATATATGTTGCAGAGTATAACATGTAGTGGGATCGTTCATCTTTGGTCAGCAGGATCCTTATTCAGAAGATAAAAGAAAAAAACATGCCTAACAAGCAGGAAAAATCTACCCCAAGGATCCCAACCAGCGGGACTCCAGATTACACAGGAACAACTTCAAAATTTGATTCAGTGCTGTCCAGGGTGCCCTTGCAGCTCAAGCGTCGCCAAGTCCAACATCCACACCCTCCCTCAACACAAAGAAGCCAGAGCCGACTGTTGACTGGTCGTGCAACATATCTTGCAACTGATTGGTCAACGCACGGACTTGGCTTTTTTCTTTCTCTAAAGTACTGCTCCTGCAATGATGAACTGGGCCCCAAATTGCTGTAAAGAAGATGGCAACTGGTGTTTGGCAGGCTCACGTTTTACCACACATACAGAATCAAGGTATGCACCTGTTGAAGGAGAGGCCTTGGCCGTGGTATAATGCATTAGAAAAGTGTCGAATGTTCATTTTAGGCTGCCCTGACTTAACCGTTGCGGTTGACCATAAGCCTCTATTGAAGATATTTGGTGACAGACAACTAGAAGACATTAAAAAATCCTCGCTTGCTAAACTTAAAGGAAAAAAACTTTTGATGTATAGGTTCAAAATTAAACATGTTCCGGTACATGGCATGTAGGCCCCTGATGCATGCTCAAGATACCAAGCAGAATCAACCCTTGCTGGTGCATTATCCGTTTTACAGGTACAACCTTGTAGTCAAGAGGAGATTGATAGTTTAGATACGTCGACATATGTCACCACCTCTGTGATATCATCCTTGTCTAGTGGAGTAGACATACAAGCCATCACCCTTGAACGAGTAAAAGACTTGCCAGTTGCATCGAAGAAAGCAGACTTTATTGATACTATTGTTAATGGTTTTCCTGGATGACCAGAAAACTTCCACACAGCATAACACCATTCTGAAGTTGAGAGACGACTTGTCATGTATCGATGGCGTGCCT
>CM032662.1:2504661-2515940 GCA_019095985.1 Streblospio benedicti
CTCTATGTCCTACAGGCTGTCAGACACCTGGGAGATAGCAGGTTACCCAGTGAAACATCTGCCATTATCTTAAACAACTGGTCTCAAAAGAGGCATGATCTCTGTATGGAGCCTCCATCCTGCTGTGCTCCCAGTATAGTACTGGCGCATACCCAAGATAGTCCTCCCACCTGCATAAACCATGCGTCAAACCCTATTGCAATGGGTATTCACAGTACTAAAAGGCCGCTGTGATAGCCGTGTGTCTAGCAAGACCACCACCGACTGGTCTTAAGCCGTTTTGAAATACAGTCATGGAGGGCTGTCACAAGATGTTCATACTCCAGTTTGTGGAAAACCCGGCGATGGTTTGGGAAATGGAGATACAGCGTGTCAGATACACGTCATGCAGACTCATTACTTACTGTACATAGTAACATGCTCCCCGGGGAGTTAAGAAAGGCAATAGTTACAAGGATGCCAGTGGCCTGGTTTGAATGTAACATTGATCGAGCATAACAGTGAAGTTGCAACTGTAAATAACCACATTCATTACTCTGGTCATAAAATATTCACAAAATAATGATGGAAACAGAGATCACCCACAACGCACCCACGCGGCTGTCTCCTGCAGTGTGTCTATGGCGAATTCTCCGTCCACGTCGGTGACGCAAACCACAATGTACCCGTGTGCAGCGAGCCGGGCCAGCAGACTGTCCACGCCCGGGGGCATTGTGTCCTCAGGACCGTCCTCTACCTCGTCAGTGATCACGGGGATGCGGATCTTGCCTAAATATAGATACACCAGTCAATGTGCACTTGCTAGTTCAATATGGCTAAACACAAGTCAGATTGGTCGACAGCAGATGTGTCTATGTGATAGGAATAATTTTGCTCAACACCCCAATGTGGCAATATCCATTAACGATCAAGGATCTGATGGGACTGTCCAGGCTGTATATAACTGATAAATTAATTGTTTGCTCTCTAATAAACGATTTTGTTTTTCACATGAGCATGGTTACAGCTATCTACGTGTACATAAATACATTACAGTGTAATCACATTTGTCTAAATAGCTAGTCTGGATATTATTTAGATTGAGAGTTTGATTGTTTACTGTTTAGGAATGTTCACTGCACCACCTACCTCCCGTGTTAGCCGGCATGGCACTGAGAGCGTTGCTGTCCACGTCTCCCCTCACGCTCCCCACGGTCTCCTTCACAGCATTAGACATCCTCTCCCTGATTGGTCCGTCCCCAGCCGCCATCTTATCTTGAGAGATCCCGTCTGTGATTGGTGGATCCCCAACTACCACCTTATCTGTACTCACTCCCTTCCCGCCATCACCAATCTCATCTCCACTCTCAGATGGATCACCCCCGGATTTTAAATCCACTTTATCAGCGACCCCGGATCCGGATTCCCCCTGTGTGTATTGATCCCGGGCGATGTAGCGCTGCCGCCGCCGTCCCATAATTCACTGTAATTGGAGGCGTCCACTTCCGGCAGGTGCGTGCGCAGACTCGCAAACGACGCAGACGATTTCCGTGAAATCACGTCTGCATTTTGATTGTTAGTGTCGAGGTCATTTTGGTTGTTGTTACTGTTGTTACTGTTGGTTGAATTGAGAGTATTGCTCTTCTCTGTGTTGTTGTTGTTGCTGTTGCTGTTGTTGTTGCTGCTGCTGCTGCTGCTGCTGCTGCTGCTGCTGCTGCTGCTTTACCGCTAACCGTGCTATTACTGTCCACTCCTATTGGAGTATCCTCAGTTTGAGCACTTCTCTTGCTTCTTTGATGCACGTTGGAGGGAAACGTTTCATCATCTATCTCACCGTCTTCCCTGTAGTCGTCTGTCAGGAAGACGAGCACGACCCCGCTGCCCTGGGCCAGGTCCACGGGGTGGTACACTGAAACATGCAGCAGAGATGACAACTTTATGAAGGCAGAAGTTTTAGGTGGTAAACAGTAGGTAATCTTTTTGTAATGGTATAGAGGAGTAGGAGCTTCAAATGCGACGACCTTCTATACAGGTCTGAAATCTTATGTCTTTTGTTGTTGACTTTAAAACGCTTTCCAAATATACTTTTAAATTCTATGTAATTTATCTATGTAATTTCAAAATATATTTTCAATTCTCTAGAATCCTCGTCAGTCAAAATTCAACATGTAAATGTTTTACACATAAGATTATAAGACAGTGCTGTTCACCATATAAATTACTTATTTGACTTTCTATCCAGCCTACCTCTAAAATAAAATCATTTATTGGGGTCCTAAACTTTCATTCCAATTTGAAAATGCACATGCTCTCTGTGTATTAAGATCCACCGACGAAATGCTTGCATGATATGCTTGCCTTGAAGTAATGATATATTTTAATTTGTTCATTAATTTCCAACACCTACATTTCTGATTTTTATGATATTATGTGAGCTGTTGGTATCTTTATATTAGAATGGAGATTGTATTTCACATTTTTAGACACGACTACACCATTCCATACAATTCCTCCTAAACACGCAAGCCCAAACCACCATATACATTAAAAAAAAGTGACAGAAAAAGCCCTGGCTAGATCCCCACGTGACGTCCCAAGCTCGTCATGCCTCACGGAGCGTCGCAATCAGCAGGCCGACAGAAGGTGGCAGAACGCCCAGGGGAGGGCGCATTATGCCCAGCACAAAGCGCCCGTGTAGCGCTCCGTTCCACTGTGGTGTCTCCAGTATCTAAACCTCTCCCGGGCTTTCCGCACTGCTAACCTCCAGCCCCAGTCTCACAGTCAGGAATTATAACACCCAACAATTTGTAGGGAATGCGGTGTGAACATGTAAATGTATTTACTGTAGCAATTCAGTTTTATCAACCAAATTTACATGTATCCAGCTCATTGTCAGATTTGCACTATATTGCCTTCCTAAACTCCCGGGGGAGCATACCACCCTAACACAGCGCCGTGGCTCATAGTGCCCTAAGAGCAGTCTTGTCTTTGCCCAGCATAGTTCACACTGAATTACTTGATCTGCACCACCCTTTATTAGTATTAAAACACCAGATTGTCAAAATTCATTTAGTTGGATTAAAAGGTCTGTGGGACACGGTGTCTGTTTCACATCTGCCGAAATCAGCCAGATTGTGTCTACACATAATTCCAACATAATTTATTTTGTGTTTCTAAAACTGCTGGGGGGGACACAGCATGTTAGCGATCCAATGTCTGCCCCAGAATCCCAAAAAGCAAAATTAACAACCTGCACAATACGCCTGAAAACATTGTATTTGTGTTGTTGATCTGCACACTAACAGATGTCTTGCGTCCATGGCATCAATTACAGATGTCTGGCGTCCACGTACAATTGGTGAAAGCAAACTGCACATGTACCAACAGTTTTGTTTTGTCAAATCCATGCATATGACAAGGCGAGTTTGTGAACAAGCACCTACATGGGCGAGTGTCAAAGACCGAGTGAAAGGCTGGGGGTGGTACAGCAGAACCTCTCTAGTAAGACCTGACCTCAAGCGGTCCACACAGAGAGGTGGTCTCTTTACGGAGGTTCACGACATGGTCTTTATGAATGCTTGAGACGGTGAGAAGGGACTTATAGAGAGGTGGCCTCAATAGAGAGGTGGTCTTTATACAGAGGTTCTTTTTTGCAGCTTTGTGAAGGTTCGAGACCATGAATAGAGGTGGTCTCCATAGAGAGTTGGTCTTTTTATGAATGCACATGTCAGATGTTTCTTCAAAGCTCATCATCTACTGTGTATAGTTTTACTTTTCAGCTGTGTTAAAAGTTTATCACGAATACAGCTGAGAAGTAAAACTAAACACTATAGATAATGAGACCTAGTGCTGTAGCCCAACGATATGGAATATTTGATATGTTCTTTTAAAACTGGTGTGTGTATTTAGGTAGTTTCACTACAAGTATTAGAATACAAGCTGACAGTAAAAGCCTTGACAGTGCATATTGGCAGGTATGGGATACACGGCTCGCTGACTCATTCTAACGTCTGCTTTTAGCTTAAAGCTGGAGTCCTAGAATCTCTATGTAGCATTGCCATGATGAAATGCCAGCAACACTGTACACAAAACATATTGTAACCCCCATCAGTGTAATGTAGTCTCCATCATATACACCAACAATCCATTAGGCCGATACATTAGGCAGTTGTTTCTTTACACGTCAACTCTGCAAACGGCTCGCAAACGGGTGAACATGAAACTAATGTAAACTATGGAGATTGTGACACCTATTTATGTGTTGTGTTCCAAAGCTGATATTACACGTATATCACTGGGGAGCACAAGGCTGTGTGCATTAGAGAAGTATTAGACTTAGAGCCACAACACGGGAATGGGGTTTACATCGTATAAACACGGTAGAATCTCTCCATTATGATCTCCTATCTCAAGGAGTCTCAATAGAGCGGTGGTTTTGTCAACGAGGTTTGAGGTGGCCCCTTTATTTATGGGCTTTGAACTGTTAAAAGATTGTCATATTATAAACACAGTCTTATTACAGAAGTGGTCTTGTTTAAGAGATGTTTTAACACAGAGGCTGTCTATTTATAGAGGTGGTTTTGATAAGAACTTTACTCCACTGTGTATAGAGCAGTGGCAGGTGGTTGTGTTGGGGGAGATTCTGATATCAATGACCGCTCTTGTCCCACAGCGAATATCATCTGAAGCACCAAATGGGGTGAATACGGAAGTGATGTAAACTATGGAGATGTGACAGCGACTGATGCAGTCTGTCGCCGACCTGATAGTGCGCATATATTAATGGGGGGTTGTGTGGGTCATTATCACTGGGGTTTGTGTGGGTCACTTTGATATCAGACGGGATGTTTCCACTGAAAAATTTTCGGTGCGCTATTTCATAGCTAACTTTTATTAAAAAAAATAATAGCTGGATATGACAAAAATTGGTATTTCATAGCTGCATTATGTAAAAGACACGCTTTTGAAATGAGAGAAAAAAACATGAAAATGGCAAATGAGAAGCATATGTGAAGAGGGGTACTTTATAGTAATTACTTTATAGCTGCTGTCCCGAGTTTTCATAGCTGCTGGACAGTGAAAAAGTAGGGGCATTCATAGCTGCTAGGGAGGGTGAAAAATGTTGGTCATTTGGGAGGGCGGGGGGCATACCCGTTGACCGATATATGGGCGACCCCACTCCCAGCGGCTGTGTTGTGTCAAAAGTGTGGAGTTATCAGAGCTACAACACTCACTTTATATACGCTATACACAATACATTCACAAGAGCCTCTGTATTAGGACCACCTTTGGGACCAGCTTAAAGTGGTCTCAATGGAAGGGGGGTCTTTATATGGAGGTTCCCATTGGAATGATTTTGGAAGTTTGGACCGAGAAAAATTGTATTATCATAGAGAAGGTTTCAATAAACAGGTGGTCATAATTGGGGTTCTACTGTAGTAGTAATGTGCATGGTTCAGTGTTTGTAAATCATAGTATAGTAGTATACATACCGCATACTATAAATGTATACTACCATGGTTTATAAACACTATACCATACCATTGCTACCAACTGTATGCATGTAGTGTAAAGAAAGGGAAAACAGGGCACACCGGGCGCACTCGACATAATAGAGAGAAAGTTTCTTCAAATAACTTTACCTTGTCTCTGGAATTTCGTTTCAATAGTAGTAGGCCTAATGCGTATGGTATGGTAGTGCTTGTAAATCATAATATATACCTAACACACCCTTCCATGGTGCTGGGACCATAGGGAGGTGTAATGGGGGTGGGAATGGGTGGATGAGAGGGGTGGGTGAGTGGGTGGATGGATGGTGTCTGGCAGACTGGCTGATAAAATGGCCATGTCTGGCTTACCTGCTGTGTGTGCCTCTGAGACGATCTTTTTCATATTGTTTCCGGTTTTGTATCAGTACCAGTTGACTAGTCCGTGATTAATGACAAAGTAAGTCCATAACAAATTAACAAACATATTCAATCCACACATTGAAAAATGGTCTTTTTGACCGACACAAAACCAGTGTGCACTGCACTATGTTCTTTACACTTTTAAAAGTTTCTCATTTTAGGAATGTTTCCCCCGTAATTCCACGTTTTCAGAGGCTCTTTTATCTTTTTGGCTGAATATGTTTCCTTACATCCTTTTCATTCATGCTTTCCCACTTGCTCAATTCCACCATACATTGGTCATTGCCTAGAAACGTCCCTGATTCCTTGCATTACCACAGCTGCCCTCTCCGTGAGGTCGCCCTGTAGCCGACATTAGCGCCCTCGGCTCGCCAATTGTTAGCAGCTGACAAGCACGATGAGCCGTGAGCCGCTCCCAGGCAATTACAGCTCCCAGCAAAGTCTGCTGCCAACACACTACAGAGTAGAACCTCCCTATCAGGACTACCTGCCAGGACCAGTGTTAGAGAGTGAGATCTCTATACAGAGGCTCATTTAGGAAGTGTTATGAAGGTTTGGGGAAAGTGTTCTTATTATAGATTTGGTCTCAAGAGACACAGAGAGAGAAGTGGTCTTAATTGAAGGTTTGACCTATAGTTTTTTTCTGGTATTTATCGCATTGTGTCATCTTTATAATTTTAAATTTTGTAAATATTTTTGTGTGCTATTTGGTAAAATTCTAAATCTTTAATGATTACTGATTTTAGTTATGCAGTATAACAAATAACAATACAGCAATTCACATATATTCTAATGAATTGAAGATATATCATCAACAAATCTATAAAACTGTATACACAATTGAAACGTCAAGCGACTAAAGATTTAGAATAGTACCGAAGAGCACACAGAATATACAAAAATATAAATCATAAAGGTGTCACGTGTGATGTGCTGCAGCGGGTGTGGATCAGCGTTCTCATTAAAATACTATCCATAGTGCATTGTATTTTAAAATGTGCGGTGTATGTATGCACTGCACATGTCATCATACTAGTAAACAATTCAAGTAGAGTATTTACTATGATGACAATTGTAAACAGTAAACAGAATGATGCAAGCTTAGAGTGTTACAAGCGTGATGAATGATAGGTACTGAGATAAGGTGATACAATTTCAATTGCTATTATACAGCAGGAATTTGTTTTTTAGCGATGACATAGTAGGTAACCAGAGTGGTAAAGTGTAATAGCATATGCATGAAACAAACGTCAGTACGTCACTAAAACATGTTTAATCTTATCTCATGTGAATGTAATGGATTGAGATATCTAATTGTCTATGACTTTCCCATCCCTTTATACATGTATTTCAATGTTGTATTCCACTAATTCCCCCATTTTTAAATCAGGCTTTTGGCCTGCAAAAACATCGGTTCCTGTTCACACCCGAGACCACGTGACCAAGCAGCTGACGACAGCCTCAGCGGCGAGACTTTCTTCCTGGACGACTACTTGCACCCGGACACAGACAGCCTGACAGAGGCTGGAGGAGATCACGTGGCCGCCATCTTGTACTACAAACTGGGCGCTGGGGCGAGGGAGGAGGGAGGGCAAAGGTGGCAGTCAGGGAGGAACATTTGCAGTCAGGGGAGGATGGAGGACAAAAAAGTTCTGAGCAACTCATAGACAGATCCAGGGGGTGGGGAGGGGTGGCGCTCACTTTTTTTCTACCAAAATACCTTGTTTCATAGGGATTTTGGCATGTTTTTCTTATCGGCGTGTATGAAACCCACACGAGACTGCTTGTATGCGCCCCTCACAGTTCTGAAAACCTGGATCTTCAGTGGAACTTTATTTGGATTTGGGGAAATGTGGCGAACAGGGGGAACATTTAGTGGGAGGGAGCGATGGTGGTCAGGAGAATGACCGGGAAGCCACAGTACAGCGGAGGCCATGTAATAACGGCTGGTGGAAAGTTGTTTGACAAGAAGGTAACTTTATACACAGCGGTTGATGATGGTCTACTACGGAAAATCCTACTCTTTCGAGACAGTTTTTGTCTCTTTATGGAGTAGTCCCTAATCGGAGGCTGTACTGTATGTGGACAATTGTATTTACCTTTATCAGGGGACTCGATTGCAGCCCGGACACTTGTGTTATATGTGGACACTTTGCTTTTTATGGACGGATGTTATAAATCTGCTAAGCGGACTTCTTAACATTCATTGTAGTGCCAATGGGATCCTTTGCACTTTTTCTGCAAAGTGGTCACCTTCAAATACTGAACACTTATTTTGTATTAGATAGTCCGGAAAAATGGCTCCGTGTCGCAAAGTACTCCCCCCGTAGGGTTTTCGGGTCAAACATATTTTTTTGTACCAATCCCACGAAAATTAGTTTTATTGATATAAGCCTTTGTATTCTAAATTACATTGTTTTATTTTAATCAATATTTTACTAATGGGTTTCACTTTTAATGGTAGAATTTGAGGCAGCATCAGTATCATTGATATCTTCATAAAGTGCATGTTCTCAAATTTTGTTATGTTTTAGTATTATTTGATTGGACATTGGACTAAAAAAATGTGTAACTTACAAAAAAGAGCAACAAATTTAATACATCTATATAATACAATGGTCATTGCTAAATCATGGAAAATTCAGTGAAAATGAAATCTAAAGCAATGCAAAACAAAGGAAAAAAAGGGCAACATAAAATCATGCATCATACGTTTTAGAAGTATGCAGTCTTTCAAAATAGATAATTTATCAGATTAAAGTTGGGGAAAATTAAGAAACAATTGAAGTGAGACAAAGTTTAAAGGATCTAAAACAACATTATGATGAAATTTGCAAAAGTGTACCGACTGAATATGGTAGTAAATGCTATGGTTATCACAAAGAATGCTACAGCAAATTCACAAATCTCAAATATCTAAAAGCAATAAAATGAAAATCAGATCAAGATCCAGAGGTTGAACTATCAATAAAGAAAAAAAAATCAAATTTATCAATAACATTCACTTGTGATTTCTGTTTATTTGTGAAAATACTCCAGAATTAATTCTTCCTGGCAAATTTCTTTTTAGTGAAAGTTGGACATGTAAAACAGAAACTGCAGGGAAGAGGGTTCAGAGAGACGAAGTTATGAAAGGATGCTGTGTAAAGTGATAGATGTAGATTTGAAGGCAAGAGAAGCTAAATACCATGATGAATGTAGAAACGCACATAAATATTCAGCGACAAGTATGCAAGAATATATGCAGGAAAAGATTCCATCTGTGTCGGTGTATAGTAGTAACAAGACAGATAAGCTTAAGAAAAAGATGATAAACCATTTCTGACCAAAGTTAAAGTTCTGGCTACCAGATCATAGAAATGAGCTGGTCAACTCCGATCATATTAAAAAAAGCCATTTAAACTGCCTTTGAATATGCTTTATTAGATTACAGAAAACTTGAGGATGTTGGATCTTTATTGAATTGTACCACGAATAGAGAAAATGCACGTCCTGTTTGATACTAGAAATGTTTATTAAATGAGTTTGACAGCCGTATCACCTGAGTACACGCTACCACTGTACTGAGGCTCCTATTCACCAACCACTTAAGACAGGTATAACTGCCGCATTAGACCACTCGGACATTCTGACCGACCCGGGTGGTCTGCCTTAAGTGCTTTGTGAATAGGTGCCACAGTGGTAAGGGTCGAGGGTTTAAGTCCTGAGAGAAGCTATGTGATATAGTCCTATAAACTTGGAGAAATAATCCTCTGATGTCAATACTTACATCTAGCCAATTAATTCCAATATATCTACATATTCTATTCTAGTTGCCAGTCATAGAAAAAAGATATGTTCAAGGCAAAACAGAAATGTCCATCACTATTACTCAAGTGATCTTTTACGAATGATCAACGTTGTTCAGCTCTTAGTTTCTCTCTACATTAACATAATTAATGTAAGTGATTTACTAACTTCATAAATGATATAAAAATCCTTTTGCTAATATTCAAGTACTTGTAATTACAGGACAAGTACACAGGCTGCGCAGAAACCTTAGTAGGTCAAGATTAATCTATTACGGTACCATTCACTAAAAATCCAACATCCTCAAGTTTTCTGTAATCTGATGAAACATATTCAAAGGCAGTTTCAATGGCTTCTCTTTATGAATATGATCAGAGTAGACAAGCTAACTCCTATGATTGGGTGTCTAATAAATTAACTGGTTAAATGGTTTATCATCATTTTCTTAGTTCAACCTCTGGGATAACCATGGCATTTTACCATCATATTAATTCCGTCCGTATATTTTTTTGCATAATTAGTTAATAAAGTATTAATCAAAATAAAACATAAAAAGTAATCCCAATCTAGAATACAAATGCTTATATCAATAAAACTAATTTATCATGGATTATTAGCAAATAAAATGTTTAAAGCTGCTCATTTCTTTCGTAAACTCAAAAATGAACAAAATTCCTGAAATTGACCTACTAATGTAACCTTGAAGGAGAGGTCAAAGGTCAAATGTGATGTTTAATTTGGATTCCACATACACATGTTCCTATCTAAGGTCAATACAAGTTGTTACTCTAAAATTGTTATTAATCGAGATAAATGCAATTTTATGAAATTTTGACCACAATGACCCCTGTTTGACCTTGAAGGAGAGGTCAAAGGTCAAATATGATGTTTTATTTGGATTCCACATACATATGTTCCTATCTAAGGTCAATACAAGTTTTTACTCTAAATTTGTTATTAATCGAGATAAATGCAATTTTATGAAATTTTGACCTGATGACCCCTGTTTGACCCCGAAAAATATATTTCGCCATCAAATATTTTGGGCAAACGTCATTTTTCCTTAAGAGTAGTATCTAAGGTACAAAAAAAATATGTTTGCGAAAACTCCTACGGGTTGGATTTTTTTTTGTCTTTTGTTTGTAATATTTATTATTTAAATTAGTAGTGCGTATATTTGAAAATGAATATATGAACATTGTTTTATAAAGGTTAATCATTGATGGAGTTTTCTAAATATAGAAAATTAGAAAAAGCTAGATAACTATTTACTAGACTAGAGTCTGCCATCTACAATCTGTACTACTATTTCCATGCTCAAGCAAAACGCGGTCGTGGTGAGGTGCCGTTTTGTTCAACATGTTAGAAACTGTTTTTCTGCTTTTAAACAAAATATATTTGGAAACAAAATACACTTTTGTTCTTATTTTTTTTAAATCTTTATATAATGTAATCTCATGTTGGGATGCATTTTTGTAAGTTTTCTGCTATGAATTTCTCGCATTTACACTCAAATGAATAAGTATGACACATAAAATAGTCTCCATAGGAGATGGGCAAGCTAGTGTTAATCAAATGTCTCATTTTGATTCCGGAAAGATC
>CM032662.1:2516040-2532023 GCA_019095985.1 Streblospio benedicti
TAATTTAACAATTTAATTTCAATACGAACATTCTAGTAGATTGTATTATTGTATTATGCATTTCTGCATAGTATGAATTTGGTCAAAAGAATAAATAATTATTAGCTTATTATTTGTGTTTATCTTTGAATTTAAGATGTAGAGAATTTATACGTCTTTGAACAAATGTGACTAGCCGTATGTTTACGCCCGTACTGTATAGTATATATTACTATATTAAGACTTAATTCATTCGGTAATCATTTCGGTACTACACACCAAATGAAAAATGACAATTTGAGTCATTATAGATTGAGGTTGCAATCCATGGCGATAGTTTCACCAATATGAGGCCAAAACCCACAAGCTGTATTGTCCCTTTGTATTTTTGCAGCCAGTTTTCTTTTACCTTTTGTAGTGAAAAACAATGCATTTTCTGATAATATTGAAGCTCAACCATGTTAAGTATTTTCCCATTCATAATATAATACATTCATTTTGACACTAAATTTTATGTATCTAAAGTTCCTCATTCACTTTGATCTACTTGATTAATGACATGGCATTTACAGGATTCCTGCTCAACATTTCAATTCACATACATTAGAAACTACTTAACAACATTAAAAATTCCAAAAATAACATTTGTAAAATTCTACTTTTTTTTCATACACGTCCAGATATGAAAACATGTTTTGAAATAATAATTTTTTTTCCTTATAATATCGCTCATATAATCTTAAGTATAAAATAATGTTACATTCTTCTTTCATAATATTAAATTGCATGTTTTAAATACAAGTTTAATTGTCTTTTTGTTTAACATCACCAACAGCAAGTTGACAATCTGAACATCAGCTATAAACGCACATTTCCTATCCGAGGAGCAATCTGAAAGTAATAAAATTCCTTTAAACGTTTATCAGCACTCATTTATTCATAAACACACATCATCCTGTCATCTTTATTCAATAATTAGTTGTATATATAAAGTTCTTTTTAAAATATTCTCTCGGCTTTCATCCTGCAAGTATTGGTGCCGTATAGCAGTAGTACAAGTATTGGTGCCCATATAGCAGTAGCACAAGTATTGATCCGCATATAGTAGCACAAGTATTTGTGCACACTGCACACACAGTAGAACCCTACGGCGATGACGTACCACACTGAGGTGTCCGTTCTTGCCTTTGGACACGGAGCAGCGGGCGCCGGCGGCGGCAGCCGTGAACGCGACCAGCCCCTGGTTGCCGTTCTGCAGCGTGCGCGCCACGCTGAAACAGCCCAGTCACAGGCACAGTTATCAATGCATCAACGGTTCAGTAGCTTGATTGTAATGTAGCTACATTGTTGCTAGGTTTAATAAAGTACTTTCTTTAAATGAAAACGTTGTTCATTTCCAAAAGTGCCAAAAGGTGCTTTTTTCATAGACAAGTTCGGGCTTTAATACGTGAGAATACGTTAATTGTCATAATAGAGTTATGTAGATTCATTGATCCAGGTTGTATAACATCAACTTAAGTTTAAACCATTATTTCATCGTCTGGGATGACCTGCTGAAACGGACCATAGGGGGCACACCAGCTGAAGATCAGACAGGAGATGCTGATGAGAGACGCCATCTGTTGGTGTCATAGTAAACTAGGCCATAGTGTATGTTAATAGTGAACATTCATACTGGTGTCATAGTGAACAAGACCACAGTAGTGGTTGAAAGCTTTAGTAAGTTTTCCCAATAATATCCAGTGAAATAATTTTCATAATATTTGAAACAACAGCAGAATTGTGTGTATAGCCAAATTGTGCGATTGGTGTGCACCCAATTGTCATGACTTTGTCTCATATTTCCTCACCATCGTAGTAAGGGACGGTGCAATATTTAACAGGCGGGGGGACCGGTGCATATCGAAAAACTTGTCTGAAAAAAGGTCTTGTCCCCTGCTGATGTGATGAAAAAAAACTGATGTCCCATGACCTCTATTCATAAAAAAAGTCCGCGTCCCTTCCCATGAATATTCGCGTGATTAATTTGTACCGATTCGCTCACGTCGAGGTGGGATTTCAGCAGCTGAAAAAAAGTACATGTCCCATGCCCAACGAGAATGAAAAATCATCCGGTCCCCCTACTTTGCACCCTAAAAAAGTACCTGTCCCCCTACCAAATGCACCGGTCCCCCTTCCTGGTAAATATTGCACCGTCCCTAAACACGGATCTCTGACAGCGGAGTCGATACCAATGTGGGCGACGCTTGGAATAAGGGCAACAGTGAGTTCACCTGTCCTTTTACGGGCATCTACGCCTTTTCTGTCACCACGCTCTCCACGGCAGAGACGAGTTCTGCAGCAACAGTTCTTGTGGAAATGACAGAAGCCAGGGCCGTGGTTTATACCAATGCGCAGACAGCAAACGCAGCTCATACATATGTGGTTCGATGTAATGGTAATGAAAAAGCTATGATGATCAGTAAAAGCAATCCTGCTGTCACCACTGCTTCTCAGCACACCGCCTTTTCTGGATTTCTGATTTCCCCACTGTAAATATAGTCCATTTTCGACTGTCCTTTAATAATTTAATTTCAATATGAACATCCTACTAGATTGTATAATTGTATTATGCATTTTTGCATATTATGAATTTGGTCAAAGAATAAATAATTATTAGCTTATTATTTTGTGTTTTTCTTTGAATTTAAGATGTAGAGGGTATACGTCTTTGAACAAATGTGACTAGCCATTAGGTTTACGCAATTACTGTATATTATATATTACATAATAATATCATCACTCTGAACCAACCTTCAAGACTTTATCAAAAACACTCAGGAATGTAGTAAATTAACAGTAAAACTTCTAAATAAGCCCACTAGTACTCTGAATAAAGCCCGTCGAGGTCTAAAGAAGTCTTTTTAGTACTTAGGTTTGACGTGATGTCTTTATGAGGGTTTAGAACTGGGAAAAGGGTCTTTTTGTTGAGCTGGTCTCTTTATAGAGGTGGCATCGTTAAAACGATGCACACACACAAGTGGAAAGCTAGAAAGATATACCTCCTAAAGTCCTGGAAGTATTAAATCTTACATATATATATATATATTTTGTTGAAACTATCAAATCAGAACATCTTATGCACGGACACCTCCTCCCCAGTGAGCTCTTGCAAAATATTCAGCAAACATTCAACAGAAATATGCCTTTATTCCACTGATTCACTGATCATTATTAAACTATCATGTACGTTTCGTTTCCTTTACACAAATTCCAAAAACTATACATATTGACCGAACATGTTTGGTGTTTTTGGACTTATGTATATGTCATGTTGACCGGACCCACCACTCTACCCGACCCGTGAACGCCATCCAGGCACCAGGCACAAGTGCAATTCCGTTATTCCATTATACAGTAGAAACTCTCTATTAGAACCACCTTTTGGGATAGTGTTAGGTGGTCTTAATAGAGATGTGGTCTCAATACAGAGGCTCATTTTGGTAGCTATATGAATGTTCAGGATTGTGAAAAAGTGGTCTTATTATAGACATGGTCTCAATAGAGAGGTGGACTTAATTGGAGGTTGTACTGTAATTTAACTACTAGCTTGATATGACGGATCCCCATAGAAAATGTGTAGATTTGACATAGAGCACCTGCCGGGCCACCTGCTCCCCCATCAAGTATTGATGAGATCTGTTTGTGGAGCCGACACAAAGCATCGACTATTTGTTATGGATCACCATAAGGTGGATCTATTTATTATGAAATTTCATTCCATTTTCTCCACAAAAGGAAATAAAACATAAAAACAATAATGAGACCTTTCCTCTTCCATGTCTCTTTTCCATGGCAAGCTCCTACTACCGTATTGATATAGCTGAAGACAGGCTTTACAACCAGGAGCTTCCATGTAACTTTATCAAATGGCCCTGACTGGACTCGAACTCACGACCGGCCCCCAAGGCTTTGAGATGGTGGAGTCGTGAGTTTCTGGACCTTTGATGTACACAAAAGTCAGCAGGAAGAATCATAGAGTTTCTCAGCATCTCAGAAGACATGCCGTGACTAAGTCATCAACACAAAGTAATGTATTTTAATATACAAACTTTTCAACAGTTCCTTCTTTAACAAAATACATGTAAACACAAAATTAACAGTCAGTAAGATAAAAACTAACATAGTAAAGGAATGAATAATCTTTATTTCAGGTAAACACATTGACAAATGCATATACAGTATTTAGCCAAGTGTACCCATATCAAAATTCACTAAAAATATATACAATAAATCAAACAGTAAGGATTTTTTAAAGACAATATAAGTTAATAAGATGTATCACAGTTTATATGCATTTAATAGCCACATTTTAAGAAGATTACTTTTATAGATAAAATACGAACTGCTGTGTCAAACAGAGAGTTACCGCTACTTGTAACTCGCCAAATAAAGCTCGAGATAAAGCTACTGATCAGGATCTAGATGCACGGTTAAAGTTATGAATTCCTGATAAAACATTGAAGAATGGCATACGGTGATCACGTTCAAGTCTAAATCACGGTCTAACAATAACATTAAAAGCAGTACACACAATACAATAGCAATAGGCTTTCCAACACAAATATGTAAATAAGCGTGACGTCTAAAAGCCTACATGTACTGCACACGTGTCTCACAGTGTACACAGTACTGGTATACAGTATAATACATCACAGTGACCATAGCAACAGTCACAGCGTCGTTTTGGTATGGTGTTTCCTTTCTATACTATCAAATATCAAAAAATGTTCTAGAATCATTAAAAAAGTTCGTTTGTAGTGTATATCATATAAATCTATGTTATATTCCTTTTAACAACTACAATACTTAGAAATAAATAAATAACTTCCAGGGTTAATTATTTATTCTCAATATTGTTCTTGTTAAAATAAATATCATATAGATTTAATTAAGTTCTAAAACATTTTCAAAATGAAAAAAAAAAACCTATTTAATCTTTTCAACTGTAACCATCCCTACTAATCACAGCTTCTCTCATCTGTTTGTCGTCCACTCACAGTTTCTGTCTATCATCTGTTTGTCGTCCACTCACAGCTTCTGTCTATCATCTGTTTGTCGTCCACTCACAGTTTCTGTCTATCATCTGTTTGTCGTCCACTCACAGTTTCTGTCTATCATCTGTTTGTCGTCCACCACCGGTCACTTGGTCACTAAGAACAGTGGAACTGGATGTTACCTGCAACCAATCATCTGTTTGTCGTTTCCACAGTACAGCAGGTTGTTATCTGCCGGCGACACGTGCACGCCTGAAAGAACCAGTGGAACTGGTCGAACCACAGCCCGAGGCGGCAGCCGTGCTCACCGAACGATTGACACGCCATCACGATGTTACCTGCAGCAAATAATGTATGATTTTAGCATAGGATTGGAGTGTCAATTGATGTTGAGCCTGACAATGCAAATCACTATGGTCAGGCAATTTGACCATGCGATTAGATTTGTCAATAGAAAATGTCAAAATACGATGTTATTCTCAGCAACATGCATGAGTTATAGCATAGCAAACTGTTCGAAATCAATGGGATTATTGGCGGTGATTTTTGCACAAATGATAGAATGTAACAAACTGAACCTCAGAACATTCAATCATAAATTTTATTGATTGTTACAATCGAGTGGTCAAATACCATTCTATCATGAAGACAGAATCAAGATTCGTGACTAAATTTAAGGTACATCATATCAAAAGACTTCTTTGATTATTTATGACCATGCGACGTCGCCTGTTGTATAGAAAATGTGAACACTATAGTCTAATTTTAGACTGGTCTGCGACGTGCAGTCAATCAACTTATTGAGCAATTGAGCACGCTGTTGAACCAATCAGAACAGAGTTATTGATGGATTATGCACAAGTGATAGAATGCAAAATTGAGCATCACACAAGATGCGATTGTGATTTTATGGAATGAACCTCAGGCTTGCTATTGTTGATAACCCGCAGATTTTGGTCGAATGTTCTTTTATCATGAAGACAATCAGATTACAGAATCAAGAACATGATTAAATTTAAGATACCGGGACAATCATTCTTTTGAATCCTGTATGTCAAACATAAGCCAATAGGCTTCACATGTTTTCTGGTCTGCCGGCAAATTTGTTCTTTTTTTATTTTGTGTAATGGAAAAGTAAATTTGCATTGAAGCATGTATGAACAATCAGAACAGAGTATTGGCGATGGTTTGAATTTTAATGTGGGACAAATCATTCCTTCTAATTGCTGTTAATTTGCAATTGTATGTTTCAAATTTGTATTTTATTTTGTGAATGGAACAGATAATTAATTACATTGCATGTATGAAATGCAAATTTTGTCTTCATATAAATGTATATATAAAGAAAAAGAAAGAAATGGAGGCGCATCTTTTTGAGCATCGGAAATCCATTTTAGCCCACTAACTTCCATCGCCAATTACTCATATTTCTATGAGGATTGAGCTGATGGATCATATACAGGGTCTCTACAATGGAACTAAGGGGGTTTAATTCTTTTAAATGATGTCATTGGCAGATACTCCTGAAGAAGCAGCCTCGAGATCTTACATTGTTACCATAATTACGCAGGTCGTGTGCTACGATAAATGCTTAAAGAAGCTACTATATATTGCCCAGCTTCACAATCAGAGTTTGAAATATTGAGGCAGGAGATAAAGGCTTGCCAAGGCTTACCACGTGCACTTGTGTACATGGACGACCAATGAGAAACGAGGTCACATTAAAAGTATGGGATATGCATATGGCATGGTAAGAAAGAAGCCAAATGTATCAGATGTTTACAAATAATTAAGTATCATGGAATTATTCAGAAGGAATTCACACAGCGGATTCTACATGATGATGAGGATGCTGTGTGTGGTCGTCTCACCGCGTATCTCTGTGACGGTCTCTCCGCACGCGAGGCTGCAGACGCCGACCGTTGCGCCCGTGTTGCCCACCGCAGCCACGACGTCCCCGTACACCACGGCGAACCCCACCATCACCACCGGCGACGCCGACGCTAAAAACACACAACTGTTATATGTAATTCAGTCATTAGACTTGTTACTCCAAGTCAGGTTAGGACTATATCACATCGTCTCTGGTGGGATTCAAACCCACGACCATACCTCACCAAATCACGTAGCAGTTCAGGCTAACTCACTTGTCCACTCTGCCACTGGGACCAGGTTAAAAACATGGCTCAAATGACAGTTTTCTTAGAGAGTTATACTGAAACCACACTGCTTTTCTTGGTATTATTTTCATTTGAACCATGGTTTTTTAACCTGGTTCCAAAATAATTTTTTTATTTAGCCATATGTACAGAAATATAAATGATATAAAAAAAATTCATGCAATTTAAATAATCATAAAAACACAAAATATTTAAAAAACGGTGCCATAGTAAGGTTGTGGGTAACGATACCGGGGGTTGTCCATTTTTTTAGGGCGCGATTAAAAAGTTAACCGACCACCCCCCCCCTCCATCAACATTTTAAAAAAGTTGAGTGACCCCCCCCCCCCATATAATGAAGAAGAAAAGTCCTCTATATAGTCATTGCATTGCTAAAAGAAAATATTTGAAAAAAAATATACTAGTGTGATAAAAAAAAGTTCATATTTCCATGTTCAGAAAGCCTCAGGCCAAATTTTTGACCTTCCCATTATTTATGATCGTTCCCTATTATAAATGGCTGCCAGGAAGGAAGTGGATTAATGTATCAAGTACCTCCCCGTGTGTATAACTTGTGTGAAATACAGATTGAATAAAGTAACATTTTGATTAATTATAAAGTATATTTCCCTGCACAATAATCCTTCAACTATTAAATTAGGTTTGTACAATGTTACCAAGCTTTGAAAATCCTTTTGGCAATGATGAATACAAGATGTCATTGTTAGAAAATATATGAAACTAATAATTACCATTGACGTTAAAAGGAAAATGGGGTGGGTGTAGTATTCGAATATACATGTTCACCCCTGGGCTTTAAGTGAAAACTTTTTCCATTTCAAAAAGTGCCAAAAAGTGCTGTTTTTTATACAAGTCCAGGGGCTTTAATGCGTGAGAATACGTTAATTGTCATAATATTTGAAACAACAGGAGAATTGTGTGTATAGCCCAATTGTGCTATTGGTGTTCTAGCACCCAATTGTCACAACTGTCTCACATTTCCTCACCGTCGTAGTAAACACGGATCTCTGACAGCGGAGTTCCCGTGTAGGCGGCCGCCAGAGAGAAGAAGTTTCCACCGGAGCCGCCGCGAGCCAAGTCACAGGTAGAGGTCAGCAGCGGGGTGATGTACACCACCTACAGAGGTCAGAGGTCACAGGGTCAGTGTCACCAGAGGTCATGTCACACCCAGAGGGCAGCACCGCTGTGATGTAAAACACCTACAGAGGTCGCAGTGTCACTTCCTACAGGGCAGAGGTCAATGTGAATGTAAATGTGATGGTTTATAGTCATGATCCAAGGATTTTGCTCTCACAACTTAAAATTTTACAGCAGGTAATTGGCACGTTTATTGATCATCAATTGATCATTTCTTACATGCTTGCCAATGCTAATCACTCACACAATCAATCGCACACTCTGTCAACCCAATGACCTGTACCTAATTAATGTGTAGTTAACACGTAGCTGTGTGAAACTATTTAGTTATGAGTTTGCTCAACACCCACCACCAGAACCAAGCGGTAACCAAACCCATGACCTCTCGGTCACTGAAGCACAGAGGTCACAGAGGTCACAGGGTCACAGGGTTAGGAGGTCGCCAGCTGCATGACAGGCAGACCGAGTTGTTTTCTTCTAATCAAGATTTTAAGTGGACATTGAATCAAGTACAAGTGTGTATTGTTCATATTTCTGATATTCAATTTTACATGGGGGTAGATGATGACTAAAAGCAGTCATAATGTACACGTGGTGCCGGATCCCGTCCACATGTGACAACCAGGAGATCAGTTCACATGTATTGTTTCCTATTGTTTCCGTTGCCCAATAGACACATCCCGTTTGGAGGGAGCTACTCGTGGGTTCTGGCTCTATCCGGTCTCAGAAGCGTGATTTTACAGACGTTTTGTCCTAGCAGGTGTAACGTATCCTGTAGGCACCTCTATTATTTGTTTAATTAAGCACTACTTGTACTACATATAATAGACGTTGTTGAAGTGAATACCCTCAACCTCAGGACCCAATTGGCAGTCACCAATCGTTCCATTGTAGAGAATTTCCCTTGTTTAGTCCATAATTTACTTACAATTGTATAAGCTAATGCATGAGAAAGGTTTCCGTTATTCAGTTTTTTCGTTGTTCACTCTTCCCCGTTGTTGAGGACATTTACATGTAGATCTACATGAGGAGTGCGTTAGTCGACTCATGGGCTTCAGCATCAAAGGAGGGGGTTGGGGGTATATATAATGGTCTACTACTATGGTTTACAAACACTATACTGTATATGTAAAGAAAGTGGTCCAGGGGCACACAATGCATCCTGTCAGGTTACAACCTACCCAGCACAACGATTCAGTGACATAGACGCTATAGTAGCGACAAAGGCTACTAAGCCATAAATAGTATCATAGGCGTCAAGTGGTGTGTTCGCAATTGATACAGACAGAGTGTGAACACGTCTGTTAGTCGTAGGAAAGGTTGGTCTAGAGGTCCAAGACGCCTGTCCGACACATAATGCCTGGTCTGGTGTTTGAAAGCAGGAGCCCGTAAGTTCGATTCCACGGCCTTTCAAATCTCTATCATTGAGTTTTGTTTCATATACTGTATGGTGTAGTGTTTGTAAACCATAGCAGTGGACCATTATATACCCCCATCCCCCTCCCCTGATGCTGAGGCCCATAAGCCGTCTCACCTCGGTGCTGCAGCAGACGTCCCCCAGACAGTGGTCGGTGCGCGTCAGTCCGCCAGTTGCCGCGGAGACGGTCGCCGTGACGACCGCGTCCGTCACACACGGCCGCCGCCCCGCTACAACACGAAAAACAGGCGACGCTTATGTGTGTTTCCCAGTGCTTGTGGATACATTTGCAAGCTTCTTTAGCAAGTATATTGCTATTACGATAGATATAGCTGAAGACAGGTTTTACAACCCCAAGCTGCTTCCATTTGACTATATTAAGTGGCCCTGGCGGGACTCAAACTCACCCCCCCCCCCCACCAGATTGCCCCCACCCCTCAACGTTGAGACCAGAATGATACCAAGATCCAAATCAGCTATGTTTATGTCCATTGTGGTAGAAATATGGTTGGTAAAAAGATGTGAGAGAGAGATAGAAAGAGAGAGAAGCTTGTTAATAGACAACACCCAATTGTACTGACCGACGTCATCCTTGCAGAAGCAGACGTAGTCCGAGCTGGCGTCTCCGTGGAATGGCACACACCGGTGGTTATACGCACTGGCGCCGCACGCTCGCAGCGGCACCAGCTCCAAGGCGGCACCACACCGCAGCTCGCACGGAGAGGACAGGACGGTACCGGCACCACCACCACATGGCTGGAACAGTATGCTGAACATTCATTCATCTGGTCGGGTTTGACATGATAATCAAAGGTTTAACCACTTAAAAAATCGGGAGCAATAAATAGTAAAACGACTTTAAAATTATATTATCGCCCACCAAAAAATAAGAATAGCTTTTTAAATGTTTGAAGGTAAATAACTATGGTTTATGGTGGCTTTTGATAATAATGTGGTTTGCTATATGCTGGACATTAAAAAGTGACTATAGATCCCACTTTCAAATGAAATTATGGCTTTTGATCATTGGTTCATCTACGTCATGATGTATCAAAAATGGTATTAAATTGTAATGAGATGGTAAAATCTTGTAAAAAATATATGATGCATGTGAACATTTATATATGAGAATTGTGCCATGCAAGGCGCCATGAATGTTTAATCCAAATTAAAAGATTAATGTTTATGATTTTCCCATTGTGTGTTGTTACATTAATTGTGTTGGATTTTCAACATGGCAGCATATGTTAAAAAACATTTCAGTTCATTATATGTAATTAAGTCATTAGACTTATGACTCCAAGTCAGGTAAGGACTAAATCACATAGTCTCTGGTGGGATTCGAACCCACGACCATATTATAAATCATTTCAAACCATTAGACAACATGTGTGTACACAAAAAGTCAATAATTCATAGTAAAAACCTTGGCTCAAATAATTTTCAAGAAGACCAGCCACACTGGTTTCTTGTAATAACTCTCTAAGAAAACTGTCATTTGAAACCATTGGACAACATTTACCCAAAAGTCAATGTTCATGGTAAGATCTAGTGAGTTAGCCTGAACTGCTGGGCGATTTGGTGCTGTATGGTCGTGAGTTTGAATCCCACCAGAGACTATGTGATACAGTCCTTACCTGACTTGGAGTCATAAGTCTAATGACTTAATATAATAATATATACCCAAGTCCATTAAATCATAAATCATTTCAAATTTCAGTTCATGTTATGATATGTTAAATGACAAAAAAGAAAAAAAAATATGAACTACACACTGAGTAGTAGTCACTGTCGTCCGAGCGGCAGCTGAAGGCCTCGTGGTCCGACGCATCGAGGATGTCACAGATCTGCTTGTACGCCCCGGAGCGGGTCAGCTGCGCCGCCTGGAAGATAAAGGTTAGAGTGAGACTGTGTCAGCAGGAACATGATAGAGGAAAGTGTGAGACAGCCAACTGATCATGACATGATAGAGGCTATAGTGTGAGAGGGTCAATATCCATAAAGGCTAGTGTTTTTAGACAAAATCAGCTCAAAACATGATACAGGCTAGTGTGAGACCCCCTCCAAACATTGGGTCGGCTTAAAACATGATAGAGGCTAGTGTGAGACCAGGTCAGCTAGAACATGATAGAGGCTAGTGTGAGACCAGGTCAGCTAGAACATGATAGAGGCTAGTGTGAGACTGCATCAGCTGCGCCGCCTGCGATGTGATATTTAACTCATTTCTTTTGGCTGAATGATGATCACACTGCCAGATCTAGGTTTTTAAAAAAGAGAGTGGGAGGCATGAGGGATTTCATGCGGTTTTGTATGCACGATCGACATCGGACATACCGAAAAACCCATGAAATAAACAAAAAAACCCATGAAATAAAATATTTTGCGCAAATCTATAATCTCTACACAAAGCATGTGAGTTCCGACATTTAAACTGTACGTCCATACCAAATAACTTGTAAAAGTAAACATCCTACATTGTGGCCAATTCCAAATCAATGAAAAGTCACTGATAACCTGAGTATCGCATCAGTCAGAAGGAGCATGATAACCTTGTCTGGATTATGTGGCAGCTACAGACCATAATAACACAAGAAATGAGTTCAACTTACATGTAATAAATAGACAAAACCGGGTTCGTTTGTAACGTGAATTATTTTATTGGGTGAGTTCCTGTGGCAGGTCTCAAAGGCTGAGGCTTGATGCACCACAAAAACGAATCCCGCTTCAATGTCACTCAACGAACCCTGTTTTATATCTATCATTCTTTTCTAAACAATACTGTTTTAAAAAATGTGAAAAAGTAGTCCGGCTGAGTACGTGATAACCATAGTATCACCCCTGTTCTAACATGGGTGATAACCCTCTCCGGATTATCGGATACTTCAGGATGATGATAAGCAAAGAAATTTCATGAAAAAGAATGATAAAGAGCGTGCGAACCTTGCATGCAGGGACGGGTCCCGCCCAAGTGGCCAGTTGTGACAAGCACGTGGCACGTAGCAACGTGCGCGTCCATGCTGGGTGAGACACCGGCAGGCAGGTGCTCCCGGCAGGTGCTACCAGGCAACAACAGCAGCAGCAGGTGGCAACTTTTATGGAGATGAAAATGACACATGTCAAATAGAAATATGTCCGTAATAGTTACATTACAGCAAATGCATTTCATTTTTAGACTAGTCTTAAGATGTTTGTTTTTATCGTGCATTTAGAGTTTGTGGTTACCTCATTCGCACTTTTTAAATGACAGTGACATTATAAAGGAGAACTTGAGAACTTTGAATATATTCTGGCAAATTAGGGTTTTTAAATAGCTATTATCTTTAATAAGTAGAAAAACATTACCTTTTAAAAGGATTTACTGATCCAAGAAGACCATGCTGGGATAAAAACATGTGCATTGTGGTTCTGTCTAATCCTTAATTATTGTGACTTCAGAAAAACCTAAACCGTTCATTGTATGTACATGTATGTGTTACCAACATGAACAGGCTGATATCCTCAAAGTATCCAATAAAAATGAAAATTTCCAAAGTTGTAAAGAAGTCGAACTGAAAGCATCAAAGCATCAAATGTTTTAACATTTCCATCATTTCCTCGCGGCTTTTAATTTCAAAATCTAAAATTGCTTTTAAAGATGAACTCAAACGAAATCATGAGTTTTGGCTTTGTGTTTCAGTGCAAATTTCAACTTGATGTGTGCCTTGTACTGAAATATTCGCAATGCAAGTCTGTTTAGTTCATACAACAGATGTTATTGTTATTTATGTTCCTAATACACAAACAGTTGTTTGTCAAGCTATAGGATCCATAATGAAGTCTGTCTGTGTGTGTGTGTGTGTTGATGCGTTACCTCAACACCTGCCACATGTTTCCTTAATGCGTCCATAGTAAGATCCAGGGGCGGTGGTGCAGGGGGAGCATGCCCACCCCTTTCCCCACTAAAATACTTAATTTTTGTGGGGGTTTGGCATGTCCGCCATCGATCACACATACGGAAACCTTAAGGTCCTTAAGTGCCCCCCCCCTGAAAACCTGGATTTGGCAGCGAATACGTCGTTCTTCATTCTGTCTTTTACCTAATATTATACACGTACAGTCCCATGCTCACTAAAAAGGCCAATGTAGTCAAATAAATGTGAATATGGCGGTTTCTGGTCTTGTTCCCACGACTTTACATTTGACACCAGGTCATTGGCACACTTTTTTGACCAATCGAGCATTTCCATGTAATTAAATATCCACGCCCTACAATGGCCGAGATTCCAACCTAAAAAAGCAAGGCATTAGTTTTTTTACCAACGAATTATAATACTTTTAAATTACAGTAAAACCTCCAACTAAGACCACTTGTAATTTTTTTTTCTTTTTGTTTAAAAGGCCACCTTTATTTTGCATTGTTCGAAACCTACATACAGAAGAAAAACAATAAGAATCCCCGTCTTCATTGATACCATTTGGAGTCAGCCCTCGGGTGGTCTTAATAGAGACTCTTCTGTATAAAAATTAACCTGCTATTGTTTTTCTGCGGTGAGTCGAAAATACGGACAATGTCTTGATGAAGCGGAATCATGGAAATAGAATTAACAAACACTGTGACCGGCTAGCGTGACCTTGGTTGCTCAGTGCGTTCATGTCAACAGAAGGCCCTAATTCGAGAGCAAAACCTAGTGCATAATGTATATACCATATGGTTTAGATCTAGTGCTCAATCCTAAAAAGAGCTTTTTAAAGGAATTTAGTACGTCACTTATATATTCATATTCATATTTATGAGCAGCCAGCCACATATATCTCCCAGTTAAAAACCACCTAGTCTATTCTTCAATTCCAGGTAGCGCAGAAAAGCTGCGCCCTCATCTTTTTTATGGCAAAATACAGAGACACCACATTGCACTATTTTAAACACTGATACATCTCCAGTTTAGCTTCCACGCTAATTTACAGTTTAGCTACGCTATGAACCTTTCATTACATTCAGCACGGAACGCTCCGTTTCAATCAGCATGCGGAACATGTACTTCTTCTGCATGTGTGTTCCACCGTCTCATATGTTTTCATTGCAAACTACATAAAATCAAAGTACTTAACGTACTGAGAAGCCGGCAAAGCATGAAATGAGATATTTAAATCTACTGTGGCAGATTTAATTACCGAACTCTTGTTTTGAAACTGAAACTGAACCGATGTATTACTACGTCTTGATTTCATCACGGGAATTCCCTAAAAAGAAAATCAAAACGGAAAGGTTTTAACTTTGAGGCTTGATTCCTCGGCCGTTATAAGATGTATTTAAACGGGACAAAGTGCACATTATCCGCCTTGACAAGCCCTTTCCACTTATGGTTTGTTTCTCAAGGACTGGAACTGGCAATACCATGAGCTGACCGAAAGGCACCCCATATTAATGAGCAGATTGGGCCGGCGGCGGGGCAATTGCGCACCGTCTGTCTCATACTTGCTGAACCTTTACGTGTATTTTCAAATGCCAAGGTCGTTGTCAGTGACTCAGGATTATTACAAAAGACAGACGTTTTCTCTTGTCAAGTGATCAATGGATTAGAAGATACCATTCCTGAGGTAGACCTTCAATTAGAAGAAGCAGACCTGCGCATCATGCCACATGCTTTGAATGCTGCAGTTGATCGCATGTCCACAATAATTTTGCTGTCTAACGACACTGATATTTTAGTTGCAATGTTGTACTATGTACGGGAAATCAAGGCTCATGGAGGACAAACCATTTGGATGAGAGGAGGAGGAGGAAATACAACCCGTTACATACCCATTCACACACTTGCTACTAAAATACCCCCCCCACACTCTGTCCAGAACAATTCGTGCCATTCATGCATTAACAGGATCTGATGCAACCAGCACAAAGCCTGCCTCTGTGGAAATGGATGATGCAGTAGACTTTTTAGTAGAATTTGGTATTGATCCCCTAGACATATAATAGACTTTGTGAAAACAAAACAATTTCTTGCAAATTTGTGGAAACGTTGTTTCAAAACAATGGATAAGCTTCGATATTATCTTTACCATCAGCAGAAAAAATCTCTTTGTTAGTTTCCACCTACTAGTCGGGCTACAAGAGAACATATTCTTCGTGCTATCCATTACACATAAAGTGTAGTATATTCCTTGACTGCTGCAAGTCTTGATCCAACAAACTTTGGATACTATGAATGAAGATGAACTCGTCAAACCTATTGAAGGACATGTTCTGTTACCACC
>CM032662.1:2532123-2547914 GCA_019095985.1 Streblospio benedicti
TGGAACCTTGCCGTTTTAGAATCTACCTTAGAAATATAAAAAAAAAACATAAAGGCCACAGCGGAAAGAAAATCAGAACGTTAACCCAGCCTTGACTGCAAAGTTTTTCACCGTGTATGAGTGCTTTGCTGATCGTGAATGCCTTTTCAACTGTAAATCTGAGCATTTCATTACTAATGATTAGTAATGTGGCCTCTATATTGTTATGATATTTCTATGGTAGATTTCAACACGGCAAGGTTCTAGGTTGTAATCCCTCATTACGACCCAGCATGTGTGTCAGGAGGTAAGCACTGGTAAGGGAACGATCATGAATAATGATAGGGGGGGGGGTCGTCAAACTTTTCTGATTCCTTTTTTTTTGGGGGGGGGGGGTCGCTGAACTTTTTTTTATCACGCTAGGGTATATTTTTTCAAATATTTTCTTTTAGCAATGCAATGACTATATAGAGGACTTTTTCTTTAGCGGATGAGGGGGGGTCACTCAACTTTTTAATGTTGATGGGAGAGTCGGTTAACTTTTTCTTCGAGCCCAAAAAAATGGACGATTCCCCCCCCTCCCCCCGTATCGTTATTTATGATCGTTCCCTAATTTAGGGCCTAAAGGGGTTCAAGAACAGTGGGTATGCTTGAGTTATGGTCATCACATATAGTGGTAGACGCTGGTTACTAACGTACGCTATCACCCCCGGAAGTATCCAACAACTGGGTAGCGTGAGTGAGCCTGTAACCAGTCAACCCTGCGTCTGTTAGCATGAGGAGTGACCACCCTGTGCAGTGAGACATGGGACACAACATGGGACGTCACTGATTTCATGACGCTTGGAGAACCACGGCACCACGCGACATCCCGCGGGGTCGGCAAGGTCAAAGGGCATTTCAGTCAACACCGATGGATAATCCCCGTCCGTGGTACTGGACCGTGTGGATGGCACACTGTTCCCCTGGGCTCAATTTTTCCCGATTTTATGGTCTTTGTCAATTTTAGCATCAAATCGCCAAGCAGGTTAATGCCGCAGCTTACTATAATAGGGGGGGTGCTTATACCGTTTGGATCCACAGAGATTGATTTTCCTCTGTTATTGTGCCACGTGAAGTAACAAATTTTGGAACAGGCTGTACCTTTTGGTTCGAATACAGTAGCAATTTTTACAGATATCTATGTTGTTTGAATGATGCCAAACCTAAACATCATACCTCTTAGGAGGTTCAGGCTCCGCATCAGTAAAACAACAAACAACATGGATATCTGTATAAATTGCTCCTGTGGGCTCGGATGGTTTGTGACAGGGTCAGGTTTCCAGCGTGCAGGAGGCACGTCCCTAACCATTACAAAGGTAAGTGCTACCCACTGGTCTTTTGAAAAGTTCACTTAAAGTTGTAGAGAAAATGAAATGAGAAAGATTAAAGTGTCCAAATAAGGCACCATTCAGTATTTACGACAGGGTGGGGTAGGAGGATTTTAGGGTGGGCCACAAACTTTTGTCACAATGTTTATTTTTTTGACACACTTTTGAGGGGGGTCTATCAATTTTTTCACAGAAAATTTATGCATACTTTTCAGATTCTTTACTAAAATTTACTGTTTTTTATATTTAATATGGATATCAATCAAATAGCATTTGAGTTAACTTACAATGAATGCGTAAATTGTATGGGGGGTAATCAATTTTTATCACATGAAATCGACTGGGGGTTACCAATTTTTTCGCAGAGATTTGAGGAAGGCTATTATTTTTTTCACAGCATTTTTGGAAAATCCTACCTCACCCTGTCATAAATACTGAATGGTCCTTAAGGGAGATGTGATGTTCACAGGAACAGGTTCCACTGTACCACATATATTGTCAGCAAAAAACTGAACTCAAAAAAATGTTTCTTCAATTTTATCAACATGAAATAAAGTTCACACATGAACAATCAAACAATTTAGTACAAAATTGTTGTCAATAATATGTTGTATAATATACCATCTGTCCATCCATATTTGCCGACATCAGGTATAAATGGTCATTTATTCCTGCGGACATATACCGGTATAGAAAAATAATATATACACATTGAATCAATGAGCTTTTCTTCATTTTTAATCTTAACAAATCAAAGCCCCTTTCAAAAGACATAATCATATCACTCACACTGACGCCTTTGCACAATTATGCACTCTTGCACACGTTCAAATATCACAATAACAATGGATCACATTACACAAGTACAATGAAAATGATTTTTGAATACAAAATAACAATGTATATTGAAATGGGAATTGTGTTTGGTAATTGCAACTAAAATCTTCAACACATTCTGTTACATAATTTTTAGAAAAGTACAAAGTACATTGTTAACTTACATTCAAATGACTAGGCACATAAGCTGGGCAAATTGAATAATATTAAATGAATGTCAGCTGATAATAATATATGACATGAAACGTTTAAATGCTCATATATAACAAATAATGGTGCTGATACTTTTGCTCATAAAATATTAGCTAATGTAATTCAATCTTTGAAAGTGTGGATTTATTTCCGTGTCTGGGATGTGCAATGAAAATTCTAAGCCGACCAAAACTCCAAATTCAATGTTCAAAAGATCTTTCCGGTGCAGTTTGAAAAATTCCTCCACTTCCTGAAACAAATACAACAAATGTCTTAGCTTAAAAATTATGCAGTATTACAGTATTTCTTTGTAATATCCCTTCAGTTAATATCCATGACAGACATAAAAAAAAAAAAAAAAAAAAAAAACATTATACATCATTTGATAATGTATATAAACATATTGAAAAATGCTGTACCGCCTTTTCTACAATTCAATTCAATAGAAATTCAAAAAAAATTCTATTGTTTACAAATGACTCCTATGTATATTTGATCCGCTATCATACCATAATCACCTAGTAAAACAAGGGGTACATCACTTAGTTCTTTTACATTTATACATATTGCCAAACAACTGTGAAGACTTTTTACTCAAATATACATAGGAATCATTTGTAATAATTGTTTTTTGTCAGATTCTGTATTTTTGTGGAGGTTTATCTTGAATCATAGAAAAACATAATTTTAAAATTTCACAATGTTTTATTAAGTAGTTCCTTATTAAATAGTTCCTACGCTTCAACACAATAGTGTCCTCTTCAGGGAAAATATATACAATTCAAAATTAAAATTAGAAACCAAAAATAACAAATAAACATTAATAAGCATATATAAGGTACAGCCTCAGTGATAATAGGTGTTACGATACGTTGTTGAAATAGGTAAGTATTGCAAATTTTGTTCTATATTTGATGCACCACGCCGTAACCCGGGGTCCGTTATGATGCCCGGGTTTGCCATGGAAATAACAAACCCGGCACACAGTAATGCCCGTTTCTCCCGTGATATTTCCGTGTATCGGTCGTTGCTAAAAGGCAGACCACCAAAAGAATGACCGCGATGTGCATTTTCGTTTTGTCACAATGTACTAGGTTGGAAATCGAGTTTTAATAAATTAAGAATAGATAAGATGTTTTTATGAGTTATTTGTGACAAAACTTAAACATTTTACTTATGAATATTAACAAAATTTGATACCACAGCAGCCTACCAGTCATCACGGTATGCCGGGGTATTGATGTTGAAAAAAAATAATTAATTAGCTCAAAAATGAATTTTTTATTATTTTCACGGGCCGGGGTATCACGGTAACCCGGGTTACGGCGTGGTGTATCATTTCTAATAATAGTTAGTTATATGCATTAATTATAGTTTAGACATGGTATAACAGTTTTACACAGTATAGACCAGACAGTAGGTTTGAATTGTATCACTGGTGATTTTCATAATGTATTCATAATTTTGACATTTAGGGATATTAAATCAGTGGTGTACATATTGGTTATGATAATCACCATTAATACAATACGTTTTTTTATGATTCAAGATAAGTCTCCACAAAAATACAGAATCTGACAAAAAACAATTATGAGACCATCTGTAATGTCCAAATTAAAACAACTTGCATATTAATCATTTGTAAACAATGGAATTTTTTATAACTTCATATAACACACACATATATATATACTGTACTATTCAATATTGTTTGCTACTTATTTGTATACATTGTATTTTATTCTCCGGAAGAGGTCTCGTCAGAAGACGAAAATATTTGAGAATAAAACAAAAACTTAGTTTAGCTGAACTTTTGAATTTGAATTGAATGGTGGAAAAGACGGTAGCCACAATATGAGAAGAACCAAATAATACACCTTAGTAATACATAGAAAAATCTTTTATATGTGTTTCCCAGTGCTTGTGGAAACATTTTCTAACTTCTCTCTCTCTCTCTCACGTATTTTTAGCAAACATATTTTTACCAACGATAGATATAGCTGAAGACAGGTTTTACAACCGGAAGCTTCCATTTGACTATATCAAGTGGGCCTGGTGGGACTCGAACTCACCGCCCAAGGTTGTGAGACCAGAATGATACCATCATAGTGGGCGTATCAGTTTTTTTTTTTTTTTTTTAAATCTATTGTTGGTAGAAATATGCTTGCTAAAAATACATGAGAGAGAGAGAGAAGTTAGAAAAATCTTTTACCTCTATAAGTTTTGTGAGATCCGAGCCTTTGACGTCGTTAAGTTTGGCAGACAACATGAGACAAGCTCCGGCCACCAGACGCCGGTTTGGTTTGTTCACGAGACCTCGTAAAATTATCTTTTCAAAGTACACGTAAGCAACTGCAATTATCCACTTGTCAATACCACACTGAAAAAAACCCACTCTTATTACAATTATACTTATCACAAAATCAGGATATAGTTTTACAGAGATGTTTATGAGCAGTGAATTATACAAGTTTTGTTATGATAATGAAACATAATTTTCACTGGACTTCCTTTTATTTACCTTCACATGTCCAATTCTATAAATGTTTCGTTTCAGACTTCGAAGTTTGCTGAGAGTTAGTTGAATGTTTGGAAAACGCTCTCTGAACTTCTCGTTCAGTTCTTTTTTCAAATCAGATGGACGGACATAGTCGATCACAGATGTCTACAAACAATAAACATGAATTCATAGTTCATTAAGTCCTTCAAAATATTTTGATATTATGATTAATTAAGACTTCAATCATAAAAAATAAAGGTTGCATTCATTTGTATGTGAACTAGAAGAAATAATATCTATTCCTTGCCAACTCAAAATATTCTTGATTGCCTAGACTTTATTATTTGGACTCTCACTCTGTGACTAAAAGCTATAATTTGCTGCTTATATATTTTCTTGTGATCAAAACTAGTGCTAAAACAATGACTTTGCACCTCAACTCTGTCCCTGAAGAAATAAAATAATTCAGTTTCAGAAGTAACACAGATGACGCACCACGCCATAACCCCCGGGTCCGTATGATGCCCCAGGGGTACCGTGAAATGCACATCCCGGCATGTCGTAATGCCCCGTTTCTCCTGTGATATTTCTGAATATCGGTCCTTGCTAAAAAGCAGACCACCAAAAGAATGACAGCGATGTGCATTTTTGTTTTGTCACAAAGTACTAGGTTGGAAATCGAGTTTTAATAAATTAAGAATAAATAAGATGTTTCTATTGTGACAAAACTTAAACATTTTGCTTATGAATATTAACAAAATTTGATACCACAGCAGCCTACCAGTCATCACGGTATGCCGGGGTATTGATGGTGAAAAAAAAAATAGCTCAAAAATGAATTTTCTATTATTTTCACGGGCCGGGATATCACGGTAACCCGGGTTACGGCGTGGTGCATCAGATGTCGTTTACTGACCATATAAGATGGGAACGTCATGAGAGTTCTGTGTTTGCCAGATCGTAGCTCGGGATCGTCCAGTAGATTGGGGTTGTACAGAAGGCAGCCACTGGCATCATACTCAGCTAGAAAACACAAAAGATAATTTTTAAAAAAAATCGCAAGTGTAACAAAAAATTTCAATTTTACAATGTTCATAACATGGCAGTGTTTATATGTTTATGTTCTTTGATAAACTATCATTTTGTAAACTGAATGCCTAATGGTTTATGAAAATTCAAAAGGGGTCATTTATAGCCTAATATTTGTCTACTTTACAAGAGGAGATATTCTTCAAACAATTGTACTTGTCACTATCTAGATTCATTAGCGATTAAATCTAAAAAATGCTAACATTCAATTTTGTTAGCTGACAAAATTGGAAGATGTGAATAATAGAAATAACAAATCAAAGCAAAAAATTTGTGGAATAGTAAATCATTTAAGATATAATAATTACAGTTACATCATTCTTTATTAAAAATCCCATGTTTTTGTGACATGAAACAACCTAAGTAAAGCAAATCACATCAATTGTTATAATCTGTAATATGATTCTACAAAAGACACATTTACCACTGCTAAATTAGTTGCCAGTTTGTAGGTACCGTACTATATTTAGACATATCAATCATAAAAATTGTTAGTCTAGTTGATAAACTTTGTCTGTTTAGCCTTCAAATGCTTCTGCATTCAGATACGTCTAAAGTAATACAGTACTACAAATAATGGAAAGGTGAAGTTTTGAATTTTGTTGCAGCCATATTATAATTTAGCAACAATGAATGTGAATGAATAAATTAGTGAACTACAAAGCAAGTAAATAGTTGAAAAATATAACACCATCAATCATCGTCCTAAACTAGAATTCTGGTCTAAAACTAAAACATTAAGAATTCATCAGAATGAATCAAAACATTTATGCAATGTAAAAATTAATGATCAAATTTAATGCAAGAAAAATCATTCGCTGTATCATTCATCTATTATAATGAGAAAACAAAACCGCTTATCTGTATTCAACAAGAAAAACAGCAATACACATGCATTTATAGTACTACCTATTTCATTTAAAATTGTACACAGCTGAATTCTTTGTAAAGGGGCAGTATCAGTTAATATATTGGCGAGGTTTCCCGGTGAGCGCGGACATTCAGTGCCCGGCTCAGATATACTATGAACTAATGAAGCAGTCTGATGAAGTACACGGCTGATACCTAACAACAGCAAGGAAAGTTATAGCTTTTCATCTAATCATAATTTTCTACAAATAATACTGCATGCGTTATACATTTAGTACATTTAAATGTTTGTATTTATATATTGTTTTTCAATGATCTACTTAGCCATGTGCAGGCCAACATGTAGTGATTGGCCATTGTGCTAATTGTTTTTGTTTTTTTCCAAAAAAACAAACATTCTAGTTTCAAAAACTCCTATTTTTCCAATTTTTCATGACTAAATATTACAGTCTATATCTATGAATAAACAAGATAAATATTGATGAACCACAGCTTGTTTATGTAAATCTTACATATTAATCTAGAAAATGTGAACATCAACTAGAAGTTGTGATGATTACAGTACATTTTCTTTGGTTTGTGCTATCACAAATATTATCTCATGGAGAACAAAACAATTGAATTGTCTACACCATGTACGCGTATGTGTCTTTCCGACAAACCAGTTCATTCGAAAAAACTTAATAATAATATATATACCATTCTCTACTGTTTATATTGATCGAAACATGACGTTTCGCCATGGTAACTACATGGCTTCTTCGGATGTTGTTCTGTACGAGTCAGAACAAGGCTGGAGTAGCTGGAGCAGTGCACATGCGGTCTCTCTCCCTCTGTTGTTGTTCAGGGCTGGGTTCTGACGCATAGAGTACAACGTCCAAATAAGCCATGTAGCTTACCATGGCGAAACGTCATGTTTTGAATAATGTAAACAGTAGAGAATGGTATATATATTATTATTATGAATCTACCTACTGTCACTAATCGTCAATCTAACATGAAAAAGCTTGTTATAATATTTAGAGTAATTTTGCAACATGTATATATAGGCCTTAAATGATTGACACAAACATCTTACATCTACCTTATCAATTTGGTAAACATCATTACACATTCCAATAAAAACTTGGAAATGTCCATATTTCAATAATTTCTTACCTTGAAACGTCTGAGCACTTGCAGATGGATTTTCAATGATTGGGTGTAATGAAGAGTCTAAAGACGACAGTTTTTTCATCGTATTTCTGTGACGGGAAGGTATTAAAAATGTGAATATGATACATCCTGAAAAACAAACAAAAATACATACAAACACTTTCTATGAAAAAATGAAACATACAAGTAAAACATTGTTTATTCATAAGTTGGAAATTGTGTGCATACACTACATACATTTGGAATCAACATGAACATTTTACATCAGAAACGTATTCAATACAAGTCTAGTCATCTCAACTGTTAGTCATATTTATTTTGCTTTTCAAGGACAACACATGCATACACAACATTTATTGGGAATCAACATGAACATCAAGAAAAGTATTCGATAAAAGTCGCCTGTTATTCATATTTATTTTGCTTTTAAAGGACAATGAACAACTCACCTTTCCATCACATTCCGCTGCCATGTAACTGAGTAGTTCTTGATTAGTGAGAACACCAGGTAAGTATCGCTTTGTGGCAGCATCATTCTCACTGCGCTCATTAAAAAGAAAACGGAAATTAACTATGAGCAGCAATATCAATTTACAGCTTGTTATGAAACCCATAATGCGCGCATCAGTATACAAGTTACAGTTGAACTTTCTATCGAGGCGCAGTAAAAGATGATAATAAGGCAATAATTCAACTATCAATGGCACTAGTAATTCAAATGTTCCTCATCTTTAGATTATGCAAGTATTTATAAAAGATTTTGCAAAAACAATTTTGAACTTTCTATCGAGGGCACAGTAATACATGATAATAAAGCAATAATTCAACTATCAAATGACACTAGTAATTCAAATGTTCCTCATCTTTAGATTATGCAAGTATTTATAAAAGATTTTGCAAAAACAATTTTTAGTTACCTGTGGACAAACCGTGAATATGGCAGTGACGAGTAGATGATAAATGGAGCTTTTCTTGAAGAAAGCAAGATGACCCTGCAAAAAAGGAGAATACATCCAACTATTATCCACCATGGCAACATATATAAAACATAAAGTTGCAACTTCCATCTATTACCTACCACGCCAACATATATAATACATAAAGTTGCCACACAGTGGCACTAACAAAATATTTTCAACCAAATCTACCGACTCTGTGGGCACTGTATTGCTTTTTGAGATGTTAAATTAATTGTTGATTTTATGGTAATGTATTAATTTTAACAATGTACAACATAAAGATATACAAGTCCTTGTGATGGCCTAAAAGAAAAAAACAATACGGTATTCAATAGTGTTCTGCAGATCATATCATGGCTGAAAATAAAATACATTTTATGAATCAAGTCATCAAGATGTCATTCACGTATTTACATTGTAAATGTGCATTAAAAAACTCAATAAACAATAAAGTCTGCAGTGTTGTGTATACAAAAAATACAAGTATCAACCAATGTTGAGATGATTGTCTATTAATATGAAGCATGTGTGTTAGAATTAATGGTATCCTATGAACATATTAACATATACTTATTAACATAACATATATTAACATTATTATCATTAACATATACTTAATTCATTCTCTTTTCAGCATAGAACGTATTGAGGGCTGAGATGCATAAAATACCGTAAAATGCTGAAACCTATCTGAGTGTGTTTATCTCCATACTTGACAAATATAAAATACTCAAGAGCAATAGAACATTCACAAAACATTTGATATAATGGCATAGTATTAAACAACAGTAACATGATGAGATACAGTTTACTCCTGTTGAAATACAGACATGAAATACATACACAATCACAAAATAGTGCTTCCTTTTTTTCTTTTTTGCACATTATAGCTGATACTCACGCAATACAAAAGAAAATATTTCAAACCAGGGTTTAACTGCCAAACAGTTACTTGGCTTTAAGTTCTTGTTTTGTAGTTGTATTTGAAACAAAAAATAATAATACCGGCATAATATAAATCTGATATTTTAATTTTTACTCAATTTACCATGGACGACCCTGCAAGCGGACGCACCCTTTACGTTCAAACTTCATTTTACACAAAAAGGGCTTTTAGATCATGCGTCTAAACGATGCACTTGGGTATAAATTCAAAATACCCGTACACCAAGAAGGGCTCTGCAATTGTCGTCTATGGCACATTGATAAACAGTTTTCAATTTGGCGGTCGACAAGCCTGGTTCAAACGTTAGCGGTGGTGTGACTATAGATTAGTATCAGCATGCTTTGTTACACACAACGTACCTGTCTTTGTTTGACAGTTTTGCAGGCCCGCGGCCTACAACAACTTGACCTACTGTGCTAGGACGGTGTCCTGAACTACCCACACTTCCTAAAGATGCAATAGAGCCAGAGATGGACTTTTGCCGAATCCGGGAGCCCAACGAAGCTACACACGGGTAAAACACAAAACTTAGGGAGGTGAACTTGGTAACATGCTATGTGCTTTAACATCAAATTTCAAACAACAAGTTCTAGATGTTTTTTGGGTTTTTTTAATATATATATCAAACATTAATTCCAAATAACACGGCATATTCAATTAATCAATTAGATATTCATATTTAGTATTTAACAATTTAAACAAGAACATATCAACTATGCGTAAGTTGCATGATTCAAATATTATAAAATGATGCACATTAAGACAATGATGGTAAAGGTAAAAGAAGCATCGGGATGTAAGCGAAATGTTAGTGGACTTTTGAATAAATAGGTCATTTTGCAAACTATTAATATAACAGAAGCAAAATTGATTTAAGCAAAAAATGTAAATCGTTTGAAGTACATGTAAATTTGTATTATTATTATATATTGTAATAATGTTATTGTAATCAACTAACCACCCAAGGAGAACACAAGCTGTATCTTATCAAAAATGCCTAATTAATAATTCAGGCGTAACTAACAATTTTTCATATGGTTCTGCATTTTTTATTACAGCTTTCAAAGTGTATATCGATTCAACAGGTATAGTAGAATATACTGAAAAAAATTATATTGGAAAATCAAGAAAGCGATCTAATATTTCCAATAGACTCTGGTTGTAAATAAGCATTTTAGTTTTTAATTTAGGTAGCTGAAGCGTTTTGCAGATGGCGCCGCTTAATGATGTTTCATAGTTTTGGATTTGTTTGATTAAATTTCAATACACCAAATGTTATGATTTACATACGGCCTTCAGTGGAAAATTTATATTGATCAAAAAGTAACCTTTCTTCAACAGGAAATTGAAGCCTAAAACCTAAGATCAGACTCCGATGAAACATCAGCTTAAAATTATTAACTGGTAAATATCAGTTGAGAAACAATGATGATAGAAAAAAAATAATGACAATCATGTGGCTTCAAAGCGAAACCCAAAATTTGCATGATTATTGATTGATATTTAGAAACATAATTTGACTATGTAGAAGGCTGCACAGGCAGTTCGTGTGCACAGGCAGTTCGTGTGTTTCATTATATACACTACTTAACACTACTTCAATCTTAATAAAAACAACTCAAAATCAAAGACATATGACTAATGACAACACAGGGATAAAAAAAATGCCATTTTGGAAAAGATTGTTTACGCAATACGTTATTATGTGACACACGAACTGACTGCGTAATTAAAATGCACGAACAGGGTGTGCAGTGCTGCATGTACAGATGGAGAAGAATTAGCTGAGAGTGCTAAGCACTGTATGCTTCACTATCATGAGGCATACTGAAAGCAAAACCTTGCCAAGACTTACAAAGTCTTTCTCTGAAAGTGTGATGTTCACTGTGAGAGTTATCGACAGATTGGGCTCTATAAAGTTTGGCTGTTATTTCAGCGACATCTTTCTCAGCTTCTGGATCTTCAGAAATTGAATGACTGTGAAATAAATGGCGACGTTTTGTTTTCACTATCACATGGTCTGCAACTGTGAAAGCTCTGAAATATAATGTCATTATTAAAGTGATATAAAACTGCATGAAATCAACATTTAAATGATACACTTTCTAGTCTAACATATAATTAGTAAGAAAACACTTAATTTCATTTTGATAATTTTCATCTTACTTTTTGAAGAATGCGTCATTGGTTATATTACCAGTCTATACCAAAACCGTCGGTTCTGACTGATAATTCTAACTCACGTCCGACAATTACTTGCAGATGGTTGGTCCTGACGATCTGAACAATTTCTAGCATCCACAAAATAAGGGGAAAAATAGCTTTTTAAAATATCTTCATGTTCATGATATTGCTTTGATGAGGGCTGCCAAATTGTTAAACAAATGGCTGTCAGTGGCGTACACATCACGAACGATTTAATCTATCAACCTGCAGCACCATATGTCATGAATGAACCCTGTCCACGACGTACATTGTATGTAGTAAATAATGTGTAAGATGCAAATGCCTGAAACAGGCACATTTCTTTCAGTGAATTTATTTATAATTTAGTTTGAAAAAGTAAGTTGAATTTGTATGTGTGTGTATTAGCAGTATGATAACATGATACCTGATGCAGTATGATAACATGATACCTGATTGAAACACAGTATACTATTCAACATACCACTCTAATATGACACACCTCTGAATGCTGTATGCTGATTGGCTGAGAGCAGAAAACGGACTGAGTATATTTTTCCATATACCACACCTAATCCGGGTAATTTTTTCATGACAACAGAGTCCGCTATTTTGAAACTTCTCAATTCAAATCATAAAGACACTATACATATCTCGTCAATAGACTTAAAACAAATTAAATAGCCAAAACCCTATATACGTAATGAGAGGGACTTAAAATATCTAAAATTCGGATTAGATCATGTACTTGAATATTGAAAAAACGATCGTATGTAACAAAGCAGCGCACAGTGCTAGATTTGATTTGGACGTAATAAAAATAAATGCATTGATGCACACGGTGCCTGCCGTACCAAGCAGCTAACCAACAGAACCCGTAAACCAAAGCAGTTCATCAAAACTGTCACACTGCGGCTAGTGGTGGTTCAAAAAGCATTGAACCGATGCTGAAACTTCGTCCAGGTGCGAGCGTTAATAGATTTCAAGCCTTATAGATCCTGACATGTGCATCTTGTATTTATAAATTTCAGGTAAATTGTGCATAGTTTGCGTGCAGTCATCTTGTTTGTACTCTTTACTACACAATAAAACAATCCCAATAAAACAACAAAGACACTTAATAAAATGATAACACCTGGTGCGCAAAAATGCATTTTGGTGAAAGATTGTTTACAAAACACCGGACAAAACATAATTTCGTTATTTTGTGTATGACACACGAACTTGCTGTATCTACAATGCTCTAGATGTGCGCACGCCATTCCAACACGTTTCAAACCGACACTCGTCCATTTTAGTGATGTGTCACTTTAAAAACGCAGATATAGATGCACGCGCTACCACATCGACATACGTCAGCAGATCGTCACGTCACTAAAATGTATGTGTGACCAACTGCTAACTATGTCGAGGTTCTGGCGTGCGTATCTATTATTTGATGTCTACAGATCTAGATCTATTATATACATTGTAGTAACATAATTACAACTTCAATATGCGCACTACACCTATTGCTTACCGATTTCTCTTGGACGGTGACAATTCTGTATTTGAAAAGCTATGCTTTTTGTAAAATTCATCATGTTCCATACAATCTGTAGTAATGTCATTAATACTTATTCCACCAGCACTCGAATCATTTTCACCAATTGAAGTTCGCCCATTTTCAGTTAACAAGGACTCTTGGGGAGGATTTTCATCTCTGTTAACAATTATGCCTCGTTTATTAAATATCTTATATTTTGTATCACGGTGGGTGCCATCTAAGGAAATGTTCGCCAAGAAATTGATTGCAGCAACTCTACGTCTTGAAGCCCGATGTTTTCTCGCGGAGGCTGCCATATTTAATTATTAATCAAATTGTTGCAAATTTAGATGGCAACATATTACGGTACACATCAGTAATACATGTACTATCACAGATTTAACAATCTGTGAGTAAATGCTGTGTATGGTTAGTCAAAGTGGTGGACATTATTGTAAAATAGAACTTATTTGGTTTTGTTATTGTTATCACATTATTTTCATATTCTTGATATATTGTAATTGTAATGTTTGCAAAATGAGTTCAGCATCAAGAATGGTGGTTTGAAGCAGCTTTAATTTTCCTGTTTTTATTATATTTTTTTTTTACTATGTATATATATTTTTTTATAATGTTATATGAGCCCAAGAATCTGTATAGATTGGCAATAAAAAAGAATATAAAGTTATTTGGTTTCCAACTTTATGGGCAAGGTATTTATGAATTAAATTGATTTTCTCACATGCAGGACAGGGGGTTGGAACTATAAACTGGATTACGAGAAAATATTTGCATTTAGAAATGTTTACGGACTATTTTTGCTCTCCTGCAATTAACCTTAGATCCAGTTGACTTTGTGCATTTTCGTGTATATGGGCCATAAACGCACTTTAAGAGACCTAATCATTACAACTGAAAAAGTGCTTTCTTCAGTGAGTGCACTCTTGAGTATCAGATGTCAACATATGACCTCTGAAGCATAATTAATGCCTAATAAATAAATTCTGACCACATCACAGGCAATTGATTTTAAATGCCAGGATTTGGGACTCTCAGGTCAATTGATTCAATGTATTAAAGCCTTGCCAAGGTATTTTTTTAAGTTTTATTCTAGTCACTCTCAGTTCAAGCTTTTCCATGCTTAGAACATATATGACGTTAGCGATGAACAACATACATATTTCCATGGTCAATGTATAAAAACTGAGGGGGAAAAGGGGGTTGGTAAAGCAGGACACATTTAATTGTACCATGTAATTATGCATGTTGTTAAATTTGGTCACAATAAAATTGAGAATTCAATTTGTGGTGGAAAATTTCAGGTCTGTATCTATCAGATACTCTGTGTGTGTGCAAGGTTTTGAGAAGAAATTAATTTGTGCTTACTGTGAGTTTACAGTCCTAAACTTACTAAAATGTTAATGCAATTTAAACAGACCCATTCATGACTCCGCTAATTAAAGTTAGAGAATATAACAGGATAGTAGATACCACTGATGGATTCTCAAAATCAGTTTGTACATACTAGTGTTCCAACAGTTCCATTTTGGACAACTTGCCATACATGTAATTTAACTGGGACACTCATTTTCAAAGAAAGCCTCCTCGTTGTAAAATGACATACACTACAATGAGTTTTTCAATTTTCACCTAATGGCAATGAACAAATATGTTAAAACAAAATAATAAGAGTATTCTTTTCAGATTTTTATTTCTTTTTTAGCTATTTTACAAATATTTTTGTAGTAGCCTGATGGAATTTTGCCCTTAATTTAAGCATCGGCAATTGTGACCTCCACCTCCACACCGGGTTCAATGCTGATGGATGTGATCTGCTTGACAATCTCAGACGGACTGTGCAATCGATCAGACGCTTGTGAATTCTCATCTGGAGGCGATCCCAGGTTTTGGAACCCCTCTCCACAGGGGGTCTTCCTTGTGGTATCGAGAATCTTTGTTGGCATGCGCACTGGGCCTTTCACTTTCAGTTGTTTATCTTTGGCACCTTTGATCAAATCTGCGCACACTGAAAATAAATAAAATTGGTTAGTTCTACATTTTATGACTAATTACAAATCTACTTACGTATTCATGTATCTTTAGATCTGAAACTATTGGATTCATTTGGGCCTTGAGCAAAGTGACATCGGACAGAATGACCAGTTTACTAAAGGACTAGTTTACA
>CM032662.1:2557886-2587379 GCA_019095985.1 Streblospio benedicti
AAAAAACCCTAATTCCCCTTTACTTGCAAAACCCGGGTCTTCACTTAGTGATTGTATGGCTGGGGGCAGTAGCAGTGTTTTGTTCCCTATCCTTGGTAAACAATCTCTGTAACAGGGGGGGGCAGATTTTTTGGGGTTTTTTTTTATTAAAAGCCTCTAGCCCCCTTTTTGAAGATGCTAAATAGGTTTTACAGTCCGGCTTCCTTCCCTGGGCTTTTGGGTGGGTCAGGTTTTTGGTGGTTTCCCAAATAATTCTGTAACTAATAGTTTCCATATATTTACAAAATATGGCCAACCCGGGGGCGCAGCCCCAAACAAAAATTGGCCTTTTTAAAACATCGCGCGTGACCACAGTGTCCTTTGGAATGAAAAAACGTCCATGACGCCAATCTGTGTCCAATTCCCATTTGATGGGAATTTTCCAACCTAAAAACCTCCCGATACTGACCACTGAATAGCAAATACACGACTTTTCGGTTTCTCTTTAAAAAAAATAAAAGGGGTTATATCTTATTTTTTCCGAAAGTATTTCGTGTTGGTTCGTAAAAAAAAGCAGTACTTTTTCCAGCATACGCGTGACGTAAATGTTTTTTACTTACGTGGATTAAACGGTCCCGGGGGGCAGGGAAAAGGCACAACCCCCAAGCAGCGAACTAACAAAAGTTGTTGACGGCTGGTGTAATCCCCTCCAGTTCTGTTCTCTTAATTGCCCAAATCAATTGCATATTATAATTCGTCTGCCGGGGTTAAAAGTCCCTTTTGGTTAATCAAATTCTCATGGCAAGTTTATTTTTAAAAAAGGAATGGTGTCAAACTGGGGAAAAAAGTTACCCAATTATATAAAATCATGTGATAGAAAAAAGAAATTTTAAATCCCAATGAAAAAAATATCTTTTTAAAATGAAAGTCAAAGATGAAAATAGCATTTATACAAAGTAAACAGTAATAGCAATTATTTTTGGATTATTTATTATCGAAAAAATTATGCGATTTGGATGCCAATTTGAAAGATATGTTGTTGTTTTATAGGTCCACCATGGAAATAAGTTGCTGATATTTTTAATATCATAGAAGCTTTAATTGTTAACCATATTCTTTATCATTAGGCATAATTTCACAGAATTTTATCTTTTTTTTTGTATTTGTAATTTTCTCAGGAATACATGTATTTCAACTATTGTAGTCCATACTCAGTATTTCAAAGATTCAGTAGTATTGTTATATAATTTTGTCACCTCTTTATATTGAAACCATAACATTGCTGTTATTTTAATGTAAGTATAAGCAGATATTTTTTGTATTATTATTGTTTGCCATAATGATATTGAATAAAATCAATCTCAATCTCAATCTCAAAAATCAAATCAAATATACTAAAAGAGAATATTGCATAAACTAAATTTGTCTTTTAACAACTGATGGTGTGTAAAAAACCGTAAACTTAAGCTGCGCAAACACACTGTGTTCTTGTAATTGGTTTTTATGATAAAATAATAGAAAATACAAATTATGCGTTCTAGTACCGCCCAATTCTGCACTGGTTTTCCAGCTAGCATATATTATACAGGATACACCTATATAGTCCCTACCGGGCTTGCCTACATGAAGATATAAAAATTAACCCATATTGCATATGAAGGAATAAGCATATAAAGGTTGTTTTTTTAAAAAATAGAATATGTCTATTGTTAATGGTTAGAATCATAAGGGTTGGCCATCTACCAAGGCAGTGCCTTTATATGAATATTAACCGATATAACTACACTACACACATCAATACACACCGTATGATTCAATACTTTATGTATGACATCATCGCTGCAGCAATAACCGATTGATAGAAAATTTGTTTATGAGTCCGCAATAATGGATAAATTATTGAAAAACATACTTCTCCCTTTTACTACATCACATCCGGTCCACGAATCCAATATGGCGGAGAGTGTAGGTTTATTTTGGAATTTAGAATAATTTGTTATAAATTATAGCATTTGAAACGATACAAAACAAGTATTGACTTTACCCTAGACATTACGATTAAAATGTGTCTCTGATTATTTGAAATGTCAACAATAAGCTAGTCAAATAAGACCTTGATAAGAAAAACAACCTTGCTGAACTAGTGGATCTATATTATAGACTGACTGTCAAATCTAGAGTAACGATCGCTAAAACCAGCCATGCACATAAACTGTGAATCTTACGTATGACGTGAAATTTAGTGACCTGTACAACGGGAAGTCCACTTCGTACGTGAAATTCACGGATTGTTGTATGGCGGAACAGTGCGCTTGATGTTCTATATGATATTAATTTATTTTTATAAGCATTTTCCATTGGTTCACAACTATAATCATCATTAAAATTTTATAAAAACCATTACACATTCACCTTGGTTTGATTAGTACTTTGATTGCAATCTAGTTTATATCATACGGTGAAGCCCCGGGGGTGAAGCTGCATTCTCAATCAGGCATGTGTAAGCCATTAGACATAAATAAAAATATAGGTCATTTACGTTTGTCGTTAAAACATTGCTCTAATTATGGGCAGGTCTCGAGGTGACGTTGTGACTGCCGTAAAACGTATCCCCAATTGAAAACACCGCTCAACAGTTTTCATGAATTATAGTTACTGATGTTCATGAGCAAATATATGTATTAAAACTTGTTTCATTAAGTAAACATATAGCCAATTAATCTCTAGATTGTTTCCTCTTGCTATGTTCTGTTATTACGTCAAACGTGCGCTTTCCCGTGGATATATACGTAATAATCAACCCTATGTTGGATGTGCGTATAATTTGAATACTGCCCTTCATTTTAGAACTACGTCTACTCAAAATAACTTGTTTGTGCACAATAATCTTTGTATTGTCATATTTCTTTGAAACACAGAACATGTGACATACCATTTCATATGAGATAGAAGCAAACAGCATGCACAACAATTCTATGAACGTCATCAATGTTATAGTTAAATCTTGCTGTATAAATAGTCTGAAAAATATATTTGACTTCATAGCTTACGAGATGCACGTGTGCACTGTTGTCAGGCCATCCAGATTGGATTATAAATCTTTCTGAGCAAGTTTCTTTGAATCATGAAAATATTTTATGTTGTCCTGAAATTTTATAATATATGCAGCCCATTTTCATTTGTCACGTCAATAGCCCTACCAAAAGTAACGAATGATGAAGATCAAGAGATAAATCATATGGCCCAATTTATGTGTGTTCAGACAACCCTAATTTGGAAATGTAATTAGCTGTGTCGAATAGATTAGTTCACAAATGTGCAACATTCACAATTAGAAGTTGTCAGAGCATGTAGCAGAAGTTACTAAAATTATACTGGGCAATGGAATCCAATCATTATGAATGTGTTTTCAAACTTTTCACAACTAACAATCACAAATTATTTGAATGTCTAGTTTGAGGTTTATAAGGGCGATGACGACAAATTTGCTATGATGTTTGATCTGTTACATTCACAAAAATTATGTTCATACGCAAATTTGCCTTAACAAGTTTAGTTGTTTATTCCGTTATCATAAAAGAATATGAGTGGAGTTGTAATTTGTATGCTTTTAAAATTACAGGTGTGGAATAAAGCATATGCAGTGACGTTAATATGTCTAATTTGTCACGTCGACATATTAAACGGGTTTTATGTCCCTGGAGTAGCGCCTATCAACTTCAGAAAAGGAGATCCAGTCGAAATTCGGGTACATTTTATTGTTATAAATAACTTCATGTACTGTAACATGTTCAGTTTGAAAGATGATTGCTTTCAGCTCTATGTACAGTTCCATGACAGTAGTAATTCTGTTAATTTTCTTTTACAATATATTATTTCCAGGCTGTCAAATTAACTAGTGTCAAAGCCCAATTGCCCTACGATTACTACACGTTGCCATTCTGTAAACCCGATGATGGAAAACTCCATTACAAGCCAGAAAATCTTGGTAAGCAAGTTTTCTACTTTGTGTGGCATCTATTGAACGATTTTAAAATTTTAGATGCTGATATCGATATAAAAATAGAGATATTAAAATCATAATTCCTATAGATGGGTTTAGAAAGGATCTGTTTACAACCAGCAGTATTTCCACTGTTATTGTATGTATCATTCATCTTTTTTATATAATCTAATAATTTTACACACAAAATATTACTATTCTGTTTTAATCTTTTGTATTTTATATCATTCGTAGGTGAAGTTCTTAGAGGTGATCGTATTGTCAACACACCATATGAAGTAAAGATTTTTTTATTATTTCATAATTTAGCATTAAATTAGTAGCTAGTTTTGCCAAAGATTCTGTAAATTGAAATTAAATTCATTGAAAATGTGACCAATACATTATTGATACCGAAAAATTAAATAAAAGTTATTTAAATTCCTGTAGACTTGGTTCACAGCACTTGGTCTCATGATAGTTTTGTTTTACAGTGTTCTTTTAGGCTGTGTAATAATCACCAGAGAATTTTAAAATTTATATTATAAACGTTTTCAAGCTCTACAAGGTTCCTTATCTATAAAAAAAGAATAAAGATTTTTTTTTTGATAAGGAGCTTTGTAGAGCTTGAAAACGTTTATAATATAAATTTTAAAATTCTCTTTCGTGATTATTACACAGCCTAAAAGAACACTGTAAAACAAAACTATCATAAATAAAAGTTCAATCTAGAAATCTTTGTATTTTGAATCATATACTTTTGTAATCTAGTGTGTGGGATGAAAAGTCTTACTTCATGACTGTAGGTCAACATGGACGAGGACAAGAGTTGTACCGTGTTGTGTGACAAGCCAAACAAAGCTAAAAAGTTCTCCAAAGAAGAATCAAAGCTGGTATTTAAAAGAATTCAACAATCTTACAATGTCCATTTGTAAGTATTTTTTGCACTTTGTAAGTTTAGCATGCTATAAGAGCCACAAATACAAGTATAAGTAAATTCAATGGATGAGCATTCTTCTGTTGAACAACATTACAAACTGAGATCGTTTCAATCAATAGATTCTCATGAAAATGCATTTTGCGCTTATATGTAAAGTCACAGAAGCTCCTGCAAAGGACTAGTATCTTAGAATTTTTTCAATATTGTTGTTAACTGGTAAATGGCAAATGGATTCATTTTATATCCTTATTTTGCTTATTATTCCAACCAAAAAAATTAACTAAAAACATATATATATATATTTATTTAAATTTCAACACAACAGTGCCCTTGTCAAAATCAAATCCATTACTTGATTTGATTTTGAAAAGGGCACTGTTGTGTCGAAATTTAAATAAATATGCATGTATATATGTTTTTAGTTATTTTTTTTTGTTGGAATAAGCAAAAGAAGAAAGATAAGGATATAAAACTTAGAATTTTTACTTGTTCATTCAAATCAATAGAGCTTTTATGACTACATGGTTGGTATTTATCTGAGGCCTGGATAATGCTAAAAGGTATTAAATTGCGTTTTGACAACTAAAAATATACCGAAGAGGTGCTAATTTTTTATGATTAATTTGTAGAATTACTGACAATCTACCAGCAGCAACAAAATTTTTGATGCTCGAAACAAATGAAGTTCAGTACGAACATGGCTATAAACTTGGATTTGTAAAGGATGAAAAGGCTTATTTAAATAATCATCTTAGAATTGTTCTCAAGTATCACAAGGAAGAAGAGTAAGTGTGATATTTTGGGTTTATTATATAACGTTACTGCTTTTATTTGTAAGAATTTTTAAGACTTAAAACTAATGTTAACTCATAAATATTGATTTTCAAATCAGAGGACAGATGAATATGATTTCATAGGGGATTTTGTCATATTTGAATAATAAATAAAATTGTACAGAAGCGTTCTTTATCGGTGATCATTATATTGTTTTTTTTTACAGATCTGGTGATTATCGTGTGGTTGGTTTTGAAGTTGAAGCTAAAAGGTAATTCTTATGTTCTATTTAATTAGTTTAAACGAGTTGGAATCACATTTAGAGTAAAAAGATGTTATAAACTACAAGTATAATGAAACAAGAGTTGTTCACAGGTTTAGAATACTTGTAACAGGATAACTGTGCAAACGCACACTATGTTGTAAAAGAGCATAATTAATTTTTGTATTTTTTACGTACATAAAACCAAGCTTTGGGGTGAATTGAGTGGGCTTTTTTATGTAATGATGGGCTTGTATGTTAACTATGTGATTTTATTTTTGCACAGCATAAAATATGGTGATCTAACTGCAAATGAACAAGGGAAGTGTGCTCCAAAATCGGACTCAATCAATCCACAAGAAATTGTTGATGATGGTATGTAACTTTGATAAAATTCTTCTACATAGCTTACTTAGAAGATTATTTCAAGATCAAACAATTTTTGACAATTGATCATATATGAGTTTTCTTATAAATTTATTTTACAGCTGAAAATGAAGTGATGTTTACCTACGAGGTGAAGTTTGAAGCCAGTGAAGTGCGTTGGGCGAGTCGTTGGGATATCTATCTCGCTATGAGTGATGTGCAAATCCATTGGTTTTCAATAATAAACTCAGTGGTGGTTGTTTTCTTTTTAGCTGGTGAGTCTAATGTAATAAAGCAAAGAATTATATTTTCATGATGGTTAAGCGCAGCAAATTCATATGCATTTATAAACCAGAACATTGACCTCATATATTATATGTACTTTACTTTCCTGGCGGTACTATAATCAAAACAATCTCTTAGGCATTTTGACGATGATTATTGTGCGAACGTTGAGAAGAGATATTGCAAAATACAACCAGTTGGATCCGGAAGGAGATGAAGTTCTGGAAGAAACCGGCTGGAAACTGGTTCACGGTGATGTCACCCGGGAATTAGATTTTCAGCAAATATGACCCGGGAATACCCCGGGAATTTGACCATGTCCCGGGAAAGTCTTTGAAAACGAGTAAGTTGAACAAAAAATGATAAAATCCTGTGTCATTTCCTGTGTTTATGTAACGAACTCGATTTGCCAAAGTGATTTATATGCACCGCTTTCGTTTTCTACTGCTTCCAAATAAGGATATTAATACTCAGCCTCGAGCACATCGTGCGTTGTCACCATAACCCCGCATTTTCTCTGCTTTGATAACGGCTAATGGAGCCGCTACTCTTAATCGCATCACGCTATGGTCGGTGTTGAGATATGACGGCGTGTGATAAAGGCTAATTTTCCTATTGAAAATGGCGCCTTAGTTAAATTGCTTGGAGGTAAAATAATTTTTGAAACGAATGGATTTTCATCGTCACATTAATATACCCATAACAAATTCACGTGTCGGATCAATTATAAACCGATTATGAAGTCATGGACGAAAGGATATTTCTCAAATCATAGGCATTGTTCTATAATTCGTCTTTCTAAAGTGTGTCTCGAACCTGTCATTTTTAATCGAGGCCGGCAACATATTCTAGACAAATATAGCCATATTCCTATTACTGTGTCATAAAAATAAGAAACTCTATGCGATTTTGAATACATGTGCACAATTTATGTAAAAAAAAAGCATATATGGAGGCCCCAGAAAAGTTATTGTCTTGGACTTAAAGCTGTCAAATGGCACTATTCGCTAATGTTTATATTACGTGTTGACTTTTTTTCCGTATGCCGATATGAATGGGTTAAAAAAGGCATCTCCGATCTTGTGGGTCTGCAGCATCAGCTTTTTTACCACGGGAAATTGGACATATTTTGAATCACGTTTAACATGGGTAAATGGGAAAATCGTGTCCGAATTTATACCCCCCAAACAGACAAAGAAATGTTAATAACTTTGTCAATTTTTGTCGGATTTTGGTGATCTTTTTTTAAATGATTCCCATGTTTTCAAATTTAAAGAAAAAATAGAAATTTATTCAATTTTATCCCAGTGTCATTAGAATGTTCAAAATATTGTCAAAGTATGCAGTCAGTGTCAACAAATAAACTATGCATATGCTATGTAGAGATCCTCTTTGGATAGATCACTCTAAATTGCATCTGTACAGGAAGGGTAGGGTGTCACAATCACTTGAAAAAAATATAAGTTTTTTATTCATATATAATCTTACCAGAGGTAAGTTACTACCTTCGGTAAGATTATATGAATAAAACCCTATTTTTCAAGTGAAGTGACTGTAAAGGGTGTACACTCGATATATATTTTTTTAATTCAAGAAGTACCACAATTTAATTATTATCGAAGATAACTACCCTGGAAAATTAGCTCAAACCCTGGAAAAATGACACGTTTTATGTCAAAATACCCCTGAAAAACCCTGGAAAAATAAGTATTTGGGAGTGCTAACCCTGTTGTTTCATCCCTTATATTTTGGAAATTCGATTATAACAAGTTGCTACTAACAAGTAAAAATTCGTAACATTCTAGTATGACTAATGAGTTGAAATTGTTCTGAAATTTGTTCCAGTCTTTGCTGTGTTTGGAATGTTGTCCCCAGCTAGTAGAGGATCCCTTATGACTGCAGCACTCTTCCTTTTCATGTTTATGGGGTAAGTATTTCACTGGAGAGTTACACGTGCATTGCATCTTCTGAACATATGAAATATATTCCTCACATAAATGATGTGTTTCCGTTCTACAGGATTATTGCTGGATATTTCTCTGCAAGAATTTACAAAACAATGCGTGCACACAATTGGAAAAAGGCAGCGTTCCAAGTAAATATCTCAATCAGATATGTGTATTCGAAGATGAAAACTTACAAATGTATTCCTATGCATTACAGTAACATGTCACTAAAGCGTGTTAAACCTCTCTTTCAGACTGCTATGATATATCCGTCAGTGATGTTTGGAATTACTCTTTTCCTGAACTTTTTCATTTGGGGAAAGCACTCTTCGGGAGCTGTAAGTAATATGCCAAAACAGAGGTTTGTTATTGAGTGAATATCAACATTATGGGCATACAAATATATACGATCCATTTTCTATGTAATCAACTCTGTCCAGTATGTGATAATACTTACTTTTTACCACTTTCTCAGGTTCCGTTCTCCACGATGTTTGCGTTGTTGTGCATGTGGTTTGGGATTTCTCTACCGTTGGTTTTCCTCGGCTACTTTTTCGGCTACAGAAAGCAGCCGTACGAGCACCCAGTGAGGACCAACAAAATACCCAGACAAGTCCCGGAACAGATGTGGTACTTGAACCCACTGTTTGGGTGTGTAATGTTTTTATTTTTTAAAGTCTCATTTATGAGGGTGACCAGGAACAGGGAAAATCAGGGAATTTTGTGAAAAAAAATTCCCTGACTGGAAAAATCAGGGAATTTGAAAATCTTGAATAAATCGGAAAAATCAGGGAATTTATAAGACAAACTTGTAAAATAATATTAAAAATACATACAATATATATTTGGTTTATTTTCCGTTGGGCTTTAATAAATTTTTTAGACGTGCTGGTTTTACAAAAACATCTTTATAAAGTTAACTTAACATACACTAACCTTTCATAACCAATTATAAACAACAATACTATGATCAAAATGAGGTGGTAACGGTGTGACTGAGTCTAAAATCAGGCCTAATTATTAAACGTAAATCAGGGGAAAATGTCAAACAATCGGAAAAATCAGGGAAATTAATTTTCAAAATTCTGTGGTCACCCTGATTTATGCACTTTTGAGTATCAGACGTCCTGAAGAGACGTCTGACGCTGAACTGTTGTCATTAAAAATTCTGACCAATCACAGGCTGTTAATCTATATTCATCGCAAGATGTGAATGAATATAAATGAGGTCAAGTGATCAATCCCAGACGAGTATCAGATGGGTGTGGCGGGTTCAACCAATCAGGTTGCAGTATTTAAACAAGTCACATAAATTATGTTAATCCACTCTCAGGTGAAACATTTCAGAGGTCAATTTGCTCGACGTCTGATACTCGGAGTGCATTTATGTTGAACATTCATGTAATTGATACGACTGTGGAAATAATGGGCTCAAAATACTAAACTCGAGAATTGTATTACTTTTGCAGAACTCTGATGGCTGGAATCCTGCCTTTTGGAGCCATGTTTATCGAGCTCTTCTTCATCTTTACAGTAGGTTTACATTTTCTAACAAGTAATAGTGTGATAATTCAGTTATTTGTGTAAATACCAGAATACAATGAAATTTGATGATCTTCTTAATGATGGAAATAGAAATATTTTCTTTCGTAATTATTTTTAAGTTAAACTTCTTTTTAGGCCATTTGGGAAAACCAGTACTACTATCTGTTTGGATTCCTCTTCTTGGTGTTCATCATCCTCATCATTTCCTGCTCTCAGATCTCCATTGTAATGGTTTATTTCCAGCTCTGTGGTGAGGTAAGTTGTTAACCTGCAGGAGGAACATTGACTACTTTAACAATACTTCTTTTCACATTTTTGTTGAAAGTGAATTTAGAATATTGTAAAGATTGGCACGTTATAAAAATATACATAAAAGCCTAATTAAAACCCAGGGGCGCCAAAGATATTAACGGTATTGTCGATCTGAAACTTTCAGAAAGTGCAAATGTCCCCAAAAAATCAATTTGTGTAACATAATATATTTTCATCAACTCATCCTTTAACTCTAACATTTTTTTCGTTCTTGAAACTCTCTAGGTTGAGATATAGTGGCGTTAATAATGCTCTTTGCCGTAATAACCATACATAACTGATAGTAAAAATACTTTGTAGATATGTATTAAATTTCAACAGCATAAGGCTGTTTAAGTATTAACACTTGTACTCTGCGGAGACTTGTGTCTCTTCAAGGTTTTATATTTTCGTATTTCACTTAAATGTTTAATGTAAATATTACATGTAATTAGGAATACCGTGGTCTATATTATGTTTAAATTGTTAAAACGGTGAGGGCTCACGATATCTTCATAATGAGGACAATGCCATTTTGGTTCTCAGTCAGAAATTTTGTCTAATTGAATTTGTAACAGAAAGAATCAAATAAAATCATATTTTAAACTAAAAATGCTTTGCAGGACTATCACTGGTGGTGGAGATCTTTCATCATATCAGGCGGCTCGGCGGTATACGTGTTTGCATACTCCATCTTCTACTTTGTGACAAAGGTAGGTGCACTTTCTTAAAAATCGAGAAGCATCTTTCATGTGTATTGATAAAGAATGTGAATTTTATTAATGAATATATAATGGACACATGGCTTCTTCACTTTGAATTCAATATATTTCTGTGCAAGTTATCTTGAATTATCAAGAAGCATCTTTCATGTGTATTGATACAGAATGTGAATTTTAATGAATATGTAATGGATATATTGCTTTTTCACTTTAGATTTAATATATTTCTGTGCAAGTCAGCTTGAATTAATGTATAATGTTCATGTATACACAAAAAATATTGATAGATCTCAGCATATATAACTGCTCTGTGGCACCTACACGTTAATTAGGTGCAGGTCATTGGGTTGAAAGAGTGAGTGAGTGATCGTGTAGGTGATAAGCATTGTGCGCTGAATGCAAGCTGCTGCCGATGCAAGCATATGAGAAATGATCAATTGAAAATCAATAAGTGTGCCAATGACCCGGTGTAAATTGTAGTCGTGAGAGCAAAACTTGGATCAAGACTATAAACCACCCAATTTACATTTTTATCATACGGACTACTGGTCTTGAAAAGTCTGAGATTTTATAACATCTAATTTTGTCAGTAACGCTGCTCAATGTAATTACAATAAATGTATTGTTGTTTTTTTTGCATTTACAGTTAGAGATAACAGAATTCATTCCAACTCTCCTGTATTTTGGCTACACGTTGCTGATGGTGTTCACTTTCTGGCTTCTTACCGGAACTATCGGCTTCTATGCTGCTTACTTCTTCATCCGAAAGATCTATTCTGCCATTAAGATTGACTAATTACGAGTTACATTACTATTCTTCGTAAAAATCAACGTGGATTAAAAGTGAGGATCGCAGGAATTAAGCAGTGAATGAAAAGTGGAACGCATATTCACAGTGGAATGAAGTTTGCTTTATTAACATCATGATTACTTTTCACCAGAGCCTGAGTTCAAAAAGCTAACAAAATGAAATTAAGTATACATAACTAAGTGCATTTCGAATTTCTTTGTCATTTTTTAAAATTTAAAAGTTTTGAAATTTATTATAAAGTTACAGTTTTCATATTACAGTTATTTCAATAATGTGAAAAATGTGAATGTGGGACGATATTAAGATAGCTGTGGTATGAAATTCATTTGTTTATGTATGTGATCTAGGCATTTGAGGTTCATAGATGTGCTTTATAAGAATGGTTGTTTCATTTATTACATATCTGTAATTATTCAAGTAATGTATCTTTATCGTGCACAAATGGTTTGTATTCATGAGGTGTTAAAGTGTGAAGCCATAACTTGACTGAGAACGAATATTCTCGTTGGCTTTATAGAGTGCGAAATCTTAATTTCACAGGAGCAAGTCCTCATTTATTTGAAGTTGGTAATGTAATTTACTTCAAAGGATTCCCAGCTAGGATACTGTCGTATTCTTGGTGATATATTTTTATTTGTAGCGGACCATTGTTTTGTATATTTCGGGTCATCTTGCCATTGCAAGTCAAACTTTACGTTAATATATTTATTGCTTTGGAGCTCAATGTGCTTGTTGTGAATGTCCATTTTTTCTTTTAATTGTCGATACAAATTCTGGTGGTAAAAGAAGTACATTTATTTGAACACATGGTCTTAGAGCCAGAGGATTATCGTTTCAATTTATATGACATTTACATACGTAGTTAAAAACTAACTTACTAATTAATTCTAGTGTGCGTTTTGCTAACAACTGATTATGTTTAGCGCTGTCAGTTGTTAAAGAAGTATTTTTGTACTTGATTTTATAGTCTAGATCTGTTTTTTTTTCAGTTTTCACTCAGAAAACTATGGTTAATGTTCATGGGAATGTTGATCCATGGAAATTTGTGCTTATGATGGGATGAAATGGATTATTTCGTTTAAACTGTTAAAGGGAAGAGAAGTTAATGGGATACGTGAATAGCAGAATTATTAAGCAATTGTTATGTTTGTTATTTTGTGTAAATATGGAATCATGTATTTAACAAAAAAACTTTGCAATAAATTTTTTTATTAATTTTTCATTTTGTTTTATTTGCATTTGAAACTCAAATAGGTAAATTACATAATGCATACGACATACATCTGCCCATATTTTGGATGATCGAAAAAATAACAATTCATTCAGGTGACAGGAACGTTCACATTTGTATTTACTTTAAAATTACAATGCCACTGGTTTGGATGATTATATGGTCCAAATTTTTAACGTTCTTCAGGGCTGAGATTGAAAGTAGCATGAACACAATCTAATTTCTAAAGCACATCAATCACAGTATAAGAGCAAATGAAACGCTTAATCAGTTCTATACTGGAATCACAAGCCCATAATATAATTGTAAACATTTTAAGAAGTGATGCAGGAAATTTGTATCCTTTTAAGATATTAAGTTAAATAAACCCACACACTTCTTTTAGGTTATACAATAGCAAGACTTCCTGTGTGATTTTTATGGTGCCTACAGACCCGAGGACAGTTGTATGCAGTACTTTTCTAAATTCATAATCCTGCATTGTTATAACGTCTTCACCATATAAGGTCCTTCAAGTTCATATCCAATTTTCCTATAATAGTTTCTTGTTCCAACACCTGCAGATAACAAATACAGATACATAATTCAGTTTCACTGTTCAATTTAATGATGGATTACACAAAGATTGATTACTGTAAAACTAGAAATGTTTGAGTACGATTTTATTTGCGAATTTCGTGGGTAGGTGCAAAAACGCAAACTTAAATAGTCAGCAAACATCAATAGCCTATGTAAACCAGGTTCAGGATGGACCATAATCTCAAAATTAAATAGTCACAAAATAATTTATAAATGCAAAGCTCAAAATTTAATAGCCACGAAATATTCTAGTTTTACAGTACACATTTTTTTATTCATTTCTTACCAGAAATAACGCCAATCTTGTTCGAACCATGTTCTTCTCTAGCAATACGTTCTGCCTCCTCCATTAATAGCATCCCAAATCCCTAAAATATAGTGATCCCTAATTAAAATTTACCAACATGAACATAATTATCCAGTTGCGTAGACACCCATCTTTATCACATACTTTTATAACACTGAAAACAGTCAGCAAAGTTCTACAGAAATGTGACGTGTCCACGCATGAGTGATTCCACTATTGAATTATAGTCTGTCTCTTTATTTACACTATGAAAATAGCAATTTTCAAGAACATGTGAACTTGTACCCTGTGTGTCAAAACACATGATATATGACACTATACACTTTGACCCCTCTAGAAATTAATACTTAAGGGAGATTCGTCCATAAGATACGTTTGACATAACACTATGACATGTAAAGTACTGCACTCTGTAAAGTTTACGGAAAATACACTAACACTTCAGCATCTTGCAATGTATACAACGATTTGAGTTATTTTGCCATGGATTTTCTTTAACCTTGCCAATTCTGCACCAAATGGTGTTACTTTTATAGAAATCCGTTTGGTTAATGTTATGCGACAAAAGGTGTTATACTACTACATACCTGATGTTGAAATTTAGTTGGGTCTCGCGCATGAACAGGAACAGCCGTTCCATACACGTGAAGCTCACGAACTATGGAACAACCACTCTTCAACTCGGGTCTATACGTGTCCTCCGAACATTTTCGCAGCCTCAAAAGTCCAATGAGAATATCTTGTTCGGGATCTTCATATGATAAAAACGTTTCCCACCCACCATTTGCTGTATAATCCCGACGGATAAGCTCTGCCTATTGTAAAAAAATATGTTAACACACATACATGTAGAAACAAAAACAAATTTGGAAAACTTTCGTCGTCGATCGCATTTAACACAAAATGCAATCTTACCTCATACGGCTTAACTTTGTGGTGAATTTCTTGGATACCCACTTCTCTGGTTCTTACATCTCGACATTCGGTGCCTAAATCTTTCATCCTCGCCAACGCCAACTCCCTGAGATTGCCGTGCTCCACCCCAGAACTCACCAAAGGCATCGGAATATCTCTAATATGAAAAATAAATATTTTCATTTCAATCAATCAAATCCTAAACTTATTTGGACAGGCGCTAATTATTTCTCAATTTAAGCGTGGGGCCTGGCTGCCCAGTCTATTTCTCAATTTCAGGCTTTTATGTTATCTATTTATTGAATTAGATATAGTGTAAAATGCTATAATTAATGTAAAAACCCCACCACCAACCTCTGAACACGGTACACTCTCGTCCATGGTGGTACTAAAGCTAGAATTCGAGCTATCAAATCCACCAAAACACTTGGCGGGTAACTCTTGTATCTACCAGTTTTCCAAAGCTCATATAGACCTGAAATTGATTGCTGATTAATTCACACAAAATAATAAGAAATGTATGTGATGAATACACTGTTACTGGATGGCATCAAAATTGTTTTAATGAGATATACCTACCTGTTCCTCTGATAACCAATGTAGGATATATCTTCAAACCATCAGCTCTATACGCTGGATTTTCAAAGAATTCCTAAATGAATAAATGCACAATTCTAATTAGAACAAAACCTTCGTTCATACATGAATTGAGACCAAAGCAACGATGAGCATAATTCCATTATCAGCTGACCATAACAATCCAACTCAAAATCATTGTTCACCTCACTATAAATGTAATGATATAGATTTATCTATCAAAGAATACATAAAAATGAACTGCTATGTGTATATGTTCATTCAGTTTAAAAAACCTATCCACTTTTAACATGCGATTGATTTCTCTTATAGTTTGGAAGCACGTTTGTAATAGCAGTGCCAGAAAGTCGAAGAATTATTTTCATAAGGCTAATATTTCATGTGTTTTAGTGGTATTTCATCAGAGTAAATATGTCCACCTTTAAGTTTTCATCTTAATGAATTCATCTGCCCATATATATTTTTTTAATAAAGTTCAAATCAACAACAATACTTTCAATGACATTTTAAACTTATTTTAATTGATCATTTTCACATTGTATTCAAGAGAATGCGTTAATGTAAGCATTAGAGAAACAAATGCACGTACCACGAACTGTTCAATGTCTCGCTCCAATCCCATATTTGGTAAATCTGGCATCATGTGAGCGACGACCTTGAATCCAGCGTCTTTTGCCATTTGAAACGACTCAGTAACGGCTCTCACAGTATGGCCCCTAACAAAAGAAATTCATAGTTTGATGAAGGTTCATTTATCATGGATTTTGATAGACAGACATACATAATTATATGATTTAATCACGATAATAGTCCAATTATTTACATTGAGCTTTCGATAGGAACTCCTATCTTGATCACAATGACGTCACAAGACCAGAACACCCAGAAAGGGGGGGCACGCAGCTGGGGACTTTCCAGTGCGCACAGTGACTACTCGTGACGTCATTGTGATCAAGATAGGAATTCCTATCGAAAGCTCAATGTAAATAATTGGACTCTTATCCTTCAATTAAAATATATAATTATGTATGTCTGTCTATTAAAAGCAATTCATGTTCAGCAGAGCTATTGTGTTTTTTGGTCAAAGAATATACTTAGTAAATTTTTATGGTCATCTTTAAATTTTTTTAAGCACGATACCTGTTGGTATCTCTGGCCACATCTTCATGCACACTTTGTACACCAATTTCCAACCGAGTGCATCCATAACGCAGCATGTCACTACAAACATTTTCATTTTAACTAAACAATTTTCCTCAATATGGTCATAACGTGCATAAATTTATGAATATAACATTTAGTTCATTGAATGCTTCATCTTTACCTTACCTCAAATGTTTTCTTAAGCAATAATCTGGCCTTGTTTCTATCGTGATTCCAATACACTTTGTTTTACTTTTTTCTGAATACCTAAAAATAAACATCAATGACCTAAGTACAGATTATTCAAAACACCAACAGATACTTCGCACAATGCATATATATGAACACGGTTATTCTTTACATTTAATTTTTTTTTATATGTATGTCAGTGCATCACGAGCAGGAAGTCATTTTGAAGATGCCAACAGCTGTTGGCAAAACTGTCAATGGTATAAAGGTAAATCGGGTTGTGAATGAATCATACAATGAGATATGATCTTAGTATTACAATATATCTAAAGAAACTTAAATATGCTGCCTTTTGATGGACTAGATTTACTCTAATAGTAATAGAAACAAGTGTAATTGAAAATTAGTAACAGGTACACAGACAAGAACCAGACATTAGTCACAAGACTAAAGATGAAAAAATTGAACTGATCAGTTTTAACGATCTTCAGAGCTTGCGATTGAAGGTTGCATGAACGCATTCTAATTTCTATAGCACACCAATTACAGTAGATGATCAAATGCAACGCTTCATCAGTTCTATACTGGGATCACAGGCCCATGATATAATTGTAAACATTATAAGTGGTGCAGGAAATTTGTAACCTTTTAAGATATTCAATAAATCCACACACTTCATTTAGGTTATACAATTGCAGGACTTCATGCGTGATTTTTATGATCTAGCCTACAGAGCAGCAAATGCATGGAGTTAAAGTGCAAGTGGACTTAAACATGGTCACTTTAACCTTGTATACTAGGTTTGGCCACACTCCATTCCTTTGATATTTTTATTCAAACAGAATTTATTTAGTGTCGACGAATATGCACATAAAAAAATACAAGACGCCCTCGCCATGCACAAATGCCTTGTTTTGAAAGTGAGAATCACATGAAGGTTACAGAGATTGAGTGCAGGGAAATCTTTTTGGGTAATTGAAAGAGTTAATTATATAGGCCAAGACGCGGTGACCGGGTCAGTGTCAAACCCGCGGCACTGGAACATCAAAACCAGCTTCTTAGAAATATACTGAATATTATTGATTTATGTTGTAAAGTGTATTTATGAAGTACGTTTATCTGAATTCTGTGCCCCGGCTTCCAAGAAAAAAATTGATTAATTAAGAAAAAGTGACAAATTTGAGGACGTAACCCGGGTCACTGCTTCATGGCTCATATGTTACAAAATAATGCTGTCAATTTGGATCGAAATGATATGGAATACTTTAAAATAAAATTTAACTTACTTCACTGCTTCATCAACACTGTTGCTTGTATGGCCAGATAAAGCGTCATGAAGGTTTCTGATAAAATAATCTCTATATTCTTCAGATAATGCCATAAATGTTCCGCCCATGACTATAAACTCGACTTTATCAACACTATGGCCTAACTGTTTCAGCTGAAAACGTAATTTTGAGTCAGTGATTGGATTTTAGAGCATAAAATGATTTTGTAGAATAACAACTCCATAAAGTTCAAAATGAGTTTCCTTTGAAATACTATAATAAGTGTTCAACATATGCTAATGATAAAGATGTAGATTACATCTATAAAGATCTTGATTACATATCTAACTTGTCTAGAGATTAAAATAATAATTGCTTTGTATTTCCCGTCTGTTGTTTACCTTTAAATCAATCCATACATCTGCCAGATAAAAATTATAACTGTACCTGTTCAATCCTGTGCCTGGTTTGCAGATAAGGGTTGTATCTCGCTCGTATCGCTCTCATGGACGTGGGCTCGTACCCTGTGTATGATTGTGTAGAGTATTCGAAATCAGAATCAGGCCCTCCAGGACAATAACTGAAAAATGAGAAACCATAAATTTATATTTGAAAATAGATTCATTGGATTATTTCTTCTATACATATATACATTTCTTTATTTTGTGATAAATCTTTTAAAACTTACTATCTGAATATCTTCAGAAATTTTCAATGTCCATCTTCTGTGACTTCAAATAGTCAAAAGTCTCAGAAGATGAACATTGAAAAATATTCAGACAGTAAGTTTTAAAGGAGTTATACGAAATAAAGAATTATATATACATAAATTTATATTTAGAAGAAATTTGAAAAATGACACAAGTTTCAAAACCAGAATTTCTACAGGTGAACATCAACTGGCGATTACCAATTTAGCAAAAATAAAGATACTTACACACAAATGTTTCCAGTCATTGCAATGTGTGGGCATCTGTGAGGTTTACACATGACAGCTACAACTGCAATCTAATGAGAAAAGGTAGTATATATATTCTATTCAACATCAATAATGCTGTCCAATTAGGTTCTAACATCTACAATCAGCAAAAATCTGATCACATATATGAAAATTGATGTTCAATCATCAACTAAGTACACACAAATTTAAAATTATAGTCAATGAAATGAATTGTAAAATTCATACCCCACTTGCTGTTCTCACGGGCTTCGCTTTAAGCTTTGGAAGCAATACCTAAAATATAAAAATCATAAAAGCTATATCAGATTCGGTTTAATAAAAATCAAAGAAAAGAATTGACATAGATACGCTCACCAGAACCTCAACATACGTGAGCAGATTGTCACACATTTGTGGCGTGACGATCCACTGACGTATGTCGATGTGCCGCGCATCAACCTGTTTGTTTACCTTCTTATATTGCTGTGGTACTGCTGCAATGATATCAACGAGACGTGGCTGGCTGGGTAAACCATATTTACTGGCTGTGCGAGTCTTCACCCTTGATAAAAATCCATTATATTAGTATTCTTTCATACAAAATCATATATGAATGGTCTTTTCAAATTTACATATTGTCACACACTTAATTGTATACATGGGCCCAGGCATCATTAAATGGGGTTGGGGGTGTATATACTATAAGTACTTTTATTATATGAATTAGAACTGTGTTTGTAATATATATATCTATACCCCCAACCCCCATCTAACAATGCTGGGGTCCATGACTGTATATTACCTGTTCAGATTTATATCTTTATTTTGCTCATGGGCCTGGATGAGTTGGTTGATGATTTCCGTCACCGTAAGAACCATCAACTCCTCTTTTGAGGCAGTAGGGACTATAAAATAAAACAACTTAACATCCATATACAATTTCACCTTGTCAAGATCAATCACAAACATTCACGCCTTAATGGACCTTCACATAGTATTGATCTGATCAAATAAAGCACAAATGTAAACTAGTACCCTATCTTCCCATGAAAAGGTGGTCAATGGACCACAAGTATCATATTAGAGAGAAATGAATGATAGATGATAGCTTGTGGCATGATGGTATAACCATTCCAGGCACCCTGTTGGAATTTTAAGTACTTAGAACACAAATGGCACAATTCAGCTATACGCTACACACACAATTTGCCGTTTCAAATATTACAACGATTACATCATGTGTTTACAGGTTTACTTCAAAATCTCAAGACAAAATATTTTCATTATTCTCAAGGAAACCCCCGCATCACACATCACGTGATTACACACTCTCAAGGTGATAACATTGACACGTTACCATATAAATGCACGGGAAAGTGGCCGTTTTTGAAGTGATATTTCAGTACTTAAATTTACTATATTTTGTTAGTTATGAATTAAAACTTATTTCATATGCATCATTGTATAACACACTGGACATGTCTTGGAGCAGAGGCTAATAATAAAAGATTCATGAGGCTTTTAAATAACATAGCTGACTTTACTACAGCGTAATGTCTACAATATTTAAACAATCACAGTGCGCATGTGAAGTCCTATATGCCAAACGCTGCTTTTCAGTTGTTAAGGGATACGTTACACGTTCCACAACGCTTTCTTGTTTACGTCAAGACTGCACACGTGTGTTTGTTGTACTACGTAGACAGGAAACAGAAGCAAGCGTTTTCTTGAGAATTGGAACTGGGTGAAGGACTTGTATTCATATCAATGTGGTTACGGATAGCTATATAGTGTGGTGGATTGTGTGATTGGTATTCTACTCTGAGACTAGCCTAATACAATTAGGCTGGTACTTTATTTCATACATACACAAGATAATGAGAACTATCATATAGGTCTACTCTGGGACCAAACTATGGCTCATCCGTATTATTGTTAATTTCCATTCTACATTAGGGCAATATGATTGGGAAATTCACTGAATACAGCCGAGTGGGGGTAATTTCATCACTACTTCAGTACAGTAAGAGAAGTACATTGTCATTTGATCTCATTTCATCCCATGTTGACAGGCATATCAATTTCTATGCAATATATATGTCTACAAATCTACTGACAAGAGACCCAATGAGAAAAGTAATGAACAAATCAATACCCCTTTTCTTATTCTTTGTCATTTTTAATGTAATAACAAATTTACAGCTTTCTAAATCAAAATATTGAAAATAATTCAGAACAATTCATTAGTGACATGTGGAAATACGGCCATGTTTGATCATATCAATATCTGAAGTTTAGTTTCGTATATCAAACTTTATCACCATTGAAAATGAAAATATAATACCTAATACATTATTATAGTTAAATTATTTAAAGTGTTTTACTAAATACAGTGTTGTAAAGCAGTTCGTACATCATTTACATTAAAATTAACAAAAATTACGATTCCAATAAAATACAGCTTTACACGTTGAGAATTTGTAGGTCAAGGACGTAGATGCAAAAAAATTGAAGAAAAAAACTCATAAAAATATATACGTAGTACTGTTGGTGCGTTTAAGTATTCCGAATATGAGATAATAGAACACAGTTATACAAAGCATTTGCTAGATCTGGCAACATACAAAGGCATCATGTACTGTCTTCAGTGGTTAATACCAGTGTTGCTTATTCCGAAGCCTCTGAACCCTGCATTTCTATACAACCATGCCATGTTCATGGTGTTCTATTTAGCCAGTTTCTTCTTGGAACGAAAGCCGTGCACTATCTGCAGTCTAGTTTTTCTGACAGCTGTGTTCTTGATATGCTACAGCTGTTTCGGAAACTGTATATTATGGCCCTGTGAAGATGAATGTGATCCAAATGGACATTGTACAGCTGCAGTCAATTAGTCTTAGACTTGGAACTTTCGATAATTGGAGAGAAGATGTGAGAAGAGTTGCCGCCTTGTCTAACTTTGTGGCAGTATGTGGATATGCAACTGGTGCTCCCTTAATAAGCTGGCTGGGTTGATGTTTCTTTACGCCATATGATATACTTTACCCCATGCAAATGGATCGGGAACTTGGATAATATTTCCCTCAATATATTTTTCTAACATGTTTACAAATAATTACATTTTATGCATTTTATTTTAGCATAGTAACTTGAAGTGCTAAGTTTGTGAATTCATATATGTGGGATAAATATGATATATAAATATATGATCACCACCCACGGGTCACCAATATACATTATTCTATATTAACACTAAAATGTAATGTATTAATGAAAGAAACAAGTTAATTTTACCATAGAATTGAATCGTTTTGTTCAATGTGTATGCAGAACCCCATAGTTCAAGTGCAATGTGTAGAGGAAGTGCTCAAGTTAGTGGTACCATGGATCCACACATACATGTACGCCTATCTCCAAATAGGTAACACATGGGTTTTACATTATAATGGGACATAATGGACATATTAAACTATCTCATAGAGTATTTATATATGTTTGTTTAGTGAATGTCAATTAAATGTTTTTGATGGTGCTGCTGCCAATAACTCAAGCACTGCTAATAACTTGAGCACTTCCTCTACAATGTTCTTTAGACGTTAGACCCAAGTCATTGCTGTAATGCTCAAGTTAATGGCACCATAGAAAAACATTGATTAATCACTAAATAGTTATTTGTTTACTCTCTGGCATTGCTTTGTCTGCTATGTCCAGTTATAACAAAACATTCTTGCTACCCTGGAAATAAAAGGCAACTGCATCAGTAGGCTTTGAAAAGATTTTAATTATTAGAACTCTCTATTAATTTTCTCAAAGCCCATTGATGCAGTTGCCTTTGCTGGAGATAGACATGTATTGTATGATGCCAATATTATAACTTGAGCACAACCAATTAACTTGGGTCTGAAATCTATGTCATAGTTTTTTTTATAAGTCAAAATGTACCTTTATTTTACTAATAACTTATCACTTAGTGGTATCTTTTGTTCAACTTTGTATTAAAATGCAATTGAATGTGTTCTAAAATGTTAGTAATGTTTCAATTCTTAGTGTGATGTAGCAAGTTGTTCATTGACCAAACGTAATTTTCTGTCGTTCTATTGCAATAATTTTGAATTATGAACTATTTCGTAGAAAATCATAAAATGGAGATAATTCAATATTCTTAGTCATACAAATACTACAATACAATCTGCAAATTTGAAATCAATTCATTGGATTTCTTTTCGAAAAGAAAGAATGTTGTGATAATCCTTGAAGACTTTATAAAGTATGCAGTAGAATAGTAAGAAATCATACTGCTGCAACCTAATGACAGAATCGGAAGTCAAAAGACAAGAACTAAATTCAAGGATTTATACCAAAATGATATCTCTGATTTGAAAATAGAGTCATTGGATTTTTTTTTTATATGTATATACCCGCGATACATACATTCACAAATTTTGTGAAAATCCATTTAATGCTTACTGTTGCTTATGTACAAGGATATTGTCCAAAAATATTATAAAGCTTTAAATGGATTTATCGTAAAATTAGTGAATGTATGTGATATTTTTTTTTTTAATCTTTATTGACTTTTTATTTTAACAAGTGTATTTTTATGTAAGCAATCGTTATTACAGCCAAATTATGAATCATGTGACAGTATGTAAATCTATTTGCAATGGTTTTTATTATGTAAGTGCAATAAATCTTGTCTTCACATGAATCTGTGACCTGAATTGTGTATTCATGCTTTGTGTTATAGTCCTTGGTCATCTACGAGCAATGAATATTGCAACATGCTTTGCATGCGTAACCTCACCATTTTGCAATACATATGTAGGCTTTAGTGTGGTAAAAAAAATAGTGACTGGTCTTCACAATTACACCTCGACACCAATTTGATTATATTTTCAGGGACGAGTTAGTAAATATGACCAAGCGGCGTAATCAAAAACGAGAAAATAGTGTTGATCCCAAAGTAGGTTTTGCTTTCAATGTTTTAGTTCAATGTTAGCGTGCCCCCCGGCCCCTTTCCCCATCAAAAATCATTTTTTCATAGCGTTTTTTTTCGATAGCGATACCCATGAAATTTTCACCCCCCTTTCTAAAAACCTGGATCTGCCATACGATGGTACATTTAAAGAGGGTAGAGATAAAAAAATCTCCTTCCACTTCAATAAGATCCTATACTATGCGCACACACTCCATGTCACTTGTTCACATTACCCACCTTGAACCAAGGTTGGTGGAAACTGTCGTCTGAAAAGTGCGCCCCCGATTTTTTACCATCATATCTCCCATGCACCCTATTTTCTTGAGTCAAAAACCATGTCAAACTCAGATCAAAAAAGGGGAGTTGTAACCTCAGGTGGAATTGCTTTTACGATGCCGGGGTACATTTACGTCAACCCGTTTTTGGCACTTTCTGAATCAAACAACAGTATTGTTATATTATGATATAGACAGTTGAATATGTTGTACGTGGCAAATCAAACCTTATATTAGTATAAACGATCATACAAAATGTGTTTTATACCTTGCTCGTGGTATCCTCTAGTTGTCTGTTGACTTGTAGTAACTTGGTTTCGGTTTTGCGTTTTTCGAAAAGTGGGAGTTCCCTGCTTTGGAGGAGACACAATGTTGCCAAATATAGAACAATAGCGGTGTGTAGGGCTTCCCTCGTTTTGACACTTTGTGACACAGTAACAGTGCATATTGGCATATTTACAATATTAAATTGGGATTTTTTTAGATTATCTCCAAAAGTATCAAATGTAATTGAATGAAATCTTCTCCACCTGAATTGTATTTTGTCTGGTTTTATCCCTCCGTTCTGTCTATCATGGTGCATTGTGTATTAGTAATAGGACTTTGTTTCAGACATAATAAAAATACCAGTCCACATATAATAAAAATGATATCAATACTTATTCACAATCTAAAAATGTAAACGACTGCGACAATGTGAACTCTACGTAAGTGGTTGAATTTTCTATTACGCAAGTATACATAGGCAAATCCAGGTTTTTGGAAAGGGGGGGGGGCGCACTTAAGGAAAAGAGGGGGCGCACTTTACGGGATTTCATGAAAAACCCTATGAAAATGAAGTATTTTGGTGGGAAAGGGGGCGCGCCCCCTGCTGCCCCTGGATCTGCCTATGAGTATATGAACCTCACATTGGCAGCTTTCTCCATTATCCTGATTTCCACCTACAGTTGTCAATGTCCTTTGTCAGCTACTTGAATGTTTCAAAATTCTATCATCTAATTCTATCAAAAATGTTTAATTGGTTAAACGAACGCATATCTAACGAAAACATGATTAAGCTTTAGGCTAAATTAGGTGAGGGTCACTGTTCTTTTATTTACAAATTCATATTTTGTTACAGTTACATTTCTTTCAAAGGATGTTGATTTTTTTAATCATTATGTTTTATTTGTTTCAAATGTGTATCTCATTTGACAATTGTAATATATTTGTCTTCGTGGAGTGCAACTTTGTTAATGTTTTAAATGTCAAGCATGGATGTTTGCTTACTAAACCAGCAAAGCATGGGACTACATGTAAATGTTTTAGCAGTTCTAAGATTTGTTTCCTACATTGTTGAATATTCATGGACCAAAGTGTAACTAACGACATCCCCCTTTGGACAAGATAATTTATGTTAAGCAAAATTCCTTGGACAATAATTGTAGAAAGAACCTGGTAACCGTTCTACTGCTCACAGTACAATGGTAGGGAAAAGGTGGTGGTTGTAGTGAAAACGATTGCTAACATCCTACTGTATTGTTACTATTGAACCTCATACATCTCCTCACGGTATCACACATGTTCCTAATATTACTGTTGTCAAGCAATATTACTGAGTGACCTTGTCAGAATCTACACTTCAACTGCTTTTATGTTTTAAAAGAAAAATGTAAGCATACGGTTGTTCTAAGGGATTTATTTTAGGGTTATGTTTGCCTAAGACATTTTAGGTGAGAAAGTCTTATCCCGCCAGTGAAGGATCAAATAAAGCTACCAAAATGAACATCTGTATAGAGATCACCTCTGAATCGAGACCCCCTAACACTGCTCCCAACGGTGGTCCTAATAGAAAGGTTCTACTGTATTTGCTTGTTAATTTAAAGTAACAGCTTGTCAAAAAAATGCAGACACATCCACAGTTCTAGATAAGCCATCTACGTTCTGCAAAGCAAACATGAAAGAAAACGAATCACTAAACCACTCTTCCGATATAATAGGGAAAAGAAGAAATGTGTGACATAATCGAAAAACATCTTCATAGACTTTTGTGGCAGCGTGCATACGCCGCACAATCTGACATACACAACGCCACTGAAAAAGTCAACTAAATCTACAGACCACTTTTAACAACAAAAAAAAAAAAACATACTTTAAGCATCATTCGTGACACTCAATGATGAGTTAGCACTTGTAATTCTCATTGCCTAAAGAAACAATAGGTCAAAGAGAAAATGGCCAAATGATATTTTTTACTGTCACGGCAAGACTTGTCATCTGACCTCCCCAGGCACATATTTGGTAAAATATGTGCCTGAGGATTGCGGCTACCTTTACTTATGGCGTGGCAAAAGACTAATCACTGTCCATACAACGGCTGCTGTCGTCATCCAATAAAATCGCCTATGGCACTCTCCACAACAGGTCAAATATTTTTTCTTCTTATTTTTTGTGTGTAAATAATATCATAATATTTTGTATTATTGTATTTGATAATTTATTTTGATGATAAACCTTATAATGTAACGAATATCTATTTTTTGTATATTTTTTATGACTCTCGGTTCTTAAAGCAATTGGTACTAATACAGAAGAACCACTTTTTCAAGACAAATACAGAGGAACCACATTGTACTCCCGCCACTTATGACGGGGTCATATAGCACGGATGTGATTGGTGATTTGCCCTGAATCTTGGGCGTGAATTGCCTGTATTTACGTAGGTGAAATGAGATGGAACCTATCATTGGTGACTGGTGATCTGCTCATTACAAAGGCTGTGATTGGTGATTTGCCTTAAATCTTGGGCGTGAATGGTGAATTGCCTGAACTCCAGTGTGTGAAATGAGATGAAAATCTGATGCAACCTATGTCATTGACCAATATTAGTTTGTATTTCAAATTGAAAAACTCACTACATATGTCAAATAAGCTACTAAAAAATACCTCCCCTTTTCTATTATTTCTTTAAAAGATGATAAGAAAGCTTCATTTAAAATTACTCGCTACAGGGATTGCCCAAGGCTTGGTGCCATTCTTTGTGTGAATTTTAGACAGTGTACTGTGAAACACATTAAGGCGGTAATTATATATAGATTAGATAGATAGATTATATATAGACACAGAGAGGTAACGTCCTATGTTTCCTATAGTGGACGTAAAATACTGAACAGGTGCGAGCAGGTGCGACGTCGGGGATGGTTGAAGTGACTAAGTATTCATAGGTGAATGAAATGAAGATGACCAAAAAACTTATTATATGACTTTATATGATACATTAAATTATAAAATAGTACACATATGTATAAACAACAGTGAGTAGTTTCTTGTTTTCATGAGATAAATAATATTGTCTTGATAGAAACTCAGCAAGATAACATTTATTGTAGGCATAGACTAATCAGCTTGTCAAATCCACTTCGATATAATGCACATTTTACCTTCAAAGTTTAGTAGTAAAATATGCTACTAAATTTTTATAATTGATATGGTTGGAAACGCATACTTCTGTAGATTACATATGTATTAATTAAATGTTTCTAGCCATGGCAAGTGCTGAAATACTAAGCAAAATGTTCGGACACTTTTTCTTCCCTAATCACGTTTTTCACCGTATGGCTGTCATTGTCAAACGCTGGTTCGGTAATAAATATGTCAGTATCTCATCCATACCTGTCCCAAAAATATTTTATTACTATGTATGTAATCTACAGAAGTGTGCGTTTCTAACCATACCAATTATTATGAAATAGCAGGACATTCGATGATCAAACTTTGCTAGTCAAAATGGTCAACACAATCGTAGTGGATTTGACAGCACATCAAAGAACATTACGACTATGTGATGGGATCAATGGACATTTCTTTCCAAATGTAAAGTATGAACTGAAAGTGTAGAAATAAGAATCTGCATCAAATTTTAAGTGTCTTATGTGTCTATGATAATTTTTAAGTTGTCAGTAAACCTCTGCAAATTACAAGCATGCAAGTGACAAGTGACTAATCTCAACTCTGTTATACTATCGATCATTTGACCAAAAACATCAACACACGGTTGTCGTATTAATGTATAATTCTGATGGAAATAATCTGCAGTAATATGCAATTCCACTCGTATATATAAATCTGGGTAATTGTTTTAACTAAATAGTTTATTTTGAACATGAATCACATGCATCGCCATGTGTTTGACAATCACCGTTCGGCGATACCCATAGACTATGGCTAAACAACATGATTTGTAAATGTTCCTATACAGTTTTTTTTTTCGGAGATATCAGCGCCTAGATATGGTCTGTATGTTGTAGACCATAGTATATTGAATGACTTCTCATTCATAGCTATTTGTATTTCTAATCATGAAATGCAAATATATCACGTCAAAATCAACCAATTTCCTATTCATTAGTACAAGACAGCGTTCGTTGACCATCCTCTCTCGGGCACCTGCTCGCACCTGCCGGGAACGCAGCACACACACACATTTCCCCCAAGGACCTTTTACCAAGGCCAAAAAGACGATAGATGAAAATGAAAGCTAGGTAAACAAAGCATGGCTATATGATAAGTCATGGTATTTTGTAAGCGAGATTCTTCTTTTTCCCCACTTTTAACTTAAACTTAAGTTTGGGTGACAGATATCTTCAAGTGGGCTCATTATGTACAATAGAGTTTAGAAGCTGTCTTTTTATGAAAACATGGGATTGGAAATGTAATGGAAATGCTCCATATAATGCTGTGTGTGTGTGTGTGTGTGTGTGTGTGTGTGTGTGTGTGTGTGTGTGTGTGTGCGTGCGTGCGTGCGTTGTATTGTGTACACTTAGTAATTAGACCTTCATTCCTACACCTTCAAATAACAAAATAAATAAATAAATAAATAAATAAATACAACAACAAACAAACAATTCTAAGTCCTTGAAGAGACTACATCTCTATTTAGACTACCTGAGGCCATATAAATTAAACACGCATTTCATATAAAGACCACCGTGAACCTAGTATTACTAAGACCGATGGGAGTTTACAGCTAAATATTATTATATTTCGAGGGCAAAGTAGGGTTCCAAAAATGGGTGTTTCGTCTATAAGTATGTCTTCTTTAAATTTATTGTATTATTTGCTACAAAAAGTGGTTATATCGAAATATTGTGAAGACTAATGAATGGAGTTGGCGATTTTGAGTCACCACGTGG
>CM032662.1:2592482-2603362 GCA_019095985.1 Streblospio benedicti
TTTGTAATATTAAATGTTTATATATTTTTTTTAATAGAAACAACTCAACCGCTTTCGTAACTAAAATATTTGACTTTGGATCATTTCAAGTTCACAACCCATTGAGAAATCAGTATTTAACGAAATATTTACAATAAATTTTAAATAAAAGGCTATTAATCGCATTAATATTTCACATTACCTGGTATTGCACCAGCAGTGTTCATCAAGCCTGTAAATATAATACTCAATGATGAATATGTGTAAAAATATAAAGGAAGTTGATATTAGTAATGCTATATTAATTAGGTCAGACGTTATTCCCTCAAATTGAGTCGAGAAAATGTTGTCACCCAAGCCTACTGTGCCATTTATATTGACACAACAAGCTGATGTGACGACCGCACCTTTGCCTGGTGGGGATTGTAGGCCTACTATTATACATATATTAGGCCCTCTAATAAAATTTTGGATTTTTATGCCTCATTTGAATTCTGCCCCATGACTAAATCCATAGCCTCAAGCAGAGCTCGGCTGCTGGTTTTATACAAACTGTTCTACCAAACCACTGCCTTTGGTCTCACATGGTCTAGATAGTGGTTTTAGCTAGGCTGGACTTATTCCATGCTCCACCAATTCATGTCAATTTATAATACATAACTACATTTTGGACATTTTATTCTGATAAAATTGACTCGTCAAAAGTGTGTTTCAGAATTACATAATTTTATTACGCTTTATTTCACCAAAAGGGTACAATGTCACTTAAGTATTGTTTGTGCAGAATGTAGATTATTCTGATTTTAACAGCATTAGGCCACTGTTTTTTTTCCTCTGTTTTAGACCATCACCCTCATTAGTTTTACCTAGCGCATGCCCGGTAACAAACAAAAAAAACACACACAAAAAATATTTGTGTTGAGCCACTCCATCAAATTACATTGTTATAAGTACATGTTTTATGTTCTAATTTAATAAATGATTTGATTTGAAATGCCCATAAAATTGCCATCAACAGCATGTCAGCATGCATCTAAATCTGCTAGCGGTGTTGTTGGTCTGTGAGTCCAAGACTAGATATGTTTTTGTTTTTTAATCGCCCTCATTAGATTTTTCAGATAACCCACAAAACAAGTTTTTATTTAAATGTTTTTTTTAACCTCCCTCCCTCATCAGATTTTGAATATTTTCTGATCTAAAACAGAGAGAGAAAAAACAGTGGCCTTATATGTTGTGTAAAAACGCAATGTTCTGTTGATTAGGTACATAGCATATGGTTTCATTTCTTCTTATTTCTAATTATTGCTATTATTTCCAAACACAAACTATCAAAAGAAAATTATTTTATTTAAATTTCAAGTACATATACTCCTTATCAAAATGTCCAAATACTTTGGATCTTTGATATAAAGGAGTATATGTACGCGAAATTTAAATAAAATAATTTTCTTTTGATAGTTTGCGTTTGGACATAATAGCAATAATTAGAAACAAGAAGTTGTGTAGAAAGCTGTACTCACCAAACACGGAGCCGGGCGTATTGGGCGCGATGTCCTGGGGGTTGACCAGCACCCCGCTGTTGTGAAACCCGCCACACGCCACCGCCACCGCCATGCACGCCAGCGCGCCCTCGAAACCACCCGTGTGCGAGATCACGAGCAGGAAGAACGCCTGGCCGAGCATCGCCACAGTCTGGAACAACACGAGGGGGAAATATACCCTGCCCCATTCTCAAATCTCATCAAAAATCCAGGGCCATTCTCATTAATTTTTTTCTGACCGTTCTCATTTTACAATTTCACAATTTCTCACAATTCTCAAAGAAAATACTACATTGACAATAGAGCCGATATTTCATATTTTGGCAGTGGGCCATGAGTGAGCTTCAGCTTAACTGCGGATCTGACAAACATTCGTATTTGGTATCATGAAATAATATATTTCGAGTATTATTTAAAACAAATATGCAGAAAATCAATAATGAAAAAGCTTACATTTATTGCCTTTCTCACATACGTAACCGAGTAACCTACAAATACACAAATTTGCACATTAATTTTCTGATAATCATATATAAGGATAATTATTGAAATTGATTTAATGTAATATTAAAATGCGATTGTTTAATTTAAAACAAATTATGTAAATTTATGGAGGAAATATTCAACGATTATCACATGCCCAAATTTTCTAGTTTATTATTTCTATCATTAACACTACCAAAATAATGATCATTAACACTATCAAAATACACGTGTAAAATACATCATGTGCAGCGAAATGCAACCATGTGGCATAACGGTGTAAAAACGACAGTAGATCTAAGTCTGTGTAACAATAAATGATAATCACATTTACCAGGGTAAGTTTTAATAACATGATAAAGAGAAAATATGTTAACATGTTGCTAATATATCAAGTTAAGATATTTCTACACATGACTTGGTATGATTACTGAGCAAAACTCATTGCATTCTCTTTACTCTGTTTTAAACTTCATTTTTTAAGATATCAATAATATTTGTTAATATCATGGCTGTCAATTTGTTAGAAGTGCTCTGTAAGTAGCCAATCATTTACAGATGATGACTTGACACGGGAAAATATTTTCAATGACAGATGATGCCAACAATCAACAAATAATTATACATGTAAATTAAGAATACAAGTAGCTAACAGATGTTACATAATACAGAGAATATAACCAGAGAAACAGTGCTCAGAAAAGATATAAATCCAGCACCGGACGAATAGAAAGACGCTAATCCCTAGTTCACACCAACGGCGAATCCCGTGTTTTAAATCGGTACGTTACTTTTCCAATAAAATCACGATCTCACAAATAATGCTACGCTCTGATAAGCTATGATACGCTGGCAAATCTTTGAGACATCTTGACGAAGCGTGAAAAGTAGTGACAGACCGTAAAGACTGGGGTCCCTGCTTTGAACCAAGCTCTGTAAAGCTTTCCTACGCTTTGAATCAAACGTTGCTGAACTTTGTTACTCTTTGTTAGCTTTGATATGCTCTCAGCGCTTTCATCAATTTGTAACAGAGCGCCCAAAAACTTTAAACAGTTTAAAAGAATTTTGTTGCTCTTGCCGCATGTCCCACTATTCTCCAAGCTTTCCTACGATCTATCACGACCCTGATGTTGTAATCAAGCTTTGATACGGTTTGTACACCACTTTGCACACCGCTTTAAAGCATCATCAAAGTGCCATTGGTGTGAACATAGTTTTACAAAAAGATAACTTAAGATTATCAAGCTGTTGAATAAGTACATTTCAAATTACACCCTTCGACAATCAAATCACCATAAATCATAATTTTCCTTAAGCTTGGGTTTCAGAATACTTATCTTACCTTTTGCAATAAAATAATCAGTTATCCATCCTCCGCCAATTACACCTGGGAAAGCTACTAACCAGGGGACAACATTAAACACCCAGCCCTAAAAAATAAAGTGTTGTTATGCCACATGGTTCTGGTGCTACGTTTTTTGAGGGAATATTTCTTGTAGCCTGTCGTCCAGCATCATCAGAACAGCTTGCTAATTAATTCAAAGGAAATAAATGATTCCCATATTCAATAGGATGGAACTAAGAAAGACTTTTTTTCAAAAATCCAATAAAAATAAGGAGTCCTGTGCTTATACCAAATATTTCAACTCAATATCTAAATTTTGCAACACATTCTAAAATCAAAATGTCCACACACCTATTGATTGCACGAACCATTCAAAAGAGTTAGTATAATCTATCAAAAAGAGTCAGGAGAGAGGAACATTTTTTCTGGAGCACTGATCACAGGGTCAGGACGAGCAGCCATCAAATATCTACTCGTCCTCCGTGTACAAACTCTATATCTGTACGACAAATTATTCAGAATTGCTCCATGTCAAAAGGACAAGTTTCTGAAAATTAGCACTCATCCTCCACTAGTTTTTACTAGTCAATACGAGCGGACGAGCGGCTAATCCTGACCTTGTATCACAAATTAACTATTATCTCAGGCAATTTTGATTTTCATTGAACAATCTTAGTGGAAGATTTCAGATGGTTAACTTGAAGATTGGTCATTTAAAATCATCTGTCATCTTGTAGAACCTCTCTATTAAACCATCTGGGTCCATCCTTCTATACTTCAAGATGAAAAGTGGTCTTATTAAATAGTATAGAGGTTTTACTGTAGTGTAGTATCCACTGTAGCGTATCTTGAACTACAGCTTAATCTAAAATGTATATGAAACTGCATGCAAAATATAATACAAAGCTATTTTACTAGCCACAAAATACATGCACCATTTACAAAGCTCAAATTCTTTTCATACACCATCAAAATTTTAGTTTTCTGAATTCATTATTTATACTCGATAACACTGACAAAAGCTCTTATGAAACAATCACATTGATAGAAGATACCAGTAATGAGAAAGTTTAGAAATCTTTACCTATAAACACTCCAAAAAAGTGTTTGTACACACTTTAGGTTGCAATATCTAAACTAATAAAGCACAAAACAGAACAAATTGAACTTTATGAATGATAAAACATGCAAGATTTCATGGCACAATCCTTTATTAGGCCCACCTTTTTTAATAAAAGTGTCACTAATATATCCGGCAGTAAGGCAGCTAGAGAAACGAAGCAGCCATGGCAAGACATTGAATATCATTGGCTGAAAGAAATCAAAACACATTCTTTCTAGATGAGAGTAGTGCACTGAGAGAGGATAATCATAAAATCTGATACACGTTCAATGTATGGTGTTAGTTTATAGTAAAAACGTTTTGTAAAGATTACAATACAAGCTTTAAATAGCCTAAAATGTAAGCTACCAGAGTTTGAGAAAACCAAGTCATATCACATGCATATCTTGTAGAATATGAGAAGAAAACTTTGCACATGTAGTTAACAATGTAGGTAAATTAATTTTGTAATATGCACGGGAGAAAGGGGATGTGGCATTTGTTTGGCTTTGTTTAAACTTTCTAGTATCAATTCATTGATATTAACATATTTATATTCACACACCACTTTACTCAGAGCTGAACTCCCCACAAGTATTGTATTGAAATATCAAGACTCATTCTGTGGCCAAGTTGAAGCCTCATGCTCATTACGACAGAGCTACCATCACGAAGCTTTCCAAGTGGCCATGAGGCTGGTACCTAGATTCTTTACTGATTGTAAGTGTGTGAGGACTCCTTTTTAAAAGGATTTCAAGATGACAAAATATAGGGCTAGCCATTTTTTAGTTAGGAATGTATATTTGTTTGTTTGGACATGTCAGCAGTCTTTTTCAGCAGCAATTGGTGGGGCCATATAAAAATGTGACGCTGGCGACAGAGTTAAACAGATTTTTTTTCCAGGTATTTTGGGAGTTATAAATTACGAAAGACGGTATTTTCAGTCTCTTCAAATGAAAGAGCTTCCATCCAGTGAATCTTTGACCAGAAAGGGCCATGAAACTATAGGCATAGTCTTTTTGGAGGCACCCTGTAATTTTGCTTCCATCCTACGGGCAAATTCATCATTGTCAAAGCTATTTGGTTTACTGACATTCTGACTACGGGCAAATAAACAAAAGATTACTTACATCATGTTTAATATCATACAAAATACTTGTGAAGAGCTCTGATTTCTTGAAACATGGTATGGAGGCAATGGATATATGCTAAAGCATTGTTTATTACAGAGGTATCATAAAATGAACAAACAAAACAAGCTACGTGATGACATAATCACTAACCTTGGCATCCGGATATTTCTCATGGAAATATGTAGGTAACCACGAGAGCAGAATGAAGTATGAAAAATTAGCACAAAAATGACATCCTATTAGCGCCCTAAAATACAAATAAACAATTTGACTTAATGATATACTTTAATCCGTTTTTTCATTGACACATCAACAATGAAAATTGTGTTAAATTGTTCAAAGCGTTCAACAGATATTTTAAATTTGATACGCATGTTGATCTTATTAGTAGTACATATTATATTTACCAAAAGGCAGGACTCCTAAAAAGTTTCAGCCACGGTACGGAGGATGTTGATGTACCATAGCTGGATGTCATGTTTTCTTTCAAAGATAATATCTGAGCCTTCCGTCTTTCTCGAGCCACCAAATAATACCGGAAGAATATGATCCAAGCCATGGCCATTAGACCTATCGGAAAGAGAAAATATCTCTACATTCACAGCGAATCAATTTATCTTATTATTTCTTTTTGATGTATTTTATTCATAATTATTATGGGTAAATATTCTTAGTTCAATCTGAGACAACCAACTCCACCACTAACACCCTATATATAATTCATCGCTAACAGTGTTTAAAGGCCAGACATCACCCTGATTATCACGGGCTTAATACATTACTCAAAACTTGCTTTTGAGCACCAGCCAATATCATATAGAGTGCCAGACATGTACCAGGTACTTCAAAACCTAGACAGATGTTGAAACATTTATCATACACTGACACATAATGTCATCCGTTATCATGCTCTATTACTGCCGTATAACCCAGGCATGGTATCAGACTAATTTGATAATCTATGTATCAGTCATGTTGTCATTGATTTCCAGGAAAAGCGAAAACGCTCTGCATTTACGTTTAAAAAGTTATTTAGAAAGGAGGCACTGCTGCAATCGTCGGAATGGTATTCTCTGTGTATGTTCCTGGAGCTGCGTGTAAATACAGGAACTGAGTGTATTGACATTACATTGACCAACAAATACATGCTTTAGATTGTTTCATATTACCGTCAGGCCAATTAAGGGTTATTTTCTTGTCGCATTTTAAAACCATACCTGTGAAATAAAATGGAATGTGCCAACCGAAGGATTCTAATAGAACTGATCCAATACTTCCACAAAATAGGGTCCTGAAAAAAATATTGAAATTCTACAATTGCAAATACTATAAACGATCAAATAAAAAACATTTACTAAATCAATTAATTTGCCAAGGATAAAAGAATCCAATCTAATATGAAAATCAAGAGATTGCTATTAGAGGCGTTATATTTTATTCAAATAAATAAATTTATATTTCTTTCCATTTACATTGTACTTTATTTCTTTTTGAAGAAAGATATTAAATTCTCATGATTCAATTATTTTAATGTATTACCTGCTTATCTTACGAAACAAACTCTAAAATTCAAATTTTTATCGATTTCGAACTCTACAGATTCCTTTTCAAAAAAAAACAAAAAAACACATAAACATGTTTATTTCATTTTTGACAAGAAATCTGTAGAGTTCGAAATCGATAAAAATTTGAATTTTAGTTTGTTTCGTAGGATAAGCAGTTAATACATTAAAACAATTCAATCATGAGACCCAGTACTTTATACCACATAACAAAAATCAACGGGATATATTAATTTCTATTCAACATAGTCCAAAAGGGAACAAATAATCAATTTATCTGATATGATAGAATGCATAAAGAATGTAAGACGTGATCGTACCCAACATGCCCGCCACTGGTCACGGAGGCATAACTCAGGCCTCTCTCCTCCGTCGACACTTTTCTAGCGATTATACTAGTCACACCAGGATAATGAACGCCTACAAATATAAAAGAAATGTAAATGTGGTTATTCATAGTCGCAATTCACTGTTATTGTGCTCTAGCAACTTTACATATTTACACCAGGTCATTGACATCCTTGTCACACTGTATCTTTCTCAACTCCCCGGGGAGCATACAGCACATCCCTACCGTAGCGCAGACGTGCTTATCTCTGATATTAGCGTTCACTCGCCTGACCTGTACCTATCTAATGTGTAGGTACCACGGAGCAGTGTGCAACCTGTTACAGGTAAGTTTGCTCAGCACCCGCCATCAGACCCGACCTGGAATTGACCCCACCACCTTCTCAGTCCTTCTGGTAACGAGTCTAACTCCCTAACCACTTGGCCACGGAAGCACACAGAGAAGACATGAATCCAATTAAGGAGCATGTTACACAAAACTGCGATTTGTTCTTTGACACTCCTATGGAATTATAAATCTATAGAAATAATAGACAACCACCAAAGGGACATTTACTAGCGATGTGGTCTGCTGCTTCCCATTTAAAATTAAAATTGGAGTCACTTGAAATCGGTAAATGTTTTAGCAGAATAAATGGATTTTTTTTAATGAAAATAAGTTTATATGCAATTATGTCATTAGGCACATAAACCAAGTTGCCTGGCAATTCAGGCTAACTCACTAGCCTACACTACCACCAGAACTAGGTTCCATATTGTGGGTGCAAATTCCACCAGCGACTATGTGATATACCGGTATATGTATATGTGATGTATAGTCAGTCCTAACCTGAATTTGAGTCACTGATCAAACATTCATACATGTACCTTGAATTTGGACACTAAATAACATTGATGGACTTTCCAATGATGATGATACAATGAACACAATGATAATATTTGATATACAGTACAACCTCTCATTAAGACCACCTCTATAATAAGACCACCTCTATAATAAGACCACATCTATAATAAGACCACTTCTCACGCTCCCAAACCATCATAATCTACCAAAAGTGAACCTCTGTATTGAGACCACCTCTCTATTGAGACCACCTAGCACTGGTCATCCCAAAGGTTGTCCTGATTGAGAGGTTTTACTGTAATCAACAATAATACTATATAATTAAAATTTGGAAATTAAATTTGAATGTTTTCAGTAAATCAATTGTGGCCAGTGTGTTAATGTGACCTGTAGCACCATATTCAGACACATACGCACACTGGGCTGATTTTAATGTGCTGACAGCAAGTTCATGGTGTCACATTTTCCATTGTAACTAAATTGTAGTAAATGATACTCTATTTTTAGCCTGACCTATGTTGTAATCTTTAATCATACCATTGTGATTGGTTTACATCATTCATCATGAATACTTACAGGAAAATGGCATTTTATTAGAGATGGCATCAGACATTTTGAATATTCTTAATTTGGGGATCATAGCTGCATTCACGTGTTCTTCAGACCTTGCAAAGATACGAGCTTTCCATATGGGAAATTCACTCGAAAGGACGTTCCCAGTCGTAAATTATGATATTTCCCAGTCGAAAGCGCGGTCCTCTAAAAAAGCTCCAAGTTCACGACTGGTAAATTAGGCTGGGAATGCTCATTCAATCTTTTTTTTTTCCCAAGTGAATTATCATATTTTCGAGCTGGGAAAAAGCATGCAAATGCACCATTAAAAGTCCCATGATTAGAACAGCAAAGTTTGTTTATATTTTCTATTTGCATACATCATGTGTATGCAAAATAAAAATATAGAATCTTTTGGCCAATAACAAATCTTTTTCCTAAAACACTTAGTTAAAGAAAATATTAAAAATGATTGATAGTTTTCCAAAGTGGCTGAACTATTTTGACAATCTTTGGCCCAAATTATATTTATCCACCCCTAAATTTTGACTCCATAGATCATGATAAAATTACCTTTTTCTTTTACTACCACATAGTTTGGCTGTTTCATTCTAAAATATATCATACAGTACACAACTAATAATGAAGTTTCATTTCTACTGTTACACAATCATAACATACCTTGAAAAGCACCAACGAGAACCCTTGTGAAGACTATCAACTTCAGTGTTGTCTCTTTATCAGAGAATAAATATACTAATTTAGGAGTCCAAAATGTTATTATTGCCCAGCCCACAGCAGCGGTAAGTATCACAGAATCTCCACCAATCTTGTCCCCTAAATATCCTCCGAGTACTTGTGTCATGGCGTAGCCCCAGAAGAAAGACGATAGCGCAGTGCCCTGTCGAAAAATAATGTTTACTAGTAAAGCATGCAGAAATAAAAACACAAATTACATTTATGTTATGTTATGTATTGATATTAAGGTGACAAATAAGTCCAGAAGGGCTGGGTATTTCACTATGTAGGTATTTATGTATTTGAAAATATAAAATACTTGTCACTATAATAAATAAAATCAATCAATGAGAATCAAAAGCACTAACTCCAGCACATTTATTTTACTTATAATGACTTTTTCATCTCCCTCAGATGTTAAAGAAGTTGTTGAAAAATGTAACAAAACAGGCAAGACAAAGTATAGAAAAGGAACACCTACTCATATACTAGATTTGACTGACAGAAGAAATTACAAGTGAAGCTATTGAAAACAGCGACGAAGACCACAACAATGGTTCCAATAGGCATCGAAAATTATTCTGAGTAGGTTTATTATCTTTATATGACGAATCTAGAAGCTAAGAAATCATTACTTTAACATGAAGCCTTGTATATTTTAACCATCTGTAAATATTTATAACTCTAAGTATCCAATTAATTTGCTATACTACTCTGTACATACTAGCTGTATTTCCATAATATGTACTCAAAGCTAATTTATTATCATAATTGTCCATGTATATATGGCAAATAGTTTGTAAACAATTTAGTTTCTGAAGAGGACATTTCATTGTCGAAACTTGTTAAACTGAATAACTTTAGGAATTTTAAATATTTAGGACTCTTTGGATTGGATAACTAAAGCGGGTATAAAGAACTGTGTATTGATTGTATATATATATTAAATAAGTATGAGAGGACCTGCTGCAGCTCAAATACAAACCCAAAATTTTTATCCCCAAAAAAAACCCCTTTTCTTTTTTTTTGATTTTTTAGACAAAAAAATCCATGGGACTTTTTCCGGATATTTATAAGCCCATTTAAAAAAATTTATTGGTATTCATTCAAAATTTTAAATCATTTATGGGTTTTGAAATTTGAAAATTAAGAAAAAAATTTGAGGGGCATTTTCATAAAATGAAGCTCGCTTTTCTCCCAAACATGTCTGCAAAATTTAACGCCGGGGTTTTAAACCCCCAATTTTTGCC
>CM032662.1:2611847-2690371 GCA_019095985.1 Streblospio benedicti
CATCCCCAGTGCTAGAATAGACAACACCACTTTCTGGCTCCCCAGCCATTGTGTTAATCATTGTTCAATCCAGCCATGACTCAAAATGCCCCTACCCTCTCAAGTGGTTGATGCAGAGCCTTGTTTTAAGACTCCAAATGAACTTCTGTTGAAGCTGACCATAACTGATATTGGACGACGGTCCAGGTTTGACTCGTCAAATCCGGTAGAATGTTCATGCATAGCCATTCTGTTAAAAATGGGTATTAATTTAGATTTTACATGGCATATGTCAAGTAAAAGATTTTCATGAGATACATCATAGAAGTGAATTTCTCAGCTAAAACAAAACAAAAAGTGTTATTATTTCGGTACGTACCGAAGTATGTGTTTCAAAATCCAATGGGTTGCAATGTGGTAATTTTGTAATTAGTCATTTTGAGAACCGACTTGTTTGAATATAGTCATTTGTATAGGAATGGACGTGCTAAATTTGGACTTAAACGAATGACCGAAATATTTTTTGCATTAAAAGATTTGATTATAAACTCATTATTGTTGTTTCTGCATGTACGTCGTAACTGCTGTTGAAAGGTTTGTCAAAAGAAGGATAAATTTATCCTGACCTTCTTTTGACAAACCTTTCAAGAGCAGTTACGACGTACATGCAGAAACAACAACAATAAGAGGACCTGCTGCCGTTCAAATACTGAATTTAGCTTAGGGAACGATCATAAATAACGATACCGGGGGGGTCGTCCATTTTTTGGGGCGCGAAGAAAAAGTTAACCGACCCACCCATCAACATTTTAAAAAGTTGAGTGACCCCCCACACCCTCCGCTAAAGAAAAAGCCCTCTATATAGTCATTGCAGAAAATATTTGAAAAAAATATACCGTAGCATGATAAAACAGTTCAGCGACCCCTCCAACGGGAATCAGAAATTTTCTGAAAAGTTGGACGACCCCCCCACCTTTTTGGACGACCCCCCCGGAATCATTATTTATGATTGTTCCCTTACATGATTATGAACCAAGAAATGCAAATCCTGCTCGTGTGTAGGGGTAAGAAGATGAGCCTGATGAGCTGCCACGACTCCACGCTGCTGCCTCTGCTGCTGGCCACGGGTTGCTATGACAACCGTTGGCCGCCGTACATGGCTGACCTCAAGTTTGAGCTGTACGAGGATGGGGCGGGCAGGCACTGGGTGAGGGCCTTGTACTGTGGAAAGGTCAGTGGCTGCTCCGTATAACTAATACTGCGAGGATTTTCATTATCGCATGTGTAAATGATATTGTCTAAAATGTTGTAGAGCACTGCACACGCACTTTGTGTGTTATTTGAATAAAAATGTTAGGCTCCAAACAAATACCACATAATATTACTACTATAAAAATTATTCAAGAATTTGATGGATACCAATAGAAACCAAAATCATTACCATTTTGGCGAGACTTTCGTTCTTTTCACAAGAACTTCTTAGGGCCGAATGAAAAATCTCAGAGAGTCACATGACGACCATAGTGGCGGCAGTGGCCCGAAGAAGTTCTTGTGAAAAGAACGAAAGTTCTTGCCAAATGGTAATGATTATGGTTTCTATTGGTATCCATCAAATTCTTGAATCATGAATAAAGAATCCCAGGATGAACTAAACATACATTCAGTTATAAAAATTATTGTTTTCGTGATGCCAAAGTGTAAAGATTAAATTTCTAGTACGATCTAATGTAAATAAACATGTTCAAATCGCATATTATCGCCACGCACGGAATAGGTGTGCATACGTTATGCCATAACAAATTGTATCATAGATCATATAATTTCAATGAATCATAACAATTGTGTTTATATTGCAACAATATAAGTACCGTTAAGTAGCTTTATTTTGACACATCAAACACTATTGTGGGTTCATTAATAGCTATACTACGATCGTTTAAACATTCAAATGCACGAAGTGGGTGTTCAGTGATCTACTTAGTATTATGTAAATCATAGTATATACGTTTCATCTATTATACAACTATCCAAATGGTAATGGGTTTTATTATTAAAATTGTGAATTTAGGGAATGTGCTTTTACAATAGCAGATCATCTACTTACATTTCATTGGTCTAGACTTTATATTGGCGTTATTTTGGGGTGGACCATTCATTGGATGATTATATAAGAAACATGTATATCTAAAAGTTTATTGATTGTTAAGAACATCTGTTATCTTTATTGGTACTTCTTACGCAGTGATTTATGAATTTGCAGGAATGTATAATGAAAAGCTGTGACAAACCCATCGTATCGCTTGAAAAGTTCAAAGAAATTTTAAAACCATATGCTATTACCATGGAACAAATGAAGGTCAAATGTGATGAAGTTCATGAATTCACCAAAACTGCGGAAGGTATTTCATTTTCAAGTTATGACTAACAAACTTTTATATGTAATTAAGTCATTAGACTTATGACTCCAAGTCAGGTTAGGACTATATCACATAGTCTCTGGTGGGGTTCGAGCCCCCAACCATTTGGCATCAAATCGCCTAGCAGTTCAGTCTAATTCACTAGTCCACTGTACCACCGGAACCAGCCTAAAAAACCAAGTCATTTGAGCTATGGTCGGGGGTTCGAATCCCACCAGAGACTATGTGATATAGTCTAATGACTTATTACATATAATGATACATTCCCAAGTCCAATAAATCATCAATCATTTCTAACTAACTTTTGTTTCAGTTTACTATGTGTTTAGCTGTTTGTTATAAAGACATATTGACTTTTTGAATTTTCATTTTCCACATTCTGATTCTATTTTTAAGAACGAGATATCCAATTGTAATTAAGAATGTACATTTGTTGTGTCATAATTGGCTGATTGATTAGTTTGCTTCAAATTGACACATAAGGGAGAGGTTTTATTCATAATCAATTTTCAAAGTGACCACCTCCTGTGTGCAATGAACTGACAATTTCTGTCAATATTTTATACAAAATTTTCAACCTATAAACACAAACAACATGACAAGCTGAATGAGCTTCTGTGGCCGAGTGGTTAGAGAGTTGGTCTCGTGGCCAGAAGGTCGTGGGTTTGATTCCCGGTCCGGTCTGGTGGTAGGTGCTGAGCAAACTCATCCCTAAATGGTTGCACACTGCTCTGTGGCACCTACACATTAAATTGGTACAGGTCATTGGGTTGAAGGAGTGAGTGAGTGATTAGCATTGTGTGCTGAATCAATAAGTGGGCCAATGACCTGGTGTACATTGTAAGTCGTGAGAGCAAAACTTGGATCCCGACTATAAACCTATTACATTTACATTTACTAGCAGTAAGCAGTGGTTCATAATGCATACAGCACCAACATGGACTGAGCCGCTCATATGTGAATTTCCAGCACTGCATTGTGCTCGTTCCAGACTCAAATGAGCACAAATGTAAAAAAGCTATGACAATTGTAATGATCATAATTTCAGAATTCAAAAATGAAAAAGACAGAGGTGCATTTAGTCCTACAGGGAACTTGCCTCGAGGTTTATTATGGTAGTTTGGGTATGTTTAAAACATCATCATGACCCGTGTACATAATACATGTATATGATTATTGTCTTATATACTGATCAATGCATGACATCGCATGTTGTAAAATAATGAATCATCTGATTTCATTAAAAAAAAGTGCTTAAAAAGATTTATATTCTTGAATGCGTGTAGCCTTATGTACAAATCAAATACCTAATGTTAATTTATCAATAATACAATGTCACATATCTGATTCTTCTTTTATTAGTAATTGTTACATGATGTAAAATCAATAAAATGATTCCCGCTGACTGTTACGTTGCATATTTTCATCAGGCAAGAAAAACAGTTTGCACTCGTCCAGTCCATTCTTTATGCCACGTTTATGCCAAATCCTATAATGTTTCTCACTTTGGGCGTTAAATTACTTGGAAACATTTCTATCTGTGCAGCTATGTGTAGATTGAGTTTTTTCCTTTTAAGCAAGTACAATACATGGCATTTGTCCATCTTCATATAGAGGATCTTATACCCAATATTTATGATAGGATCCTAAGAGAAAGAAATATTTCTAAGAAAATATCCATATTTGTTCTTATATCTATTACAGATTGGGAGCATTTGTTTTATTGGCCAAATGTGGACAAAAACTGTAATATGAATATAATGGCATACCCCCCTGTGCCTCAGAGTCCCACTAGTTTGGTTGATTGTGCTGCAGCAGATGCTATCAGAAAGCTCTAAAGGCAGCATTCCGTGTTTTCAAGATAATTGAGATGTTGGTGATCTGAAATAGCTTCGGGGAACATTGGCGTCTTTTCTAATTCATTTAAAAGTATCAGAATCAAGTTTTGATTCCTACATAGAAGTTTCTCGTTTTGGTGATTTAGCAATTTTCTTTATAAATCTTGCTGAGTTTGAAGTTTAGTTGGTTTAGTTTAGTTGGTTCTGGTCACGTTCTGATTCTATTATTAAAAAGCAAGTCGTTTTATAGATTATGTACTGGGGAATATTATTAAGTTGAATGTAAAATGCTGAATCTATTGTATGAAATTGTACGTCAACTTTTGACTAAAGATGAATTTTGAACTTTGGCTTCATGTTAGGACCTACCAAGAAAGAAGGGGGGGGGGTAATAAGGAAGTGGGATAAGGGGAAAAAGGCTGAAAAAAAAGAGGGATAAGGGGAAAGAGCCCCCCCAAAAGAGGGATAAGGGATCTCCAATTAGTGGGATTAGGGAAAAAAGAGCAAAAAAGAGGGATAAGGAAAAAACGGCCATAAAAACAGGTATAAGGGAAGAAAGGGCCAAAAAAGAGGGATATGGGATTTTTTGACCCCTTATTACCCCCCAAAGAAGTGATAATAATATTGTAATATTGTTACATGTATGGTTATAATATGCCTAAAAGGTTTGAGAAAGCCAATTAATTATCAAAGTGCAAATACCATTCAAACAGAAATGCTAGTAATTTGATTAATTTTACTACTTTAAAGAGCTAGTTAATTTTATGTGAAGCTTTTCAAACAAAATATAAATTATGTAGTCTTCAGCAGAAGCTCATGTTGAAATCAATCGCATCTGTCGAAGATCGTCTAAAATACACGATGCCCAAGGATCCCATTCAAGGGGGATATATCCAATCATATCACTCACGCAAGCTCTCATAAAATGTCCATCCATCTGCAAAAATCCATAGAAGCAAGACGTCAAAGCAATCCAGTTTTGTCCCAACTGTCATATTGCACAACTGTAGACGTGGGATTTCTAATCAATTACAGTGAAGCACTTCAGATGTGCATTTTCAGAAAATATTTTAAGTGATGTTTTTATTATCAATTTTAAATTTAGCTAATTCCAATTGTCTTTCTATAGTAATAAGAATACAACAATCGTTGATAAGCAGTCATAGAATATGACTTCTTTGTATCAGTGTACATGTTTCTAAAATAATGACTTGTATGCTATTCAGACTTTTTCTCCAAAATAGATGGTTGATTGCTGTGTTTTTCACAATAACAATAGACACATTATATGCAATTGAACCTATTTTAAGTTGAACTGTTATCCGATGGGTAAAAAACATATCTTTGTGATAAAATTAAGCGTGGCATTAATGACTCGTGACCTTTGGCTCATGATCCATAAGTTCACAGCTGAGTACTTTATTATGACTCCAGCCAGAAGTCCTGTGACAAATCCCGATTATTAATCATCCCTGTCGAGACGCGGTGTCGCCGTGAAGCTCAATTTATTGTAGTTATTCCACCCTTGTGAACCAAATTGGGGGAGTCAGTGATTTTACAGTGTAAGAAATATGTCCTTTTATCAGAGCTGCCACTTTTACCATTATAGCTTCACAAGTGAAAGATATAACTTTTCATAAATCTCGTTGATATGTTTTATTTTCATTCACAAATTGATTACGAAAGGGGAACCATATTTTTACAGAAAGCATTACAAATTCCAAGTAGAGTTCTTTTTCACAAGTGAAAGATAATTTTTCATAAATCGAGTTGATATGTTTTATTTTCATTCACAAGTTGATAACAAAAGAGGAAACATATTTTTAAAGAAAGCATAACAAATTCCAAGAGTTCTTTTGAAATTATTGAACATTGAAAGATAGATACAGATTTATTAAGCCCTTAGATTTACCAATTTACTCGTTTGATGAGAAAGTCACAAGTGCGCTCGCTCATTCAAAGAAGGCCAAATTTAATCTGCATAAATCCAATGAACAAGAGCTATTTGGGAGTCGACACATGTAACAAGGTAATGAGTCTGAGAGGATGCTTCTAACTTCTTACTTTTCCAATTTATCATAGCATTTAGTTTAACAAATAAAATTGTCACACACCCCACCTCCTCTGCACCAAGATTATTGTTAGGTATAGCATGGTATGATGTGTATTTCAGTAGGGATCATCAATTTGAAACCTTTTTATTTACCATATATGATACGACCATCCAAATGCCCATGGCCTTTTAGTTTGATGTTTTGCTAATTTATGGGATGTCGTTTACAATTTAGATTGGAATTACAAAGGTCTAGTGTTATATATGGTCAAAATATGGGTTGGGCCTTTACAACAAGGTGGGACCCCTGAATTATTGCATACAGTAGATGTTTTTGATGAATGATCTGAGAGAATTGAAAACAGTCATAATGTGTAGATCCAAAGTCAGATCACTCACAAAGGCTAATTATGATGCTTACATCATTTGTTCCCGTGAGTAGGAAATTAAAAGGCCAACAATATGAAAGTTCATGGCTAAAGAAACATACAAGCTGTTGTCGTAATTGCATAGAGGATGAGAGTGCAATGCAGCACTAACCAATAAGCTTTTATTCATTACCCTGCGGACTATGTGTATAGTTTCTTGACAGATAACAACAGAAATTTGACAATGAAGTTAACCTTGTCTGGCCAACGCGTGTGATGAGTAAAAACATATATACTGATGGTTCATGAAAGCATTTGGTAATGACTATTTGCATTATGATATCATTAGTTTTTATAGCTTTTTATTAGTTTGTATAGGACAGCATTGTATGCAATATGCATGAGCTCATTAACATAATTCTAATTTGCATAATTTATAGATTTTACCGGTGTTTCCTGAAATTTGTTCATTTTAACCAATCCCATTCCTATGATATATCACTTTTAGCAATCTTTGCTGGATTAATGTAGATGTGATAAAGAGAAACCTGTGGGGTATTTATTTTCCTTTTTTGGCTTCCGATTGAACCATGCACTTACGAATCCTTTCGATCCATGGTCACCCGACCATACATCATTTTTGAACCAGGAAATCCTAATAAGATCTCCTGATCTATAAATAGGAGAGTTCCTTATGGACAAAACCTACCATTCGTCATGACAGAACTAACACGCTCTCAATACAAATCGGGAGGATGCCCGTGTAAATGTCAGAAGTGAAATGATAACTTGAGTAATTGCATGCCATGAAATACCACAATGCAAGTTCTACAATATTTGTGTTTTTCTATATTTTCGTTACACGCAAGATATTTTCATTTATCTTTTATTTGTATTATATGAAATACAATTGTGAGCATGTGTACGTGTACATTCCAGAGAATCAGAGCAGGTAATATTAAGGTACACTCCTGCAGAATTAAAGTGATTAAAATAATGATAATAACTATTTCCAGTAGAGATGATATGTCTCAATTGGCAATAATGTTTTTTTAGTCACACTTTTCATTGTCGTTAATAGCAACTAATGATTGTTGTGATATAAATTACTCATACTCATGTGAAATGTATCACTCCAGCTTGATTGAAAATTGGTCACAAATGGTTTATATCTAAAGTTGCTCCAAATTTGGCACATAAAATGAGAGATTGCTCAGCAGTGATTTCTTGCATGTCAATTGCAAAACCCACAATCTGGCGGCAGGGTAAATATAATCAAGGCTGCGAATGATAGTAGGGCGCTTTGCGTGTCTTTATATCATTTGTCATGAAGACAAATAGCATGAGTTAGGGACCATTCAGTATTTATGATACAGTGGGGTGGGAGGGATTTTCCAAAAATGCTGTGAAAAAATTAAATAGCCCCCTCAAATCTCTGTGAAAAATTAGTAACCTCCTCAATTTCATGTGATAAAAAATTCATGACCCCTCCCCTAAAGTTAATGCAATCATTGTCAGTTAACCCTAATATCCTAAATGATATATATCCATAGTATAAAAACAGTAAATTTTACTATAGAATCTCTAAAAAAAAATAGGGGTAAATTTTCTGTAAAAAATTGATAGCACCCGTCAAAAGTGTTTGAAAAAAAATGATAGCCCCCACCCCTCCAAGCATTGTGACAAAAATTCAAAGAATTTGATGGATACCAATAGAAACCAATGTTAATACCATTTTGGCGAGACTTTCGTTGTTTTTGCAAGAACTTCTTCGGGCCGAATGAAAATCTCAGAGTCACATGACCACCATGAAAACAAAGAAAGTCTTGCCAAAATGGTATTAATAATGGTTTCTATTGGTATCCATCAAATTCTTTGAATCATGAATAAAGAAACCCAGGATGAACTAAACATACATTCAGTTATCATTGTGACAAAAGTTCATGGCCTGCCCTAAAATCCTCCTACCCCACCCTGTCATAAATACTGAATGATCCCTTATTAGCGTCAGATCTCGTTGCATGGACTTTATCACCCATGGCATTGGCATTGGTTCCTTCGTGAGCAGACACACGCATGCACCTCCACATGCCTTTCCAAGGCAACGTGCTTAATAAAGTTACTCTCAAGGATGCAAAGCCGTGTTGATTAGGGTCCTCTTGGGATTTTCGTCTATAGAATGCCCAATATCCTGTGCCTTTGTCACATGCACGTGGACGGATTACCCTCAGTTCAAGTTTTATTGCTTGTCAGAAGAGCTGCTTGGGGTGAAAGTTTCAGAATATGTAATTTGTCAGCCCTTTTGCTGTTACAGTAGAACCTCTCTATTAGGACCACGTTTGGGACCAGTGTTAGGTGGTCTCAATAGAGAGGTGGTCTCTATACAGAGGTTTATTTTGGTAGCTTTATGAAGGTTTGGGACTGTGAAAAGTGGTCTTAGTATAGAGGTGGTCTCAATAGAGAGGTGGTCTTAATTGAAGGTTCTTATGTATATATGAAAAAAAAAACTTTTTTTTAATCAACTTAATAACACGAATGAACTCTAAATCACTGTTGCATTGTAAAGCAAACTTATCATACATGAATGGTGGCTCATTATATATATATGGTTTCCTATTGGTTATCATCACAAAAATACAATGAAATCAGTTGGCAGAAACAGAATGTAGGAGTTTAGAGCCCGCCTGTTATCATTAGACCGGTCCTCTAATGTTTTCCCTTTGTCATGCCTACATTAAAGGGCTGCGATTTAACGTTCATGCATAAAATGTACAAATGAATAGTATTATTGCAATATTGCAAAATTGTTACTTTTAGCCCTTTATTTTTCTTCTGAGCATGCACTGAAATGAAAAGTGTGTGCTCAATGAGGCACGTAGTGGGCAGTCATGCGTAAAACCAGAACAAAGATCCAACTGTATCTTTACAATTATTGACAAATGAGAAGCTGTATGTTGTTAGTTGTATGCTCATCTTACTGTAAGGCTGTATATTCTTCGTAATTCAAGTCATTATGTTTGTTAAAAAATAAAAAACAGTATTGACAAACATTTAACGGTATATGGTTCTCTTGTATTTAGATGAAAATTGATAAAGCTAGCTATTAAAAAAAGTTCTTTGTGATTTTTTTTTTAATAGCAGTAATTTCTGTGGATGATGAATATATAATTGATACCCAAACCCTGTTTGTGATTGGTTGAAACTGCTATATACAATATGTTCGTAGTCTATGAACTGTGCCAACAGCAAGTTCATGGAGTAGCATTTTTTATCACAACTAAAAATTAGTAGTGAATATCAAAATGAAAATTATAGGAATGAAACGCTATTTTTTTTTTTGCAGGATTTATATTGCAAATTTTATTATTCTGATTGGTTTACATAATCATGAACACTTACATGTACATGAAAATGGCATTTCTTCAGTCTACAAGAGACAGTCAGACATTTTAAACAAGCCTAAATTGGGGATTAGGTCCTGTGATTAGAACAGCAGTATTTTTAAATATGCATACACATGGCTAGTCACTCAAATGACACAGTAATATGAATGCAAATAAAAAATATAAACAAACTTTGCTGTTCTAATGATGATATCTAATCCCCAAATTAGGAATGTTCACTTTCTCTCAGAGTCTAAAATGTGCCATTTTCATGTAAGTGTAGCTATTATGTAAACCAATCAGAATAGTAAAAACTGCAATGTAGATACAGCTAAAAATTGCGTTTCATTCCTATGATTCTTATTTTGATATTCGTTGCCATTTTTAGTTATGATAGAAAATGTTACTCCATGAACTTGCTGTCAGCACATTAGTTCATATTGTTGCAGATGTGTGGTGCTGGGTTTGAAAGGCGCAAATCTTTCCTGATATGTGATTTCCTATATTTACTGAAAAACATTTAGAAAAAAAAATCACAAAATTTAGTTTGAATGTAAAAAACAACATTGATGCCATACACTTAGATGTACCTAATACCTCTTGATTGTAGTTAGGTCACATATCACCAGTAAGTTGACCAAACCACTGTTATGTAATTGTTGAATATAAATGTGTACCGAGATGAATATTATTCAATCATTCCCATTTGTAATAATACCCAGTTGTCATTGTAAATAAGCAAATAAAAATAAATAAAAGTTAAAAGAAATTAAAAAACGCAAAAAAAGATGGTTTTATATAAGATGACAGTTTGAGGTGCATCTGATTGGTGTGTAGATAAGACAACACAGTATTTATTTGTATGTTTTGGATGATAAATATTTCATTTAACCACTCCTTGTGATGCTAGAATCCTTGGTATGTGTGTTAATTTTCATGTACCAGTACATTTATGTTTTGCAGTATTTGACAGTATTGAAACATAATACATTTATTTGATGACTTTTTATTTTCCATTTTGATATGAGAAATTTAAATCAAATTACTTTCTATGTTTTGAATCATTTATTTTTAACTAATAGTAATTCATAACCATTTATGATATGAACATCAATATAAATATATTCTTTATGAATTTTCACTAACAAGTTGAATGGAACATTTTTTTTTTTAAATTTCAGGTGCAATGAAGAATAAAGGAATAAAAGCTATCTAGAAGATCTAAGTCAATGAATGAAGGCATTAGAAAATTTAGATATTTCATTGTTTTCAATATTAAAATATTTTTACTTTTTTCCATGACAGTCCTTAAGCAACTCATGACTTAAATTTATATCCATTTGTCTTAAGACTTGAAGATTGATTGGTGTGGTTTTATAATGTGAACTATTTTAATGAATTATATTTAACAAATTAGTATTAGTTCTCTTATAATGCTAATAAAAACTGAGCAATTTGATGTAACAAACAAGGTAATTGTACTCAGGGATTTTAAGACGACTTTAGACTTGCAACAAGTGTAGAAGAGTGAGGCTGCCTATTCACTCACATGTTCACATTCTTTATACATTTAGATTGCAATATAAATTGGGTATAGATGAAATAAATTTACATTTGATTTAAAAAAAAGGTTTTATCAAATTCTATCCCTGTGATTGTTGTCTTTCGTTTTTACACTGCCCGCGCATTTGGGTTTAAAATGTTTAAAGAAATGAGAGCATTTAATTGTATTGTGCCAGGCTTACTTGGGAGTTTTTGTCGAGTTGATTTCTGTTAAAGATTATGATTATGGTATAAAGCAGTGGGTCTCATGATTTATTACTGTTACTATTACCTGCTTTTCTTCCAAAATTATGTTCAAATTTGTATTTTAGAATTATTTTCTGGAAGAAAAGCAAGTAATAGTAACAGTAATTGAATCATGTTACTTGGAGTTATAATGGACATCGAATGAAACAACGTCCCAAGACGTGGTGGTCTTGTACCACATTCAATGTGATCAAGTCAACAGATGGTAATAATCAACGTTTGTCTGTGTCTGCGTACGTTTTAGGAAATTTTTAGTGAGCTTACTACTATGTACATGTATGTAAGCGTTTTTTTAGGTGTGGATGTTTATTTAAACATTCAAAAGTTTGCTTTATAATTACTAGTAGTACATATGTGATAGTATATGTAGAAAAATAGATGTACATGATATACTTAGTTCAGGAGGTCTCTTATTTGTTTTTATTGATATGCATATATGTTTTAATTAATAATATATGTTTACCACAATATGTAATTGGTTTTATTGTTATGTGATACATAAATGCACAAATTGCATATCACAAGTCAACTTATAAGCAAATGTATTATATATTTTTTATTAAAAATACATTGTACAAGAATAAGTTAAATACATCTATTGCAGTATGTACCCTTTTATTATTAGCTACATGTATGTGATGAACATATCAACTATGATTTCCGTTCCAATAAATGAACATTATCAACCATTTTTGATATCCCTCTTCTTTTTTTCAAATCTTCATTTTCTGGATCTTCAAAGTGCCCCTCTATTAGTTTCACTTCATATTTCTCTTCTAAATGAAATACAAAATGAATTATATTACTCTAAATCAGTAGTAATATCGCATGAAAATACACTGAGCACATCAGGGAGCGACCATCATTAGTTGGGGGCTGCAATTTTCTTTGGTCACAGAAGGGAGGCGCTCAATTTTGATTCAAAGAGAGGGGAGGGCACTCAATTCTCAAACTGAAAAGGTAATATTTTATGCACTTTTGTCGCGACTTGATGCATTCCTGCAATATGCATGGTTTTGGATTTAACACTATTGTAATGTCAACAAGTCAAAGAGATTGCTAAATATGTATTCATTGACCATTGAAAGTGAATGATTCACTGCAATACACTTTAAACAGTTTTCAGGGAATCTATCCAATATTAATCTTTATAATACGAAAGTTTTGTCATTGTTCATATTTATCCCGGGGGTGGGGGGTGTCGCTCAATTTCTTAATGTTCACATGGGGAGGGCATTCAATTTAAACGTAGAGAGTTAGGGAGGGCGTTCAATTTTTTATCTCATTAATACCAAATGACTGCCCCCCTGTACAATTAATGATGGTCGCTCCCTAATAGAGCTGTCATCATGGAATTGCTACAAGCACCATCCTTCATGACTATTATTATAGGAAATCTAATACCTCTATTATTATAATGGTTGCAAGTCAAATAAATTAATGTCGAAGATTACAATGCATAGAATAAGATGCATTTATATTAAGTGATGACATTTTTAATTGAGTTAGAATAGATATTAAATCTTACCAAACACCATCCTGATATCTTCATCGGAAAACTATGTGGTGGACCTAAATAATATTAAACCATATTTAGTTAAAAGATGCATTTTGTAGATACACATAACTGTTTCCATTTCGTCACTACATACATGTATTTGAAATCATTAACTACCTCCATATTCTGTCTTGTCATATTCCTTGGTCAAAAGGAAATGCCTCCCACCGGGTTTCATCAAAGACGCCATCAATGTGGCATACCTGTTAAAGAGGACAATGGGATAAATAATCTATGACCATTTTAATTACCTGGTGCCATCATTACTAGTTATATATAAATCAAATCTTGCCTCATAATTTTACGTTGACAAATCTTTACAAGTCTAAGAACGCACAACACGCTCCTGTACTTGATACATTTATCCTCAATCAAATTGTGGGTTGTTACAATTTATAAATGCAAAAATAAATATCGGGGGGAACCAAATGAAAGTAATATAATTAAAGATTAGGAACTCATTTGACTTGGACTACTACTTTCCTGTCTCGATCGGTCACGTTGATGGCTTCAAACGATGCCTCTGTCATAAATTCTATCAAATTCTCCTTGTACAGACCTTGTTTTAGAAAGAAAAAAGATACATATGTCAATACATACAGTCATGTATATGCAATTCTACTAACCGTCCCAGTAAACATAGAATAACTGATTTATGACGACTATTAATGGATCATCAGTTCAGGGCAATATCAATATCATCTCCACGGCTTATAAGGATCCTCTCAATATACAGTAGAACCACCCATTAAGACCACCTCCATATTGAGACCACCTCTATAATAGGAACATAGTAATATATGCACAAGCATTTACTGCTATGTTAAACATATACTAGGAGTAGATATATTTTTCAAACATTTTAACCAGAGTTACAAACCTATTGGCCTTTATATGAATGAACTCCATTCATAATCAAAGTGAGGGAACAAGGAATGCTCCGCAGGGAGTTTCTATAAAGGAAATTTGTACCTATGGTCTTGAGTGAATTATAAAGTAGTTTGGTTGGAATACAGCCAAACTATCAAACTATGACTACAAAGCTAATCATATTCCTGTTACCACATTAGTATAATGATATACATCGACTGCACCATTAGACATGATAGGTTTACCGTTCATTTTAACCATAAAATATTCATAAGTTTTCATGTGAAATGTAATGTTACTTTGAGTTCTAATAAAATATTTCAACTTACTTGTCAAACAAAAAAAGATCGCAGTTATAAATTTGAATTTTGTTGTCTGTGCTCTGTAAAGCAATTAATAACAAATTTCAACCAAGTTAATCACAAATAGCACATTGACTTCAGAATTATAACCCATATAAATATTTAAAAAAAAAAGAAAAAAGCAAAGAAGTTTATTACCTTGTACACTTTTCCATTCATTATCCTTGGTGACAATTTTGACAGGTCAGTGAATTGCAAATTTTTTGTATTTTTATTGTTTTTGTATATCAATGTCATGTTTAATAGACAGCTCATGGAAGGTTGGTTATTAATCAGTATTCTATATTATGTCAAAACATAATAAGTTATTATTCCAGGCTAATCCAACATATACGCACCATTTCATATCCTTAGTCTTCCCACATAAAGGAACAAATACTTTCAATCCTTTTTCTTCATTTAAGAAAGATAGCGCGTGTCTCAGAAGCGTCCTATAATATTAAAGAGTAAACATATATATCAATGTTACCTGTTATGCATAAAACAAACCTAACCAAATAAATTTGTTTACAATTGCGTCTGGCGTATATATCTCTGATTATTATTTATAGAACAAATTTTTTTTTCAACATTTATTGCTTATAACAATGTCAAATATGTTTCATGCAACTGTGCTGATATATGGCTTAAGAAACATACCTGTTATTAATCTGAGGGAAACCCCCACCCCCACCCTACCTGAGATTTACAGATTTTGTGGATCTCTCTTACACCAACTGTCTGTTGCAGAACCCTGGAACTCCTGACATCATGTCATATTTTAGTGGTTTGAGGCCACATGCGACAACATCCCATAATTCATATCCCTCTATATTAGTTACTCATTTAAATTAGTTATTAAGGTAGTCCATGTGCAAAAAGATATAGATGATTTACCGTAATTTTTGTTGGCTACAGGTATATGATCAAAATAGAAGCATATTATAAAAATTTCTGTCGTTTGAATTTTTTTTCAATACACATTTAATTTTAAATATTTTTGGAATATTATTTCAAAATCATCTGAACATGAAAAAAAAGGTTTTTACATGGCCTACCTTAAATAAAATAATGAACATCATTTTGGTTGAATGTCATGACACACACAACATGACACATCAACACTGTGACATTATTGTTTCAGAATACTTACGGGTGAACATCTTCTTTGTGCCATCCTATTTGATTCTTATCCCAGCTATTTTGCCAGCTTTCTAACTTCATTTCACTGCTTGAAGCCATGATTCTCAGGCAAGTGTACTTACTACACAGATCAACTTATTCAGTCATTGACTGTTGAGGTACCGGTATAATATCAGTTGGGAATCTCATTGGGAATTATTTATAAGGGGTTCAAAGTATTTCGCTCTATCATGTGTATGCAGTAAAAATGATTATCCGCCTAGATCAATAACACATCATGATGTGGGAACATTCATGTTGAATATCATGATATAATGACCATCATAAATAATATATGGCCACTTAAACTGCGTTGTACTGTATCATTATTTAACACAAGTCCATGCTCTGAGCGCCGTCTATTGGATGAATCAAACACTAGGTATGCAAATGAGTTCAGCATGCAAAAGTTCATGACCCCCACTAAGCCTCGTTTTCAACTCTAAGGCAATGCTGTTCAATCAAAAGAAGTAGTGAGATTTGACTAAATGGGAACAAAAATGGTGGGTTTCAGATTGAAAAACAGTGCAAATAAACACGGTTAACAGTGATTATGATTAATAAACACAAATGTGATCATTCACGGTGGATACTATAGGATTACTTTGTTATCATGACTCACAAACCGAGTCAAAGGATGTGGACTTGTTGGAATACAGATGTTCCATGGCATCTATGCTTGATTCTTCATTTTATTTTAGTAATAGGTAAGTTTATAACTTTTCTTTGCAATGAAACGAGGTGTCCTATCCATATGTTAAGTTGCAATATTGTGCATCCCATAGGAAATAACAGGGTATCATTGATTATAAATTTTTGGTTTTGTTTCTGAAAACTACAAACTCATTCAAGCATTCAAAGTGTACTGTTGACAGATTCATAAGATTGACAGTGGCTGAAGTGTAATATTTGTCAATCCAGCCATTCAGACGTACTTTACATGTTGAATTGAACTGACTGCCAGTAAAAAGTTTGGTATTAGAATTAATTGTGATAGCCTCAATATTTTTAATTTACATGGACTACAGGATAGTCCTGACCAAAGTTGTGACTCATACCTATTGTTTTTTTTTAAAATTAAATAAAAATGGGATCTTAATTTGTAATGGTTTAGGAATTAGAATAGTTTGATTAAAACTCAGTCAAAAATACATGGCAAAGAATTATGTATTACAGATTATAAATTGCAAAAATATGAATTAATCATAACAAAATTTGCTAGACTTTATGGAGACCAAAGGGCACAAGAGTAAAGCATTTGCCAAGTGGCATGATAAGTATTTAAAAAATGTGAACAAATTGAATTTTAAAAAGATATATTTGAAAGACTACTCTAGTGATCCATATATATATATACGATCTGTTCCCTTTTCGTGAATAAAATGTAATCATTTGCAAACTTGTTGGATAATCTACATGTGTAGAAATGTTCATGAAAATTCAGTTTCATTGTTGTCATGATAATTTGTGCAACCATAATCAAGTTAATGCAAAGTGGTTTACAGGTGTCACTCAATTGGTAACCTGATGTATACATTAAAGACTTGTTATTAGCCATGTCCAATGGGTTAGTGCCCCACATCAAGACAAAGGCATGTTTGCCAGTTTCCTGTTCCCTTAGTCACTTTGATCATAGCATAGCTAATTGGTGAAGTTGACATTTGTGGCCATGTAGGGAAAGACAAATGAACAAAAAAAAAACCTTCATGATCTGATAGGTTGAACTGAGCACCTACATGTACATTAATGCAAACTTTGTTACAAGTTTTTATGGTACAGTGAATCTGCAAAGCACTATCATATATTAAACTTCAGTTCAAGTGTTAAGACACGGATCTAGACATCATCAATATTCCAGGTGTACAATAAAGATGTAAATTTGTCCTCTGTTAACTATGTACGGTTTAGAATACAGAATAGTGCAAATTACATTGTAGATTCATCATTGCTCCATATATTGGTCAATGTTTTAGAGGTTTTAGTGAATGTATGAGAGAAATGTAAGTTGAAAGTTGACATTGAACCTTCAAGATGTGAGGTCAACAAGAACTGCTCTGTAATGGTCGTCACAAGAGTCAAGAATTAAGTTGAAGAGAGTAAATTGAAAACGAGGAAAGAGATACTTTAAAGTAAAGTGCGTAGAATTTAGATAACCCCTTGAAGTTGCTTTCTTCATAGCCAACACTTTGAAGAGTATATTTTAGCCACTTTCCTTTGGGTTTTCGATGAATATCCTTGTAGTAAGAGAGTGCAGTGATAGAAATTGAATGTAATGTTGCAGCGCAGAGAGTGCACAATAAGAAAATACTCAGTGTAACAGAGTTTGTGTAGTTCAATGTTTATCGTGCTCATCAGAAGGGAAATTTGTTTGGAGGTGTGGCTAAAGCTCTTTATAGATCAGAGTTTACAGAGAAGAATATGTCATCCTAACATTTATGGCTCATTCTCATAGTGTAACCAAAATCAAATAGTATTTAAAAGTAATATTTTAAGACATCTTTCAATTGGGTTACACTATACACATAGATCATCTGCTTTTAACAAATAAACGTTGTTTTGTGAAATGATGCATCACGTCATGGACATGGATGATTGGCAGTGTAGAAGCTGTTTTGACTTTATATCATTGATATATTTTAAAAGAATGAGCATACAGTTAACAATTTAAGCAATATGTAGCTGAAAGTTAAACATGATCCACTTCATGTAGTTACTTTTTGGATCTTGACTCCATGTACATGCCTCAACTTCATTGATCTCTCATGCGTTCTCAAATCCATATGCTGAGCAAAATGCATTTTGTTGAACAATTGTGTATTGAGTCGTACGTTAATCTATATCATATTGTTTCATATTGTTTCCAATTTATGAATTATTCTTTATCATTATCATTCTTTTTTGTTCACAATTTGCATTAAGTATATTAGAACCTCCAATAAAGACCACTTCTATAAAGAGACCACCTCTATAATAGGACCATGTTGTTAATAGAGTTCCAGGAACCTCTATATCAAGATCACCTCTGGAATGAGACCACTATAGCGTCTAAAGTATTCTTAATAGAGAGAGGTTCTGCTGAAAATATAATTAGAATAATTACGTACAATCATCTTATAAGGATGTATAGAAATGAAAATCTTGTAAGCAACGAAACTATCATTAAATCTCCCCGGACGAAGTCCAAAGGGGGATTTCTTGTTCATAGAAAGTTTTTTGGCCACAAACTACAAAATTAGTTTATAATAAACAGTTTAAGAAAGGTGTTTAACAGATCTGTTTACAGGGAAGATAAGATTGTATGAAAGATCTTGTTTTTTATAACGCTGCATTGACATTGATTAAACCACCAGATGGAAAAATAATTGAATTACTGACACATGTGGGCTCCGGTCCCGGAGCACCAACTGGTACCGACAGTATCGCCAGTCGTGATGCTCCTTGATATTAGCATACAGTGGTCAGTTTCAGCCTGATTACGAGGCTCGAGAATATGCTAATGCTCGTCTGGAGAGATAAAATTGCACAAGCATCAAATATTTAGGCGAGTGAGGGAACATTTCTCAATCTTTCGTAAGAGCTTGTAGCTGAGAACACACATAAGTGTTCTTAGCTGGTGTGGTGATTAGGAAACTGTTAATTGATTTTCATTATGTTCACTTATATGCAGTTAATTTGACCTACAGGCAAGTTCCACAGAATAGATATAGTGGTATGAGTATATCATAGACTGTATTCTTTAGATTGTCAGTCTTTTTAAATGTTGCTGCATTTTAATTTGCATGTCTACTACTGTTTAACTTTGAAAAAAAAACGTAGTGTTTTTGTGTATGAAGGTTATTTTTAGATGAGTTATTCTCAAATCAGCGTTTCATCCTTCGTGGGTAAGTTTGGTGGCCTAGTTTTCACCATCATAAACTTCAAAGAATTGAAGTGGCTCCAGGGATTTGTTCTGTGCAGTTCACAACTCAATGGAATGGCTCAAGTTGTAAGAAACAAAAAGTAAAACACAATCTATTGCAGACATCATTCTCTTTGATTGGTCCAACAATTGCAGATTGACAATCATAATATTTTGAGTAATCTGATACAAAAGCACACTTAGAAAAGCACATGGTATGATCTGCAGGCAGACGACTCCTGGTGGTGAGGGCAGAAAGTTGCGACTTTTGATGGTTTTCTTTATCTAATAAATCTCAAAAGTAGCATTCGACGAATGTAAATATCTGCTCTTCCGGCATTCCAACGCTGTCATTAATAACCGTTGTTACATCTTGTTGTGAGAGGATGTTTGTACTATGTGGCTGTGGCTATTGTCTCACGCTCACCTCACATTGCATGTGAACGAAAACAAAAATTTGTAGCCATTTAAAATGATTCAGCAGTGCAATTGGTTTGGCTGTTAAGACAATTCATTATAAAATCGACAGGTGTTTACAGTGAAGTGTGCAAAGTAATCACCTTTACTCTCCTTTCCGCACCAATAATATATTTGTTCTTAGGTGTAGTTTACAGGGAGATTCCTATTCCTTTATGTTGATGGTAAACAAAGGATCCGAGAATTATCTGATGATTGGGGCAACGTCTACAATTACTAGACATTTTGCTGATAGGGTGGTACTTGTTTAAAATTTAGATTAAAATGCATCTGAAAATTATTGAATCAGTTTTGGGGGTAATTGATATAACCTATGTAGCCCAAGAATGATCAGTATGGTATCATGTTGAACAAAAATGGGAATTTTTACATGATGAATGCATCTTGTTAAATTAGATGACTTGATGATCTCGCAAAGGACATTATCATATAGGTCATGTGAAAAAAAGTTGATTTCCTATCATAATGGTATGTAATCAGTGAACTTGAGGCTAAGCTTTGTTTATAAAGTCACTTATAATCTTTTAACAGTTGTTTTATACCAGATATATTCCATTTTATGTCTGCCTTTACAAGGCCCAGGTTGATAAACACCTATCGCTTACATGAGAAACTCCGCTCTTTTGGCCTCTTTTTTCATGATTTTCTTCTGTTCTCCGGTGGTATCAGGATTATGATGAAAGAAAAAACACCCAATCGACAAATTTGTACTGTGATTACTCAAGAAAGTACGTTTTAAATGGGTTAGATAGCTGAGTTATTATTGCTTGATGTATTTTATTTCCAGAATAGGAATTTTACTTCATTCATTTAATAACGCAGTGTCAGTGTTGGCCAAATCGGAAGATAGCAATATTCAAACTACTAAAGGCATTGCGTTTGAAAAATGAAAATTGATCTTCATGAACTCAATGCTCATCTCAGAATATGCTTTTTCATTAATGTATCTCCTAAAGGCTAACACTGAAATGTTTTCTACAATGAAAGTAGATAAAAGGGGAGAAGATTATATTGGACATGCTGGATGTAAATGCACAGTCACTTGGGCTCCATGCATTTTGATCTGGGACCCGAAATCAATTTCAGTATGTAGCCCACCCTTTTTATCAATGCACCCCAACCCTTTTTGGCGATAATCCTTCAGGACTCAGATGTATAACACTGTGCAAGTGACAGCTGGTCCCATTGAAAAGCCCATTGATGGATGGCATTTTGCTCTCATCCAAAAGATATGTTTAGCTAGGGATTTTCTGCTTTATTTGATCCAGCCAAGCCACCATGAAAGAGGCACTTGGCTCATCAGGCATTTTGTAAGATGCCAAAGAAATGCGTCTGTGCGTCTGCAGACTTGAATGGAATAGAATGAATTCTACAACATTTGCTATACCTGATTTCATATTTATGGTATCAATACTTTTTTAAAAGCGAATGCATGTTTCTAGTTCTGCAATTTTAATGAAAATCAGATTCCGTTTTTGGAATGTTTGGAATATATGGCGTTAGGTTTGGTCGGTCGCCAATGATAGAAATGTGTTCATTGAAATGATGTTCTCTAGACTGGGTATGATAATCATGATGATAATATGAAATAACTGTGCAACTAGTTACTTGGCATGTTTATGGCCTTCCAACTTTGGCAACGGAGAAATTCTTTCTTTTTTTTTTTTCATTCCACACAGAAAAGCACTTATCCTTAAACCATCTTCATGCAACCACAAACAAGTCGATAGATGCAATGCATGATGGAACCAGTGACCAATGGTTTCAATTAACATTCAACTGTACAAGCTGCCATGTCCATTTCACTGTATCATTAGCAGATAAAAGACAACATGGCCTTGTTTGGCCACGAGTGGTAAATAAATGCCATGCCTCCCCTCGCGCCCCACTAGATTGCCCCTGAGTCCCCCAAAGCCTAGTTGAAGGCCTGACAACATTGTCAGTGCAGGGTTAATGGCGTCTGATAGACTGTCAAGAGAATTGTCAGCACTTGCAGTGTCCTGATCCCCAGCTTTCATAAATAGTTTATTGCTGGTCTGTTTTTTGCCATAACCTTGTCATAAATATCGCATATCCACATCTGTTATGATATGTATGTGTGAAGTGAAAAAAACGAGAGATTTGTGAACAATGATATTGTGTTGACGTGGGGCTTAATCTCTTCATAGTTTTTAGCACATTTTTTACATTTCCTTCAGGTGAATACTTGCTAATAGGCTGCTGCGAAATGCTGAAAATTAGTCTACAAAAGTTATTAGTTTTCTTACAAGGAATACATTGTTTTAGCATTCTACCGATAACTTTTGCCATTTCTCCCAGACAATGGTATAATTGATGGCAGGAGAGGTGTGAATAATTGGTGATTTGCAATGGAGATTTAAGTCTCTGTATAGCATAAAAAAGCCCAGCTCCGTGTTAACCCGTATCTGCTAATAAAATGCTTGTAAGTAACGCTTGTGGTCATAATAGCATCCACAGAGTGCAATAGCTAATTTATTGCTGAATTATATAGGAGATAAATAGACTTGTAATTCAGAGAATCAGAGATAGATTTCTTTTGACATTTGCGATGACCATATTGTTTTACCTATAAATTATCTTACGGACTTAAAGCGTGTTCTCAATAACAAACGATTAAATTCAGAGGTAAATGGCTACAGTTGTGATGTATTTACGATGAGTTCAAGCGTGATGGTATTTAGATGATATCTATGCATAAAATACTGTCATGCTAAAAATTTTCTTGCTATTGAGATGGAAATAGTACAAGCAGAACTGTTTCCAGTTGCAGGACTGGCTTTTATTGCGGAGACATCGTAAGTTGATTAGGCAACATTTTAGACTGTCAGCCGAACTATGTAGGATGTAGTATTATTATGATAAACATAGATATAGTGGAGACTGACTCGTGTGACAAATGATAAATATTCAGTTTTATCATATTTGTGACTGACCACAACATTTTAGCAGTCCCCCATAAAATGACAAACGGATCTTAAGGTTTTGGGTTGCTCCAAAATTATTATGTTTCAATTTTATTGTTTATTTTTGTGTGTTTCTTTATCTTGAACGATGCAGACGTCTGCCATGATGTGTTGGCAAGTTTCTCTAAATATGCTGTCACTTTTTAGATGTTTGGAGTTCAATATTAGATTATTTTCATCCTGAGGTGATTGTACATTACGTCTAATGTAAAACTTGTGTTTATAGACGAAGTAAAGTTTCTATATGATTTTATGGGATAGAGACAGCAGGAGGCAGTACTTTTGGTGCTGAAATCAGATGTTTGATGTTGAATTTGTATGGAATTTATGAACAATGTTATGTTCTTCAAATCTTACATTGACATTTTCACATTATTGAAATATTTGATGTTTGATTTGCATGGAATTTATGAACAAAGTTATGTTCTTTAAATCTTACATTGACATTTTCACATTATTGAAATATTGAGTCGCTTCACAATGTTTCATACACCAATTTTGATGTGATTCGAAAGAACATTAAAGTAATTAATTATTGTCAATTGGTTAATATTCTGTGATCAAACACTACACTAGTAGTTCGTTTTAAAGAACATTTAAGAAATATGATCTTGAATTCTTTCTCATTCAAGCATTTCAATGTGCTTTGGCTGATTGATGAAAACATTTACAGACCACGGTAATAAATGATCTTGGAAGTTGGTCCATCATAATATTTTGAATGATAGACCAGACCCTGCACCAGATGTTTTAGTGTTTGTTTAGTTATAAATTATACGTACACAACGTCATATATCTGACAGAAATGTGTCTAGTGATTTTTGATTTTGTAATAGGTAAAATAAGTTTGGAAAGTAACTACAGAATTGTGTATAGTTCACCTATTTTTTTTCTCTTACATTCTCATTTACCATTATGTTTAAACTATAATCCTAAACATCATTTTGAACAAACTTTCTATGCCATAAACTGATTAGTTCCTTGCTTCATTAAAATCAAAAGAAAGTGATCTTGATTCCTTACATATTCCAACATTGAAGACATTCTCTTTGTGCTTAAAGTAGCCAAAATGCAGTGAAAAAACCCGTAATGCTAAATGTCTGCTGCTGGGACTGTGACACCTCTTTGGCGCCAGTAAAGCTCTATCTGGGGACGGCCTAATAAGGACATGCTGAGTTCATGCAAAGTGAGAGGAACGGCTGCCATCCCGTCTGGCGCCAGGGCGGCTGGTGCCACCGCCACTCAGTTAGCCTTAGATGACCATGTTTGTCACCACAATGACATTTGAGAGTCACTGTTGATGACGCCGGTCTGGAAATTTACAAACGATGCGTTATGAGGAGAAACGTTTATGTGCTTGGCTTTCTTTGTGCTTGCATTTTGTAAATGTAAATATGTAAATGTGGTGGTTTAAAGTCCTGATCCAAGTCTTGCTCTCACGACTTTACAATTTACACCAGGTCATTGGCACACTTAGTGATCATCAATTCATCATTTCTCGTATGCATTTTCTTAACCCTCAACTTTGTTGAAGTGTGAGTGTGAAACATATTTGTGCCATTGAACTCAATAAAGTCTGTAAATGATTGAGGGGGTAACTAACTGCTTTGCACAACAACGAATAACTGGCAATCTGGTTTGCGGCCTCGATAGTTGAAACCATTTCTCGTCTGCTGTACACACAGGGTTATAAGGCAAGTGTTTCGCCAATTAGCATTTCATGCACAAACTGATGTAACTCAGTGATGAAAATTGACAATAGGCGCTTACCATGTGGTAAACTTGTCACCTTTCATCATAAGGACCGCTTTTAACATGTAACGCTTTCACAGAACTTGGCCAGTGTAAAGAATTCTTGGCATAAAACCGCTGTTGTTTTAGTTGTAATCACCATTGACATAACAAGAGTATGTTTCTGTCTTAAGCCTCCTGATGTCTTTATGTGAATTGTCTGCGTTTTTATTAATTTTCATGTATTAATGCGTTTGATGGTGAAATATTAAGTAGGACAACTATCTTAGACAATTGGGTTATTCATTTTTCTCATGATATATAGTCCTTTTCGGTTTATACATGTACATATAAAAAGATATATTCAAAATATTCTGTTCATTTGAATAGCTGATTTTGATGCCTGTCATATGTTGTCAGTTTTAGTGATTGTTAAAACCTTGAAAATGTTGTTAACACTGGCGTTTATTCAGAAAGAGTCAAGAGTTAATAAGCAACGATTATTTCTATTGAATAAGAAGTTTTATCAGAGTCTGAGCTGGTTGATTGTGCAAAGTCGTCCTATTCAATTTCATTTATATCTTCCATCACATAAGAAATATATTTATAAACGCTTTCAAAACCCGTATTTATATTGATGTAATTCGGAAGTTCAAAAGCTTGATTTTAAAGCCAAGATGATATTTTGAATTTAGCATTCATATCGTACAACGTGAGAGACAATACATGAAGATCCACTATATTTTGTCAAGACTTAAATTTTCGTTTCAATATAAACCAAGCACATAAACAGAATAAATGCAAGGTACTTTTTGTAGAAGTCCGAGCACGTTCTTATTGTAGCATGTATTTTATAAAGGACTCTAATCAACTGCCCTGTAAGAGTCCACTTTATGGTTTTCATAACGTCCATGTTACAATTTCCCCCAATTTATAGGATGGTTTGTGCGTGAAAAGACTTTTGAGTAGGTTTCTATTATATATTTATAGGATTGTGGTGCTTAAATATTCATAGGCAAAGACTATTATGTGCTGTTACCAATGCCCCTGCTACATATAGACTTTCATGTATACTAATTTGTACCTCGATAGATTTCTCACTTTGCCAAATTTACTGTACCTGGGAATGTGAAAATTATATTCTTTGAGTGTTACAAATTCCTAGAGCAGAATATTTTGAAGAATTAGAGGCATTTCATCTTCATAACACAATAGCAATAAAGAACAATTCATGAGAGAAACTGACTTTTATTGACTGCAAAAGATCATAAATTTAGTGAAAAACTGAAAATTTGAAGGTTATCATCGTTGTAAAGACTAACATTTGTTCACCTTTTGACAAGATATCAGGCTCTTTATTATAAAGACCTGGGATAAATGGTACACATCCTGCGGTGTAAAGAATAAACCAGTTGCATGAGCAGAAGGATCGATGTATGGAAGAATGATTTTGCCTTTCTTCTCACAAATTTACTTCAACATCAGGTGAGAAGTGTTAAAGTAGCATGTAGTGTAAATCTGTTGTTTATTATGATTTTGGCATAAGGTGTACGTATATCGTCTGGTCGATAATATTTAGGTAAGGGTTTCTGTTCATTGTTCTTCAAAAAGATGAGCTTTAGTAATTTAAAGACAATTTGGGGGAAAGTCTTGTTTGGTTTGAATTATTACTGTTTAATGAACTTCTAAAACTTGATGATTTTGCTCCTCGGGGAGTAGTTTGTGACTGACACGCTGTCAACACCAGAATTACACGACGTGATGAAGGAGAAGTCAAAAGTATAGCGTTTTGCTGTGGGCTATTTTCGTGTCTTAGGTAAATGATGAATATGTTTGATGGAGAGAATTGTGACATTTTGGCTTTAGATAGTATGAGCTGGGTGATTGGCGTTTCAAATGGCAAATGGCTGATTATGACCTGATAAATAAAAGTGTGTCAGCACAATTTTCATCGGTTTTGTCCGTCTGAAGGATATTGTTCCATGTGGGAAATGACTCTTGTATATCAGTCAGTGTTTCTTAAATGTCTTTCAGTTTTTAAGAAACCAAAACAACTTGTTTTAAAATGTTTTATATATTTCTGAAAGATCAAACAATTTTGTTGTTACATAGTACCCCTCACGGAAACCTAGTAGTACTGATGTTTAGAGTGTAACATCTTCATTGGTACAGTTAAAATGATTGAACAATCTTATGAAATTGTTTAACTCAATAATAAGTTCATGCTCTTAAAGATATCTCAACACACTAAAAAATTTAAAGTAAATATTTAAAAAATTATTTAGATTCAGATAGCACTATTAAACTTGCAGTGGGATGTAAAATATTTACGTTGGGAAGTGTTTGATCTGTCGTTTCTCATATATTTGTGCATTTCTAGTTGTGATGTAATCATTACTGTACCAATACCTCTCAAGGACTTCTGCAAAGTTCTGTGTTAAAATATTGACATACTGTGATCTCACAAGCAAACAATCAGAATTAAATGATCATTTGAATATTCAAACATCTAAATGTTTAAATAGAAGTGCCAATGTCTTATGAATAAGATGGAATGCTGAATTACACCATGTAGATAACTTTTGTTTGTATGCTCATGCATTTAGTATGTGGACTACATTGCAGCGCAATGGCACATGGTATGGTATCATATAACCCATAGTTCACAGCACGATGCATGCGTAGAATTTATATTTATCGTGTGGGCTCTGTTGGTGATGGTATTGAATTGATGATTATCATTGTGTATGAAGTGACATATCTTGGCTACTTTTTGATGATCTTTATCTCATATTCAAATGAGGTTGAATTCTGAACAGCTCTGGTTGGTTAAAGAATGAATTTGACTCCGAACAGTATTAAACGCATTCAATCAATTTCTATGTTTACTTACGGAAAAAACACCAATAAGATAGCTGCACATGCAAATATAATGATTTGCTGATCAATCTTTGAATCAACCAAATATATTTTTTTAGAAAAATAGAAAAAAAGGCTATTGGTTGCTTTGAATTTTTGTTCTGCAGTTTTCCAAAGCATTCTTGGCTTATGTCTGATACATGATCTGCTATAGCTGACTAACATCCGCCTGACTCTGTATTTAGAGGGCATCCTTTTGCATGCTTAGTGGCTGCTCTCTAAGCCTATTGTCGATGAGTATTAGGTCTATCCACCCAGGTGTAAAAGTATCGATATGACTGGCGACTCTAAGTCTCAAGCACAGGCTACCCATATACATGCTTAGTGGTCCAGTAAATTAACTATACACGGTAAGTCACTAAAAATCAAGCCAAATTGTCATATATTTTACATGAGACCACACAGACATCGAGCTTATTTATTTGCCTTATTGAAATTGATAAATTGGAGACATTTTCGGTAGCTTTTGAGGTCCTGCCAGGACAGTTGCAATTTTGATTATTTGACATTTGACCAACACAAAACCACCCCATCATATCACAGTGAAGAGGATAAATATGGGAAAGTGGCAATAGAAATTCAATTAAAATGATTAAATTACTTCCATGTGATTTAACGTCAACAAAAAGAGAAATGATTGAAATTTACTTTCGAACTGGGACGTTTAAATGTGACGATTTTTAAATGGTATTGTAGCGAATTTAGCATAAATTTAGAATAAACGATAATAGATTTTACAAATGTCTAAGCTATGAAAAAAAGCTGGAAAAAGTATAATCTTTATCCAAAACGGCAAACTAATACCATTGAATCATACATGTAACATGGTTGCGATAATTAATCTTAAAAATGAATCAACAGGCCCCTCCAAAAATAGAAACAGACTGGAAAGTTGATTTTTAACACGAAATTGATGCATTTTCATTGTTTGGGAGGATGAGTGAACATCTTGCCGTAAGCTACGAGTGGCATAAAGCACAATAGGGACTGACATCATGGTATCAGCAGTTTTTTTATTCTTAATCACCACCTGCTGCATTTGATAGAGAGCGCTTTAAAAGTCGAAAGTTAACAACCATCTTTCCTTGTTCGCTTTATTGAAGTGCATGCTGCAGAGTAAATAATAGAGGCGCCAATGATCAGCGTGTCATGAAGTGTGCTCTTTAGAGAATACGGGGATGCTATAAATTCAGAATACAACCAATTGTAAAAAGGGTTAGAAGAAAAAGGGTACCGTCCATTAATAGAGAGATTGGACACATTAAAGGACATGTAGATACTTTTAAGAATGTAGCTGTGTCAATGATAATAAACTTTTCTATATACTGAGAATAATAGGTTATTCTTTGTGCTGCAAATAAGAAAAAAAAATGCATATAAATGATCAGTTTTGTATTAAATTGCAAGTTTGCTCCTGAATCTTGTATACGTGAAAGTTTCTTAATCAGGTATTATTTTATTGCAATTTAATATTTGAAATTGAAAAAAAAATCTTCTGATCAACAGTTAGCTTGCATCATGTATGTAGATGGATGTTTTTGTTGTATATGATACAAGACCCAATAGAAGAAGGTTAATGTTATCTACAATTATGAGAAACTTGATCCTGCACAACATATGTACCAGCTCTTGTGGGATTCAGATCAGGAAACAACACAAAGATCCGTACTTTGCAATAAAGTTGCCATTATCTTCGGAATATGTGGACCAAACACATGTGTCATTATGTGAACCAAAACACTGCGCAGAGGAAATCTTGTTTCTTCATCATATTTATGCCTATAATCATGAACTTATGTATGTCAGACATGAATATGCTGGCTGTTATTATCTTAGACAAGGCATTAATTTTGGGTTAGTTTTCCCAATATAGTCGCATATATATTAACCTCGAGGCGATAATTAAAATCATTCTGAAGCAATGTTAGTTTTCTACCTGTATGTTTTCCTCCCAAAAGTTTGATTTACGTGAGAAACTTATTGTAAGGGGAAAGTAAAAAGAAATGAATATAGCAATACATTTAACTTTGAAATAGAATTCAAATAGTCAACATAGTTCAATAACTTGTCTACATTCAAGACTAAACTACCAAGCAAGAGCAATAATTAAAAAACAATGTCAGTTAGATCACATTAAATCACATACAGGGTGAACGGGCTACAATCATCCATAGACGGTAAATGGACTGATTTGTTGTTTTGCTGCGGGTGTGATGATGAAGACAAAGAGACCAGAATCCTCATTGTTATGGAAATGATTCGCCATCTGCTGTATGTTGTGCAGTTTCCTCATCGCGAGCAAATCTCCGAGTACTACCAAAAATGGGATTTAAATCATGCAATTCCGTGATTTGGATCATTTTATGTTCTTTTTATTGACCACTGAAAGCTTCGATTCGGTGAAATAATCACACTGCAAGTTTCATTAGTGAAATGTCGCTATTGTGAAAAACAAAGACGTAGTTTATTGGAAATAACTGTTATTTAGGTGTCTCGATTATTCCATTGTGGCAGTAGATAAATGTTATTACGACCACCAAAGCCTCTGTTCACTGTCACCAATGGTAGCTATAATTGTGAAATATTGTGGTGCAGAGACAATTGCCATCCAAGGCTGCTCATTCTTTGAGGAAACCTGTAATTAATATTGCTCAGTCGATGTTTTTTTAGATGGCTGAATTTAAAGACCTTGAATTGCTGCTCGTCACTTGTCTTGAATATGCGCGAAAAGAAATTATAATGTGTTTGTGGTTGAAATTTGATTCAACTACATTCTGACTTTTTTCAATATCATGAGCAGTTTTACACCTTTTTGTTTTTAAAGAGAAAAGCATTTTCCTCGGAAAGCTGTTAGTTGGCATGTCTGTATGCGTAGTTGACGTGACAGGAAAAACGTTCTGTAAGCATGTTAACTTCAGTTTCCAAGTTTTATCTGTGAAGTGAAATGAAGCATGATAATATTTGAATGGCAGTGACTTTGTAGTAAACAGAAAGTATCAATTTTTCTGACACTAAATCTAAATTTCTAAACCTATAAAGTATAACACACGCGATCTTTGACTATCAACTGATTTTTATCATGTGATTTTAAAAGGTATGTTGAAAATTGTTTCATAACTTTACACTCAGCGTCCAAGTTACATTGACCAGGCTGCTGAAGATTTAAGATGTCAATGTATATGCAAATGGTTCCTCACTGTTTACTGAACACTTTATTCCAAATATATTACAATGATCCAGGAAATTAAGTCATATATCAGTAGCCCTGAATCCATTAGATATTGTCATAAGTAGAAGTTCAACGTCTGGGATGTCTATAGACCTTATTGTAGGTGTTCTAATCCCTAGTCATTCATTATATAGGCTTATTATATACATGATTGATTAAATTTATAGAAAGTATCCTGAATCCTAAATTTGTGAGCATCTTTCCTTTGGCTTTAGTAGTCATTATTCATCTATTAGTGAACTCCACCTTGCCACGGGGAAACATTGTTTCTGTTTGCCGAGGCCATAAGCATTGTCTCTAATGTAAATTCTTCATTTCAATCATTTCTTGCATATTTGTCCATGCCCGATAATGATTAATAGATACTGTAGAAGAAACAAATTTGTATTAGTACTGTACAAGGTCTGTCCATGTTTTGATCTTCACGCGGTCGATTCTGTACAACCTTACATTTTTTGTTTAAAAATGAAATAAAATGTTCTGAAACTTCTTGACTCTAAAAATAAGAATGTATCTAGAAAGATTATATAATGAATTTAGAATGTTATTTCTTCCAACTATCTTCTGCACATTCTGTTACCTTATCATTCAAGAGGCTTATACCAAACAGTGAGTAGCGTTCTGCTGCTCTGAGGGAAAATAGCAGGAAATTGAAGCACCTTGCATGGCGCATGTGATTCTATGAGGGTCATAAATCCTTTGTTATCACAGAATAGAGGGTTATCTCAAACAAATAATCAGGGAAACCACCTTTTTCTGTTTACTGCACTCAGGGTTAAGGCTAGTATCACGTGCTGACATGGTAGTTTGATATGCAAATTCTAAATTGACTCATTTCTCTGGAATTTTTAAGAATGTGATAGGTCATTGTCGGATGACGGGAATCTCATCTATCCGGCACATAAATATATCCACTGGTTCAATATATCCTGGCTGTGAATTGAGCTTTGCCTTTTAATTTTTATACTTTAGTCACAAATAAAATCAATAACCTATACAGTAGAACCTCCAACTAAAACCACTTCTATAATAAGACCACTTTTTTCACGGTCCAAAACCTTCACAAACTATTAAAATGGGCCTCTGCACAGAGATCACCTCTCTATCGAGACCACGTAACACTGGTCTCAAAGGTGGTCCTAACAGAAGGGTTCTACTGTTTTTCTTACTTCTGATGTAGCTGAAGGAAACATTTTCAGACATTCTGATGGGCTGAGCACAGAATAATTAAACTAATCTGTGGGCTGACACTGTGACTACTGTTATCCACAAAAATTCGGCTTTTGGTATGAGGGATTATTTTTGATAACTTGTGATTTGAATAAAAAGGTAGACTAGCAAGGCAATGGGTTAAAAACAAAAAAATAACTACTTAAAAATAGATTAAGATTCTTGCACATTGTAAAACTATGAATGTTATCAGAACAAATATACAAGATCGGCAAACGATTGTTCAAAAAACTACTTAATCGAAAAAACCTACTTGATGTTGTCTGCTGGACGAATGATGTAGTCAGTTGAAGCTGAGTGCTTGAAAGACCATTAACCATAAAAATATAAAGTGGGGATGTTTCTGTGACTGAAGCTGTGTGTTATCAAGTCATCTGGTATTTAGAACCAGGTGTTCAAATAATTGTTAGAAAATATCTTCGGCACTTGATTTTCGTCTTGTCTCAAGTGGTATCCATGTGGTGATATATGCAGTTGTATTGTGTACATGGCCTCACATCGAGGAATCATTTGGCTGCCTATTGTTCTAAAGATGTCTCTTTATTGATAAATCAGATTCTTCAGCCTTATTAAGATGGATAAGATACTAATCGTCAATGTAACTGGTGGCAATCTACATCACAGATCCTATCATACAATGTGATAAAAAAATATTTGTAATCGAAACAAACAAAATCATGTCCTTCAAATATTGTCACTGTTGTGTATACATATTATTTCATAAACGTGTTGGAATTAGCAAGCAATACAAATTGACTTATAAAATATGAATGTGGTACACCATAGATTATTATTGTACTCAATTAGTTTCTCCCATCACTTCCGTTATAGTGCGTGAAGTTTGATGGCACTATAATTGACGAGTGCGTTTGCAAGGATAAGCAATTAAGCACTTGGCGCCTTGGTGTCTCTGGGCTCTGGGGCATACCTAATATGGCGAACGGGGTCCATGAATGATTCAAATTAGTGTTTTGTCATTGGCATTAAACCTAGTATTCTCCTGTCCTCCGGCTTTGAAGGTTTTTATGTACAAAGTTATGCATGAGCTTTTCCCAATTTGTATTACAGACATGTCTGTAGCAAGCCAAAATGTTTTTATTTCTTTTGCCAATGCAAGGACGCAGAGTCAGTCTGTATGGACCTTTGTACTGTTTTGTTTTTTCTATTTTATATGGCTGTCCTGCTTATTTTCAAGTGAAAATATTTTGTCATGATGCTTTATAAAGTTTACAGTGGATTCACTACATAAAATGAAAAATATCAAGCGAGTCATTCAAGTTGACCTAATCGTTTGGGTCGTGTCAAATGTAGAATTTCAGAAGTTGTAAATAACATCCTCTTAATGTTTCAAAACATATAATTTATGTTTTTAAGGATAAAACTAGCTTTTCTAGCTGCTCTATGTCAATATTCTATACAGTTTCCCAGCGTGGTCATGACAGAGGGTCTTGTATTGTCAGCATGCTTTAGTCTAGGTGTTTTTGTTTTGAAAACACAATGATTGATTTGGCGTAACATACAGTAGAACCTCCAATTACGACCACCTCTATATTAAGACCACTTTTCACAGTCCCCAACCTTCATAAAGCTGCCAAAACGAACCTCTGTACAGAGACCACCTCTATAATAAGACCACTCTTCCTGGTCCCAAACCTTAAGGCTGCCAAAATGAGCCTCTGTTTAAAGACCACCTCGCTATTGAAAACACCTAACACTGGCCCAAATGTGGTCCTAATAGAGAGGTTCTACTGTACTCTATATTTAAAAAGGTTTCATACCGTGTTAGAAAGAGTGAACGGGAGGTCTGTTTATTGAAACATACCAGTTTGCCATCTACTGTTGAGTGCTAAATTGTTGTTTGATAAACATTGGTTTTGTTTATTCACAGATTACATAACAATTATGGGGAATGTGATATATTGAGGGACAATATTTGAGAGCTGCTCTGTGGATCATTCACATCAACAAGAAGTTTAATAAATTCAGTCGCTAACCGGATATGCAAGATGCTTCAGATCCGTTTGATAGCAAATTTAAAAAGAAATTTTATTCCACCCAATTCTCCAGCTCGAGATGAGAACAAGCAACTACTTATCAGCAAACATCAACTTTAACGACTCGGACACAACTTTATCGCAGGTTTAATATCAAATGTCTGAATTGGGAAATCTTCAACTGATCAGTCTCAGTGATGAGAATTGATGGGCATTAGATAGAAAACATTTGAAACTGCACAAAATCTTGCCGTTTCTGGTCTATGCAATTTCGGTCGAACTCATGATAACGGGAAAAGTCCAGAATCACAGAGGATGACATTTTCTCTCTATTACATGCAGTAAATACACGTTTGTGTGCTGTTAGTGTGCATACACACCATGGATCAATAGTATACGAGTCCTATATACAGCGTAATGAATCTGGGATGGGCAGATGTAACAAATCCCTGGAGCTGTCTAATAGGGTGAGGCATTGGTCAAGATGAAGCCAAAGATAGCCGCTTTAGGGTTGATTGCCGATGCATTTTATTGTGGCTTGGCTGGGTATTTGCGGGGTTTTCTGAGTGAATATTTGCAGTGTTTTTTGGTCTCTTATTCACATTCAATGCATTTTATGAATTTGTGTGCGGGTGTTTAGTATTTTTATATGATTATTTTGTATTTTTAAAAATATCAAATAATTTATGTTTATTTTACGAATTTGTGCAGGTATTTAGTATTTTTATATGATTATTTTGTATTTTTAACAATATCAAATATTGTATTAGCTTAAGTTTTATTGGAACATTGTTAACGCTACAGTGAAATATCCCACATGTGTTTGAGTGACATTTTCCTTAAATGATAAGCAATTTTTGAATTAAAACGATGGTCGTTTACGCACAATCAAAATTGGGACGATTGCTGACAATAGCCTAATTATGTTAAATGTTTGTGTATTCATATCATCATTAAGTATCATTATAGTAAATTTATAAACATTTGAGAATCATTATCGTAAATGCTTAAGCCGCAGATTTATAACCTAAACGGTTTTGTGATCGCTTTGTTTGTTTTTATAATCCAAGCTTGATGCAAGGAGTTTGTTTGATAAAACTGCCATTTATAAAAGCTTTGTAAAACATTGTCTTAAAGAAATAACAAAATTGTATTATAAATATAGACGCAAGAAAAAAAAATCTATCCATACATCTCATTGTAAAACATTGTCTTAAAGAAATAACAAAATTATATGATAAATATAGACGCAAGAAGAAAAATCTATACATACATCTCATTGTAAAATTTTGTGTTAAGAAATAACAAAATTATATTATGAATATAGACACAAGAAGAAAAATCTATGCAATCATCTCATCCAGTGTTTGGAGTTTGCTGTAAAAATCTCGGAGTCCCACCACTATATGTTCATCCAATCCCATCCGACCACTATGCTCACTCATCTTTACCAAATGGCATTAATTTGAATGCATTGAAGATTGAAGTTGCCACAAAAGGGGTTATTGCTGACAACAATGAATACAATACTTCAAAACCTCCGCGTTTGTAAATGATATCGGAAACAGAAGAATCTTGCATTGATTTATCAAGAAATTTAGTTATTAGATTGACGGTTTCGTATTCATACCCTTTGTCTATTCACATCCCCCATGGAACTAAATTTGTGTATTTAAGATTATTTATGTTAATGTGATCTCAAGTTCTATCTCGTGTGCATTTATTGCAAAAACGTGTTAGTCATGCACATTGCAGATTCAATAAAACTGGCCTTGCCTTTTCATTGGGCCAAAATGGGGTAAATAGTATAGGTTTTTTGTAACTCTATCTTCTACGCCTTATCTCAACACCTAGATTATATGCATTCTGAAAGGTCATTCACTGTTTTTTCCCTGCAATGAATGCAATGAAGTTAGGTTTGCCACAGGCGTTGGTGTCAGGAATCTAATCTGGTGATAAACTCGTAAGCCACATGTGTCCGTGGGATATTGCCTGAGGTGGGTAACCTTAGTATCATTATGATCCCTGCATGCCATATTTAGGAATACTGTATTCGTTCTAATAAGCGCACAGTGCGCTTACAAAAACCAAATTTCAGCAAAAAAAAAAAAAAAAATAAGCGCATCCCAACAATTTTTCGGGTTCTGAACTTTCATGCATTTTTTCTCACCTTTGACCCGACAAAACATTATAACACAACGCACCCGGATGGTTATGCGGTTATCCGAATACGGAATAATACCGGTGTGTTATAGTCTTACAATATGGCGCCGGTAAAAAGAGTAAGATTTGTATAATGTTTAATCTGCATTAACAGGGGGTGTGCTTAATGGGGCAGGTGCGCTTATAAGAACGAATACGATAAATGAGAAAATAGTGGTAAAAATTTTGCATAGGAAAACATGTTCAAAATGAGACTAATTACCACAGGCGCATGTTGCATGCTCAACTTCACTCAGGCTTATGGTGTCCATGTTTCATGCAGTATTATTTATTTATGCTCGACGCTAATGAGTGGATTTAGCAGTCATCATAATAAAGGGATGCTCTAAGGTCTTGACATGCCACATAGTTTACTATCATTGGCTTGTAGGAACCAGCAGCATTTGTGTGCACAGGAATATACACGTCGTTGATAACGTATCACACAAATGAATACATGTTGCTATAAGAATATTGTTTTGTTAAGACATAAGTTGTTGTTCTGTGTCAGGTATATTTTGCCAATGGAAAAATGGGTATCAAATAATCGTTTTGAAGAGATTCTTCCGTGATTTCTTTTTATCTAGATTTGTTAAGTTTATCTTCAACCTGCTGAATTTGTCTGAGACTATGCGTCTTCAAAACATTGTAAAATTGACCGGTAATTGTTCAACAGTATTTTTCAGCCATATTAAACCAAAATGACCACAAACCACCACCATGTGCTCTATCTATATAATAACCCCAACGCAGCCGATTTGTCATAGTACTTCAAATTCATTCAATTAATGCCATTGTCTTGCTGATTTCTGACAAACCCGGTTTGCTCTTGGTGTGACTGAAGCCAGTGGCTTGCTCAATTCATCAGGGTCAAGTGACCCTCGTTGTTTGTGATCGGCTGCCAGCAGAAGGGTCACTAGTGAATAGGGTGTCAATGAGTACTCATTTCTAGGGGCATCATTAGCCTGCAAAGCTGTTGTGCTTCATTTGGATGAGGCAGGATTGGCCGCGTCTGACTTTTATTGCATTTTGAACGGTTTTTTGTGCGGGTGTTAGTCAGAGAAATGTAAAATGACAAATTCGGTGTGTCACAGTATTTGTATGTATAGCTTTTTGTCATCTGCAGTACAGGAGCAATGAGCTGTATGCTCCCCAGGGAGTTGAGAAAGATACAGCGTGATTAGAATGCCAATGACCTGGTGTAGATGTAAAGTTGCTAAAAAAACAAAAACGGCAACACTGTTCATTATGACTGTAGATAAGCACTTTTAACCACATTTGTTTTGTTCTTTTCATATGATTATTTTATTTTAGACACCATGAGAAATACTGGTAAAGAATATTGGGAATGGGAAAAAAACTAAAAAACATTTTTCATAGTACTCTTCATGCAATGAGAGAAGCTGCAGATGGTGAAGCCAGATTAAATTGGATAGGAAAGATGCTAAAACTGAAAAGAATGGAATGAGTCATTAGCGCACTGGTGCCAGTGAGTCTATGCTGTGGCGACATCAGCTTGTTCGGCTTGATTATTGATATTACCTGACTCAGTCTCTTTCACAGCCAAAATCTCATTTTGCCCAATGCCATAAATCTATTTACCAGGTGTTTGCAATGAGCTATTTTTTCCTGGAAATTTAACCCTTAGAATAATGCAACAAACTGTTCACGTCTGCTCTAGCCTTCATTGTTCTGGCAGCAACAACGATATTGTTCATTTCATGGCTAGACAAGCTGTGTATTCACGGATGGGTAATTTATGTTTTGAGATCAGATAACCAACCAGTTATAAGCATTGTTGAAAGCATGACACATATCTTTTTACAGTATTGGAGTATTGATGAATGACGCAACGTTTTTATTTTAAAGTTCCGGAAAACCATTATTACTGTAGCGTGCATTGCAATATTGTCTGACGTCGATTCTTTTTGTCCCATTCGCAATCAATGCGCATGTACCATATGCATTTCCGTCAATAAATGCATGAACAAATGTTTCATGTACGTCATGATAATTTCGGTACATGCATATTGATATATTCGTTTGCACGTGTATAAAAAATATCTGAATTTTAGATTATAACATGGTCTTTAAACATAGAATCAAAATTATTTATAACCAGTTATTATATCTGCAGATTGTTGTTTTGTTTAGAAATTGTCTATATTTGTAAAATGTGTATAGTAATGGCTAGAATTACAAATTTCAGAATGCATTTTTTTATTCTTCAGTAGTTGAAGTTTTATGGATATTTCCTTGTAAATTGCTTATTATATTAATCATGCATTCAGTTTGAACAAAATGTGTATCTATTTGTCAGTGCATATGAAATTTGATTTAAAAATTTAACTAGTTCTTTCAATAAAAATGTTCACATATAGATTCAAAATACTGTCAAAAAGAAAACTCATCCAAGAATATTACTTTTTTTGTGTGTGTGTTTTTACTGTTGACTATGTTGGTGATAATGTCAATAAATGTCAATAAATCATAGAAATATGGCTGACGATCCATAGTATGTTTGCTAATGAGAAGATGCTTAATTGGAAGAACGAATTCCAGGCGTGAGAACGACCAAACAGTGTAGGGTTGATGGGTTGACGAACATTAAATCTAGATCAGTGTATTATTTCAATGGCTCCTGGGAACAGGATGCCTGTCCTCTGATATAAATATCAAGTATCAAGTTATCTGAATAGACTTGAAAATCCCCGTATAAATATTTAAAAATGAAAGCTATTTTTTGGTTGGTAAAAAATGCAATGCTTCTATCAACGTCTTCAACAATTTCTCAACATTTTGATTATTTTTCAACAAGAACAATCATGATCATAAATTGTCATAAATGGAAGAATTTTAAAAGTACCCTCTTGAGTGGTCACAGTTAACATTCTTGCTTGGATACCAGTGATAAGTGCCAATTTTACATCCACCTATGATAGATCATTAGCATGATTGTTCTAAGAAACCACGGCGATTATGCGGTTACCTACAATTAATTGTCGTCTGCTCCTGAGCACAAAGAATGGCCGCCCCACCAGGTGATCAGCAGCTGTCATGGTCGTGCAGAACGCATCCACTCAATCTTGTCTTGTCACTCAACAAATTTTAGGCACCATTTGCTGTGGTCTGTTTTATTTATCCTGCATTCTCCTTGCCAGAGACGTTCTCTTCATTCAAGCGTAGTTTGAAGTGGTTGGTTTTAAATCTTGCAAGGAAAGAAAAAACTCACATAATTTCTCTGTACTTGTACTATAGCGTACATTAATTCTTCCTTATTAGCGGAGACTGTGTTGTATAAACACAAAATATATTCTTGTCTCTTTGGTACAATTTATTCAATAGTATGAAAGAAAAAATGTTACTGTCAACTTTAAGAGTTAAGATTAGTGATAACAATATCATAAACCTCTTCAGTCTTTTAAAGGAAAAACAACAATAACAACAACAACAAGTAACTTCCATGTACCTGTAGATGCGATGCGTAGATGAATAGATGGCCGTTTAAATGACAAAAGTGGGTTACTAAATGATTGATATCTAGTGATTGATGGTGGCCATTAATGGTAGTCTGATGTAGCCTGTCATGCTGTCAATGCATAATGTATAACATCATTGTTAAAAGTGAAGATTTATAACCCTTAATCGTTTTTTAGGTCTTATTCAGGGTAAAAGCCAAGGTGATGTTGATAAACCATCTTAATTGATGTGATAAAGACTGCCGATCAATGCTCAATTCTTGTCCACGTAGAAGAGTATAGGAGAAACAATATGAGATATCACTGCAATATTATTGAGCAAATAGATATAAATCAGACATTGAGGCAGTGCGCTGTTGACTTTATGCACATTTATCTCTTATATGCCCTCAGAGATTTGACTAATGTGCTAGGAAATGTGAGGACATGAAGTGGGGTTCGCACTAGATTAAATTGTATGTAATAAATGGGCCAATAGAACTGACCTCAGTGGTAACATTTCAGTGCTCAGTGGTCAAAATGAATGATTCATATTGTGGTAGTGTAAGTAAAGGTTACCGTTTTCTGATTGATGTAGGTGAGATTATGTATTAAATGTGTAAGATGTTGCTTCTATAGATATGAATACTTTGCCTATGGAAAGCAGATGACTGAAGATACTACTGTTATCTTGAGAAACAAAACGTCTTGAAGCTAAGCTAAAAGCAATCATTGTAACAAGTGTGCTTACTTTATGTTTTAAGTCTTTAACTATGACTTTAGGAATGCCGAAGTATGTGCACTTGTTTTCTGTTTGAAAAGTTGGAAGTAGCGTGTTAACAGCCCGAAGCAAAGTTTCAATTAACTTGTCAGGTGGTCATCTTAAGTATGAGTAGGACAATGATAACATTGAATAATGTTTTTCAACTCAGGACTATTTTAATCATGGCCATTGTCTAAGCCCACAGGTGTCTTCCATGCGTGAATAAAATGACCCCAGTGTCAGTGGTTAATTAATACCACCTGTGTGCATTTTCTTGATTCTTTAAAATCTATATCAGTGATTCAGTGGTTAAATTCTGGTCATTCTCCTTTGTATGAAACAGGACGTTGAATTGCACAACTCTGCTGAATTAATACATTTCAAAACCTTGGATAGATGATAATTATTTCCCTGGTATAAGCAGTCATTTTGAAATCAATCAGAAGGAAAACAAAATTAAGATTTGAGAAAGGTGGAAAGAGACAATTGGTAAAATAGAAAGCAATAGGAAAGAAAATGATGTTTTATAAACGACTCGTGTGTAAACCGGATCAACTGTATTCGTTATCTGCAATATTTGTGATAGTAACTCAGGCATGCCAGGCCGTGATAGGTAATACATTTTGTCGAAAGATGCATGTGTTCATCTGGATAGTTTTATGATGAAAAATGTTCCATGTTCTATATTAAGGTTCGAAATCGTATATCATCACAATATAGGTGTTCATTAAATTTATACTATAGAACAATCATATAAAGTATTACTGATATTATACTTTGGCTGAATGGGAATTGCATAAAAGAGAATGTGAACCATTTTCTTAGAAATAAATGCCTTTACTGAAGTGTGGTGATTCACTGAAAATCCCTTGTTGAAATTCATTGTGTATGTAGTCTGCTAATACTGGAGAATGAGTTTTGTAAATTGTAAAAAAGTATACTGACACACCCCAACAGGTCTCCTTATCTACTGACTCTTCATCTCTCTCTGGAAACAAATCCTCCTAAAGATGAAAAATTCTGACAGTGTTTCCTGATAATTACGCTGCTGTGAATAATATATAGGGGAGAAAAGCTAGATGGCACAAAATGTACATTTTGCATTCGCTGACATTGTAACACCCATAATAGTGTCATTTATGTAATGGAATATCGCCTTTATGTGTTTCCAGATAAAAGACGCGTTATTCCAAGTTAAAAAATCAACTTACTTCTTTGTTACTTTCTCAAGATACACTACTCAAAATTACTATTCTAACTCAAATGCATCGTGGGTTTCATGGCTTTCCCATTCACACAAAGTCCGATGTTCATGGTATAACCTGTGGGCCAACTGAGCTCCTTTTACTGGCAGTTATGTTTGATTCACGGCTGAACTTATTTCGCTTCTGTTTTTTTAATTGGTCGAGAGCTTCCAAATCAGTCAGCATTATTGGTGCTTTTGAATAAGGGCTTATTTTCAATAAGTAATAGATAAGATGACTCAAACAGTAATTGTTGTCTTCCAGTGTCCGCGTCCACCCCGTCCTTCCCGGAGCTGCGCTTCACGTCTGAGCCGTCTGATGTGGTGGTTGCGCGCGGCGCGCCCGTGTTACTCAACTGCTCGGCGCAGCACAGCGGCGCGGCGCCCAGCATGGCCTGGGTGCAGGAGGGAATCCCACTCAACACAGAGGGAGACAGCAGGAGGTACGTGTTTTTTAAATCTCCCCCGTTCTGGATGGAGATTTCTAGCTTTGCTTCTTTCGGCGTCTGTCCGTCCGAAATAAACAGCCTCATAACTCAAAAACTCTTTGAACTATTGCTTTGCAAATTGAATATGTTTTGTTTGAGGAAAAAAGTACCTCTCAAAAATTTTTGTTTGTACTTTGGACTACTTTTGATGAACTTATGAGCATTTGGTGTAAATACCTTAACACTCTACCGGGAGAAGTATTTGACCTATAATATCACCAAACGTCATATTTAGCTTCATTGTACTACTCTCCAAAGCTGATTAAATTTTGGTGTACTTTGGCCTACTTTTTTGATGAAGTTACGATGTGTTTTTGATTATTCTTCAAATTGGATAGAGATATGAATTGCATCCACAAAAGAGCTTGCTTAGGAAAGTTGTTATGAAAGTTATCGTTTTTTTTTTATCAAAATAACTAGATGAAAAAAAATATTTGAAGAGGTATGTTTAAGGTATTATGGAAATGGGTAATGTGATATAAAACATGAAATGAAATTGTTTCAAAACTTCGATTTTATTCTGTACTAGGTACCAGCTGGGGAACGGTTCCATGTACTTTGAGTCTGTGGAGCACACGCGCACAAGCCGGACGAGGGGGAGTACCAGTGTGTGGCGTCAGTACCCCAACTGGGTACTATAGTCAGCAGAAAGGCAGTTTTAACTGTAGCATGTAAGTTGTAAAATATATTTCACAGATAGTGATGATTTTTTTAATACCACCAATAATTGTGAATGATATTTATAGTTGTGGTCATCATTTGCTTTATGAAAATATTTTTCTAAACAAGTATAATGAATACCTTTTTGACTAATATACTGTAAAACTAGAAATTTTTGCGCACGATTTAATTTGCGAATTTCGTGAGTAAAACGCAAACTTAAAAATCTCAATATTAAATAGTCACAAAATGATTTATAGATGAAAATCGCAAAATTTAATAGCCACAAAATATTCTAGTTTTACAGTAATTGCCACACAGTATATACTATAATTATAGAAAATAAACAAATATTTCGTAAATTAAACATTAACGCTGATTTTTGTTTTTTTTCCAGATTTGAAGTCTTTCAGTGCTGAGCCCGTGAGCATATCAGTTTACCTCGGCGACACGGCCATGTTTGACTGCCAGGCGGAAGGCTCGCCCACCCCGGAAGTGCGGTGGTACAAAGACGATGTGGAAATCGCCAAAGACAATTCCAATTATATATTTCATTTGGACGGAGTGTTAGAGATCACGAGTGTTCAGTTCAGTGACTTGGGACGGTATAAATGTAAAGTTGAGAATGTGGAGCGATCGCGAACGAGTGACAGTGCGTCGCTAACACAGGAGAGTGACGTCTGTGAGTATTGAGCATCTTACAGATATAGAATATACAGTAGAACCTCTCTATTAGGACCACCTTTGGGATGACCAGTGTTAGGTGGTCTCAATAGAGAGGTGGTCTCTATACAGAGGTTCATTTTGGTAGCTTTATGAAGATTTGGGACCATGAAAAGTGGTCTTATTAGAGAGGTGGTCTCAATAGAGAGGTGGTCTCAATAGAGAGGTGGTCTCAATAGAGAGGTGGTCTTAGTTGGAGGTTCTACTGTATGTGTTTCAATTAAGTTACCACTGGATTTTCTGCATATGCATACGTGAATGGATAGATACCACGTTGTCAAGGAAAAAATATTTCATCGATAATAGCATTGAAGGCTGTCTTTGCTATGATTCAAGGTCGTTTAAATGTCTGTCTCGTCAGCAATTGTTACCTACTATTAGATATTACGTCTTCTCCGGTGTAAGTTTTACAACATGCCACCTTCACATTCGATGCCGCGTGATGTTGTTACTATAGCGATGATGGCTTCAATTTTGTGGAGATGAGCAGCAGAAAGCGGAGCAGTGATCGCTGATGGGTGAACGGCGTCTGCTGTTCATTGTCGTCACTTTATCTCATAGAAACGTTTCCGTAATTCTAGTTATTATGTAGTAAACAATATCAGGCCTAGTTTGAATGAGTATTTAAGAGTGACAGCACAATAGAGTTTAGTTACATTTTTATAGAAATAGTTTTTTAATGAATTTGATATGTGTGTTAAAAGTGAATAGGAATATAGTGAGTGTAGAAATAGAAATCAATTTGTAGGTTGTATTCCTATTGATAATCTTAGAATGAAATGAATGTAGCTGTTTTGGATGTTTAAATTTATTGATTGAAAACTTTTCATTTAGGTCTTTTTTTTATTAACAGACAAATATTTCATGGATATTAATTTACATGTAGCATTTGTGAAGCCTAGTCCACGAGTCAATATTGTGTCAATGAATTCAATTTACTCAAATTATGTATACAGTAATTTTATGATTTGGTAGTATTGGGGTAGTAATATACAATTAAACTTTGAATCATCCCGAAAGGAAAATCCTTGGAAAGAAGCAAATCTAATGTTTAGTTCGACTTGAAGTCTAATATTTATCTTCATTTTGAGGTTTTTGAATACAATAGTCACAAGTTGTGTCAATAATGTAGGCTCATTCTATGACACAAGAAAACGAAACTAATTCATTTGACAAGCAATGACTTGTGGTCCGGCTTTCTAATCCTGTGCAAATGTGTCACTTTTCAGCGAGTTATTTTCATTTTCTCATACCAAGATGACATGGTGTCTTTTCAGCATTATATGAAGGTGTAGCACCTCGGTTCGTTCTTGTGCCAAAAGACCGAGTGTCGTTAGAGGGCAGCATCGTCGTCCTGAACTGCGGAGCGAATGGGAGAGACAACAACGGCAGCCCGCCGACAATCACATGGCTCAAGGATGGCGTCACCATTGACATGGAGTACGTATTTTGTCATATTCACCAATGTACCTTGTTAAAGTTACAATACGCTATGCGTTCGTTATTTGCACAAAATTTATCATCTTATAACTATTCTTATTAGTTTGTCATATGTAATTATTTTTGCTCTCGTGCAATTTCTATACACTGCTAAAATGTACTTTCAATTCTGGCAAATTCAAAAATCAAAGTTGAATTTCATTCAAATTGTTTTATTTGTTTTATCATCTTACAAAGATCCTTCTCTAGACATAGGTAAAAATAAAATATTATTTAAAATAATAATGATACAGGATGAAACCAAATCAAAAATGTTCATTTGAGTGCATCAATCAAACAATATTTCATAGTTCCAAACTTTATACATGTATATAGACACCGTTGCAATGTAAATAATAATGCCAATTTATTGTTATTTATTGATGAAATCACAATCATAAATGACATTTAGTGATCGAATAAGTAATTTACAAGAAACATATCTGGTTTTTTTATAGTTACAAAAAATATACATGTATTATATGGTTACCTATATTAAATAATAATGATTTTAGGTTAATGATCAATAAGTCTGGCAAAGACCTGGCGTGAATAAAGAAGATTTCAAAATCCGAATATCATCATCTGATAGTAAATCTTTTCAAAAGACACCATAATGTACCAAATGATACATTAGTTGTATATTTGAAGATAGGTGCTCTATACATCATCTTTAAAATAATTATTTCTTGAATTTTTTTCAATGAAAGACCCCGTTATATAAAGACGTAGTAAAAGTAAATGAACATCATCTGCCAGTAAATCTTCCAACGACACCGCTGTAATGTAAACAACTGCCCTGTGTTCCAGTGAGGAGGGCTCTCTGCTCTATTCGGGGGACCGGGGCAGTCTGCGTCGACAACGTGAAGCAGGCCAGGGTTGGGTATATACATGCCGCGCCGCGCAACATGGAGGACTCCATCGATGCCGGCGTCAGTCACAGTCCATGGTATGTATATCTGTCTGATTTTGATCATTAACCTATCAAGATTGTCTGTAACAGAAGGTCATAGGTTTGATATCTGTCTGATTTTGGTCATTAATCTAGGTGTTGAGCAAGGCCCATCCCATTTAAAGCGATTGCACAAATTTGTGATCGTAGGACTCACAGCACCAGTCTAAATGTCTCAGGTCATTGGATGAAATTCTTCTATGATAGTTAAACTGCAGTGTAATTAGCATTGTCAGTCTAATACAAGCATTCTATTGATGCTGAAGCATTTATGACAAATGATCAATTGATGATCTCTGTCTGGTTTGATCTGGTATTCTATCAATTCTAAGTCACTGTTCTGCCAAAACTTACCACTGTATTGACAAGACAATGTATACATTGACATTTATATTTATATTTACATTTTATATGATATCTGTCTGATTTTGCATATACAGTTATTCTATTCTATCACGATTGTCGACATTATTCAAACAATGAACATTTAATAATGTTTGTAATCTTATTATGTTTAGGCAGACATGTTAAGCCATTCTTATTTCTTACTTCTGTAAAAGTTATTTTGTTCAAACATATATTTCACTGTTGTAACCTCTTCATAGTAGAGATTATGTATTTAGGATAACAGTATGTGCGATTATAATTCTATGTCTTGTAGAATATTTAAAAACCCAATGTTTAATTTTTCAGTCCCTCCGCGATTCGTCCAACGACCTCAAAATGTCGCTGCTCAACTAAAAAGTGAGGCGCAGTTCGACTGTGAAGTCGTCGGCGTTCCCAAACCAAATATCGTCTGGCTCAAAAACGGAGATCTCTTTACACCGAGTGACTACTTTCAAATCATTGACGGAAGAAACCTGAGAATACTTGGCTGTTAGAATCCGATGCCGGGATCTACCAGTGTATGGCGGAAAACGATGTGGGGGAACATTCAAGTCAGTGCTCAGTTGATCATCACCCAGCCAGGTAATTCTATTAGAGAGAAGCGGGTTGTTTTGGTAAACGATGGCTTGAAAGATAGAATCGCGTCATTGATAGGCCATGTATGTAAAGTGAATGATTTCATCTTAGGAGTTAATTGAGAGATGTATATAAGTTATATATGCAAGTTGTTTTAATTTGGACATTACAGATGGTCTCATAATTGTTTTGTATTTTTTGTCAGATTCTGTATTTGTTTGGAGACAGAAAAAGGTAATTTAGAAATTTTATTAAATTGTTCCAACGTTTCAACACAGTGTCCTCTTCAGGAAAATATATACAGTCCAAAGAGTAAAATTTAGAAACTAAAAACAACAAATAAACATTAATAAGCATATATAAGGTACAACCTCAGTGATAATGGGTGTTAAGATCGTTATTTAACTGAGTAAGTATTGCACATTTGTTCTATATTTGTCTTATAATAGTTAGTTATAGGTAATTCTAGTTTAGACATATGGTATGCGACAGTTTTACAGTATTGACTAGACAGTAGGTGTGAATTGTATTAATGGTGGTTTCATAATGTGTCCATAATTTTTTTGTTTGCAATTTCAATATATGCTATAAATATGCTATCAATTCTGACCTGCGAGTTTCATTACTCGATTTTTGTTATCTTGTTGCGATAGTTCTATGAAGAAACTGATTAAAATCAAAGTTGAATTATTGGATTTTATTGTATAAATCATAGAGCAAAGCAAAATGGTTTCAGAAAGCTTTGTAAATTTGTTTCATTTTGTCTTCCAAAGATCCTATTATCTCTAGACGTTGGTAAAAGTATAAATATTACAATATAATGAACAGTATGAGAAAAGTGTACATTCTGTGATGATGAACATCATCTGATAGTAAATCTTTTCAATGACACCGTAATGTAAACAATTGCCATGTGTTGCACAGTGAAGAAGACTTGAGGTGCTCTATAGTGATTTTTTTTTAAATAATTATTTTTTGAATTTTTGTCTTCCAAAGATCCTATTATCTCTAGACGAAGTAAAAGTATAAATATTACAATATGATGAATATCATGACATCTGATAATAAATCTTTTCAAAGACACCGTGGTACCTACACGTTAAATAGGTACAGGTGATGATCAATAAGTCTGGCAATGACCTGGTGTAAATTGTAAAGTCGTGAAAGCAAGACTTGCAGCAGGACTATAAACCACCACATTTACATTAGTATAAATATTGCAGTATGATGAGCATCATCTGATAGTAAATCTTGCCAACGACACTGTAATGTAAACCCCTGCCCTGTGTTCCAGTGAGGAGGGCTCTCGCTGCTCTATCGTGGGGACCGGCAGTCTGCGGATAGTGAAGGAGGCAGGCGGGTGGGTGACATGCCGCGCCAGGAACATGGAGGACTCCATCGATGCCGAGGCGTCAGTCACAGTCCATGGTATGTATATCTGTCTGATTTTGATCATTAACCTATCAAGATTGTCAGTCACAGTCCATGGTATGTATATCTGTCTGATTTTGATCATTAATCTAGCCTTTGTCAAGGCCCAAGAACAGCATTTAAAACGATTAGTGAAATTTGTGATCGTAGGACTCAGAACAGCACCAGTCTAAATGTCTCAGCCCAGCGGATGATATTCTTCTATGATATTTAAACTGCAGTGTATTAAAGTCAGTCTAAGATATGCATTCTATTGATGCTGAAGCGTTTATGACAGTCCATGGTATATATGTTATCTCTGTCTGGTTTTGATCATTATTCTATCAATTCTACTCTCACTGTTCTGCCAAGCAAGCTCCTACCACTGTATTGACATAGACAATGTAATGACATTGACATGTGGTAGGAGCTTGCTTGGCAGAACAGTGAGAGTAGAATTGAATTCACAAGCAAGCTTGGGGAAAATACATATACAGTTATTCATATTCTATCACGATTGTCGACATTATTCAAACAATGAACATTTGATAATGTTTGTAAGGTTATGTTTAGGCAGACATGTTAAGCCATTCTTATTTCTTACTTCTGTAAAAGTAGTTTTGTTCAAATATATATTTCACTGTTGTAACCTCTTTATAGGATAGATTAGGATAACAGTATGTATGATTATAATTCTATGTCTTATAGAATATTTAAAAAACAAATGTTTACTTTTCAGTCCCTCCGCGATTCGTCCAACGACCTCAAAATGTCGCTGCTCAACTAAAAAGTGAGGCGCAGTTCGACTGTGAAGTCGTCGGCGTTCCCAAACCAAATATCGTCTGGCTCAAAAACGGAGATCTCTTTACACCGAGTGACTACTTTCAAATCATTGACGGAAGAAACCTGAGAATACTTGGCTTGTTAGAATCCGATGCCGGGATCTACCAGTGTATGGCAGAAAATGACGTGGGCAACATTCAAGCGAGTGCTCAGTTGATTATCACCCAGCCAGGTAATTCTATTAGAGAGAAGCGGGTTGTTTTGGTTAAACGATGGCTTGAAAGATAGCATCGCGTCGTTGATGGGTATGTATGTAAAGTGAATCGATTTCATCGTAGGAGTTAATGGAGAGATGTATATAAGTTATAGTTTGTTGAATTAATAGATTTTACTAGATGCATGTCATCATTAAAACTCAACACTATACAGTATTACTAACTTATCAAGAGCGAGCATGTGTGAACATAGGCTCAAAAGATTATAGATAATTCGATAAAAACAATCTATACATTTCATTGTTCAATACTAGCTTAGACTTGATGATTCGTCCAACTGTTTGTCTCTAGAACTTTAGACTGGTAGATTATTGTACTTTTTGTTCATTTCAGCTATGTAATGTACTAAAATTACTAAGATGCGTTTGTTATAATTATGATTTCTCAATTGATTATCGTTGGCTTGAGTGATGGTGCGAGGCCAGCGTTGTCTCATGACGTCCTGTGTTCATGTCTTGTATCTTTATTTTCAATCACGTCTTTCATCATCTTGCTTGCTAACACTTATATACAATGATAACCTTGTACTAAACACACCTTGTAAAAATATACATGGAATGAGCTTTTTATTTACAACAATGCATGCCGCATGCAGATCAAGTGACCATAAACTGACTATGTGCATGGAATTGGAAAATAATGATATTGAATGTGTAGCTTCAATCAGGAGAAATTGAAATTTGTGCATGAATAAAAAAAAAACATTCTCATTGATCATGAATTGACACCTATATGAACCAAAGTAATTATGCAGTGTAAATTTAATTGAATATTATGCAGCTTTTAGAACCTTTGCATTTGAGTGAAATATGTGTTTGCTGTGTTTTTTCTTAATGGGCTTTTCTGTTTTTTTCCCTCCCCTCCCCACATCTTTGCCTCTCAATAACTCTTGCTTAAATCTGACTTTCCGACACACCCTCTTCAAATACAAATGTTGTTTGTTTTTTATAAATGTGGATTGATTTGTGATGTTGTTTATCATATACATTTTTTGCTTTACAAAATCAACGTTTTGCCTGTTGATGTCAACCCCAAACACACTCCGCATACATCACTTGCTTGAATAAAATGTTCGTCATCGTCTAAAACAAACACACACCTACCTCTTAAATAAAACGTAATATCACCTGCCATTATAACCATTCTAAAATGCTTCCATTTCTCTCTTTTTCTTCTTCTCTCCGTCCCTCCGTCAACCACCTTCATCCTCATGTTGACCATCTTATTTTCACCGCACACTTCCTCATTCTTTCTCTTTTCACATATACGTTCAAACCTCATTTTCTCCCTGATCAAACCTCATTTTCTCCCGGCTCAAACCTCATCCCATCTTTCCTGTCATCCTCCCCCTCTCTGAATCCCTCCCTCGCCCTCGACTAGCAGACGAGGCTGGCCTCGCGCTCCAGTCACTGACGCCCGCACCACCCCACTACCCAGGAGACCAGCAGGGCCCCAGCAACTCGGTGCCCTCCGAGCCAACAGAATTGAGTGCAATAATCGTCGGCCAGCGATTCGTCACTCTGTCCTGGAGACTGCCGGAGTACATGGGCAGCTCGGATCTCACCTACTACTCAATCTTTTGGAAAGAGGAAGAATCACACAGGTTAGTTGAATTGAACTTGCATTTATTTTTTGTCTCGCATTTTATTGCAAGCTACGTTTGCTAGCAGTTTGTTATAGCTAGTAATAATGTCAACAGGTTTTTGGGATTTATCAGTGTTTATGGGTTTTGTTAGAGCATTGATGGCATGTGTTTGGCCATACACACAATCCGAAGTATTTTGGTATGAAAAAGTGAACTCCCGTTGTAGTTGTCACTAAATTTCTGCCATGGTAGAATTCACAATTTATGTGTATGGCTGGTTCTAGCGACTGGTGATCTAGCTTGTCTGAAAAATGTTTAATGTAGACCTGAAATGACTTTCCTTTTGATTTTGATTGCAGAGAGCGAATGCTGAATACCTCGGCCTTAGAAGCAAATATACAACATCTTAAACCAGCTACAAAGTACGTGTTCAGAGTTTTGGCTCATAACAGTCATGGAGTCAGCAAAACGGCAGCTGAAGTGACTGTTGTCACTGAAGACGAAGGTAGGAACTTAATATATATCGCAATTCACTTGGAAAAGCATGCAGTTTCATAATAATCCATTTAATGATATTTTTGTTTTAAGTTACACAAAATCAAGTCCAGTGATCATTAGTAGTTTTTTAAGTAGTTGATTTTTTTTAAATTCATAAATTTGCTTAAAAAATTGAATGAAAGTACTGAAAATTAAACAACCATATTTTACTTTTCTAAATATGACACATCTTTTATGTTTTCACTAATTGTTTTTTGTTTTTCAGTGAATGTTCCTGGCCCACCAATGAACCTCCAGGCGTGGCCCGAATCTCCAACATCTGTTCAAGTGACCTTCGACCCACCTTCGGTGACCAATGGCCAGATCACAAGCTACAAGCTCTACTACTACACCGAAGGGGAAGAAGAGCAGCACGACGTGAACCTAGAAGGGCACGAGTACTTGCTGGAAGGTCTCCTCGTGTATAAAGAATACTTCTTCTCGGTGGTCGCCTACAACAACATCGGTCCCGGCACACGAACGGAAGAGGTTTCCGCACGCACGTTTTCAGCTGCGCCCAGCGCACCTCCGCAAAACGTCAGTGTGGAGACGGGCAGCTCGACGAGCATCGTTTTGAGGTAAATTGAACAGATTCATTGGATTTCTTATTGGACAATACTGTATATTCATTTTGAGATAAATCCTTTATACTTGCTTTATTTTAAGCCAAATATTTTCTCCCCCTTGATCTCCCTCTTATTTGGCTTATAATAAAGCAAGTATAAAGGATTTATTTCAAAATGAATATATAGTATTGTTTTGAGGTACGTTTTGTTAAATATATTCTGGTGATCATATTCACTATTGGTAATTTTAGAAGTCGTCTTTTATCATGGGATAATTTACTAGTCAAAACGATTGTAAATGATCTATTTTTTATAACTTTAATTCTAGTCATGCTGCTGTTTGGAGAGTGTACCCCTTTCTAATTGTATTGTTACGATCAATGTATAATTTTATTTCGTTATTTTTATAATGTATGGAGTTTTATGTTCTGCAATAAATTATTATTATTATATTCATTAGTGTAAAATATTGCCTCTAGTTTTGCATTTTGTTCAACTGGATATCGTACATTAATGAACAAGTATTTAACCTTTTGTCATTTAATTTTGGATGAGCTTGCACCATAATACAATGCTCCTGTCATGCTGTGGTCTTGTACGTATTTCGTTTTTATATTCAAGCTGATATTCACGTTAGTGTTTGTAATATTCTAGATGGGAACCACCACCAGAGGATTCAAGGAACGGCCTGATAACGGGATATAAGATTCGTTTCAAGGAAAAAGGTGATCGCGGTGGAGGAGAGTCCATTACAACCGACGCCAACATCCGCAGTAGCGAGATTAAAGGTGCGTTCATGCTTCTCTGAATAAAAACTTTCATGCATTTATAATTTTAGAAATGAAACATGCAATATATATGATTTACCAATGTATACTTCAATAGCCAATATTTTTTGTTTATATTTTGTTATTTTGTAATATATTTCCCTGAAGAGGACACTTACGTGTCGAACCATAGGAAATATCATTTTAAATAAATAAATTTCAAATTTCTCTTAATTTCTAATATTCATTGCTAAGTCTCCAAAACAATACAGATAAGATACCATAATAAGCTATTGCTTTACATTTCAATTTTATATTACAGATCTCAAGAGAGGTCAAGAGTATCAAGTCCGAATCCAAGCGTTGACTGTCAATGGAACGAGCTCCGAAGCCACAACTCAGTGGTACACGGCTGAAACATACGTTCATGATCTTGATGGTGAGTGCATTATGCTTATACAATGATTGCATTATGTTCAGATTTTTACAAATTACAGTACAACCACATTACATAGATCTTCCTCACTCTATGTAATTAATACGTATGTATTTTATTAGTGTTTTCTTTTTTTTTTTTCTTGAAATTGTGTTGTAACACTCTTAGGGTATTACACGAAAATGTTCAGATATAGTTTAAATGACTGTGAATATAGTTTAAATAACCGTGATTAGAACATACACATGGGGTGGAACTTGATAAGTCATCCACTTTTTTTCTACCCCTGCCATCTACTATGTGAATTTTAAATATTCTAATTTTTTTTAAATTATCGTTAACTGTCTGTATTTTATATCATAAATTTTATTTAAACAAAAATGTATGTACATGTTATGCATTTTTTTCTAATAGAGTCCCAGGTGCCAGGAATGCCGTCGTCATTGCATGTCCGTGCCATGTCCACTTCTATCATGGTGACATGGACCGCACCTCTGGAGCAGAACATCATGGTTCGAGGCTACACGCTAGGCTATGGTGTGGGAGTGCCCGATGTCTTTAAACAGGTGCTGGATGCCAAGCAAAGATCACACACCATCGTCAACTTGAGTAAGTTCTTGCGCTGTTTTTTGTTTATTTTAAAAAGTCATGTAAGACGTTTTAGAGAGACTGTAGTTAATTTTAATTTTGCATATTCTGGGTAATGGATATTTATATGATTTATGATTTATTAGACTTGGTATATATTATGATATGTAATTATGTAATTAGACCTATGGCTCCAAGTTAGGTTAGGACTATATCACATAGTCTCTGGTGGGACTGGAACCCACAACCATACGGCACCAAATTGCCTAGCAGTTCAGGCAGCTAAAAAAATCAGACTAACTCACTAGTCCACTCTGCCACCAGTCGGGACTAGTGCAGTTAATTTTAATTTTGCATATTCTGGCATAAGTCTAATGACTTAATTACATATAATGATATTTATATAGTTTCCTTAGTCATAGAATTACCATTTTGAAATTGTTGATGGACGATATTAGTTACATCTATATATGGTGTTGATTATGTCTTCAATTTCCTAAATCTATTTTCAGGGCCATCATCATCTTATGTTGTCAGTCTGCGAGCGTTTAACGAGCTTGGGGAAGGAAGACCCATTTATGAGACTGGAGAAACGCGAGAAGAAACTCGTAAGTGGAATAGACTAATGTACTTGTTCTACAAGCCATGTTATTTTTAAACCAAATACCTTTGAATGATTCGTTAGATAAATCACTGCTTGTTCAAATAATGCTTTAAGTTTAAATAATTTATTCTTTGACCTTCAGGAGAAGAGCCATTGACACCCATGCTTCCTCCCGTTGGACTTAAAGCTATAGTGTTGTCGTCCACAACAATTGTGCTCACGTGGTCCGATACAACTCTTGGTCGAAATCAGCGCATTACTGACAACCGCTACTACAATATCCGGTACAACCCGAAAATGTCCAGGAAACATAAGTAAGTTGAGTGTTTTTCATACAGGATGTAAAAACAATCGTTGATTTGATTAAAGTTTTTTTATTCTGGATATAATAATAACATACAGTAGAACCTTCATTAAGACCACCTCTCTGCTATTGAGACCACCTCAATGATAAGACCACTTTTCACAGTCCCAAGCATTCATAAAGCTACCGAAATGAACCTCTGTATAGAGACCACCTCCCTATTGAGTCCACCTATTATACACTGCTGCCAAAGGTGGTTCTAATAGAAAGGTTTTACTGTATTATATTGTTATTTCTAATTTTTCTCAAGAAACATAAGTAAGTTGAATGCTTTTCATGTAGGATGTAAAAACAATCGTTCATTTGATTCAAGTTTTAATCTGAATGCGATCAATAACCTAACGTTATTTCTAATTTTCCTCAGGACCGTCAACTCCACAGACCTGAACGTCCACATCGACGACCTAAAGCCAAACACAGAGTACGAATTCAGTGTCAAAGTGTTAAAAGGTCGCAGAAAGAGCGTGTGGTCCCTCAGTGTGTTTAACAAGACCCTAGAAGCGGCGCCTGCCACCGCCCCTCGGGACCTCACGCCTGTGGCAGTGGAGGGAAAGCCGCACTGGGTGACGCTCAACTGGCAACCTCCCAGACAACCGAACGGGCAGGTCACAGGTAGGCAGAGCTGTCGTCGTGTTGCAATGAAATCTTGCTGAATGTCTTCTATAACTATAGTAACTGGTGATATCTTTTTCTGGTGCTAGTTATATTTGTGAGTTTACGTGTGAGAATAATGAGCTTTGGTTGATCAAAGGAGCAGAAGACATTTAGTAGGATTTTGCCATTGATAGAGCATATATTTGTTCTATATTTATAGTATTGTGGTGTCTTCTGGTTGTTCTTTGTAGAACAATCTGGTTTTTGGGTCTTTTTTTCCTGTGCTGTTGAAATTGTATGAAATGCACAGCTTTGTTTGACATCGCGAGCTGCATTTCCGTAAATTAAGTCAAATTTTGCTTTCGCAGAGCTTTAGAATGTGTACTAAAATATATTTGTCTATCTTTTGCATGTTGAATTTTTTTAAATAACAGAATTTATTGTTTAATTTACTAAACACATTAAATGATTAGTTAATATTGAAAAAGCAAGATTGTCCAAAGAAATAGATAATTTGTATTACAAAACAAATACTGTTTGAGTATTTGATGTAAACATTTGCTGTTTTGAAACCTTGATATACTGGTACAATCTTTTAGCAACTTAATTAATTGTTTAAACAGTTTTGTTGAAATACACATTTGAATCAACTCAAGTACTGACAAAATATTTAAATGGGATGACAAACACTATTGAGCTAGATGTTTGTTGCAACCAATCTTCCTTTTTCACACTTTAATGCAGACATTGATTTGCTATTAAACAAACCCCTTTTCTTAAAAAAATAAACGAAAAGTGCATGTTTGATATATTTTTATATTAATACCCATAAGTGTACATTACAACCTTTGAATTATTTCAAGCGATTGTTAGCAATATTGTCAATGTGAAATCATGTAGTAAATTTCATGTTATAATTGGCTTCATGTAGTGCAAAATCATTTTGTGTATGACATTGTTTCTTATTGACATCTTATTTACTGCCCTCAGATGACCATATAACAGGTAATCGGTTGAAATGCTTACTCTACATTGTATTCTTTGTGTTTTTGTGTTGTGTGTTTAGGTGTATATGTATTGTCAATCAGGTGTTCCTGATCGAAACGTAGTTGACATTAATATGAATAAATATTTGGTTATTAAAGTTGCCTCTTTAAGTTACATAATATTATACAATTGTTCTCAGAATAGTGAATTTACAATTGTAGAGATTTTAAAATACTTTCACTTATCTGCAATTTTCTACAAGTATATTATTTTAAAGTAAAATATATTCTTTCCACTGCTATATATATATTCTTGCATTCTGTTGTTTTGTGCAACATATTTATCTCAAAAATAGTTTTACAATTTTAAACATTCTTTAGAATCTGCTTTTAACATAAATAACCTTTGATATTTGCTTTCTAGAAACGTATTTGTTGTGCTTTAAAAAGTGCTTATGGATTTGATTGCATCTTTGGCATTGAGTTTTTTATGGTGTGATTATTAAATAAGTATTATTATTATTTCAGTAAACTTCCCATCAGTATGATTTTTGTAATTAATTTTGTTTTGATTTTCTTCTCGTTTTAAGTAAGAATTGGTAGAATTAATTTATTTTAACTTTGTATCTATGTATTTTTAATGATGGTCTTTATGTCATATATCATCTGAATTAAGTTTTTTTCTTTTAAATTTTGTTTTAATGCATGAATCATTGAAAGCTTAAAAATTTATTCATAGAAATAATTTAAATGTTCAAACTTTTTCAGTGTTTTTTAAATTAAATGTTTTACTAAAATTTTGTAAAATTAGTTGAATTACGAGTTTTTGCCGTGTAAATATGCTTACCATTGTACAGTGTACATATATTCTTTTAATGTTATGATTTTATGCATAAAGCTATAGCAATATTTACTGTAGAATTGGAAAACATGCAGCGACCACACTTTTACCTGAATCTGTTGAATGACTAAATGTCTCAACAGAGTTACAGGGTTGTGCTGTAGAGATGATATGTTGGGCTGTTTTCTTAATTTTCCATTTATTTTCAAGGCTACGTTGTTTTTACACACCACGGATCCCAATCAGAAAGACCGTGACTGGGTTGTGGCAGGCATTATGGGGGATCAGCTGTCAACAACGATCAAAGATCTAACACCAGAGACTAACATATTATTTCAAAGTTCAAGCACGCAATAAAAAAGGCGAAGGTCCGATGTCGCCAACTGTTATTTTCAGAACGCCCAAAGGTAATGTTCACTTTTTTCTAGGGTAATTTTGTCAAATATACAAGTGAATGTGCACAATAAATTAGATATTTAGATATCATACATATTTATGAATAACTGAATGTCAATTTTGAATCTGTATTTTTGCCAGTTGATGGTACCGGTGGTGGTGTGATCGAGTTGCCTAATGATTATGGAAAATCCAATCTGAATTCAAATAAAGGTACGTTTTCATTTTTCGTGTTCTCACATCCTTCTTAGTTATATTTCTGTTTGAGTAACATCGCTCATTTATTTTTGTTTGCCGCTCCAAATAATTCTTTACTTCATTATTATTTCATGCACTGTTTTACGTTATGGTCAGTGACAAAGCACGAGCTAATGGTCTTTAGTCAGTTTGTTACTTAGCAACAAATATTTCATTCTATTCTCATGCTAGCGTAACTCTGTGTGATATGCCTACTTTCAATTCACTTTGTGAAAGGATTTCTTATTTGTATATGAACAGTGATAAGTTTGTAGGCAATGTTCTTGAAGGTAAATTTCCACTTGTAGGCTACAAGCTCATAGAACATGGCTATTCCCCAGCCGCAGGTAACCAAGCTGTGTTCCATCTAGTGCTTTTCAAAATAGAAGGCTTTTTGCAGATAACACCAATAATTAACGCACAATTGTTTATAGTAGTTGCAATAATAGATTTGTCGGCACTTTTGAATCATTTTTGACCAACCAACATTTGGTAGTTGTTGAAATGTTGGTGGTCATTATTTTCCCAAAAGAATGTTTCAATAATATTGAACACATGCATGATTTACCTTTAGCTACAATTTGACATGAATGAATTTGAAATTCATGTATATGTGAATTTCATGAATGCATTTGTATTGCATCCTTAAATCCAGTGATATATAAATTTATTTGTTTCTCACATTTTTAATTTTTAATTGACATTTGCTTTACTAATCATAGAGTCGGTAGTTTTTAATTCTAATAGTGTCCCTATTTCCAAGATTGAGATTTTAGCATTCTTCCTTTCAGTTCACAACTTTCCATTTATATATACAAATATGTTTATATAATATGGAAAGACTTATAGGTATTATTTTGCTTTCAAAGTTTCAGCCTACATGCAAGGTCTTTGAGATCCAATCGTTATGAAAATATATGAACTAATCAAATCATTTTGCTAACTGACACAAACTTCATCACTTATATGTAATTAAGTCATTAGACTTATGACTCCAAGTCAGGTTAGGACTATATCACATAGTCTCTGGTGGGATTCGAACCCACAACCATACGGCACCAAATCGCCAAGCAATTCAGGCTGACTCACTAGTCTACTCTGCCACCGGAACCAGGTTGAAAACCATGGCTCAAATGACAGTTTTCTTAGAGAGTCATACTGAAACCACACTGGTCTTCTTGGTATTATTAATTAACTTATTATGAATTATTGACTTTTTGTGTTCACACTTGGCGATTTGGTGCTGTATGCTCGTGGATTTGAATCCCACCAGAGACTGTGATATCGTTCTAACCTGACTTGGAGTCATAAGTCTAATGATTTAATTACATATAGTAATAAATCACAAATGTTTTCAAACTTCATTAACTCTGCATAAAAGAGCCGTATTGATAATATAAGGTGTGGTTATTTCATCAGCTAATTAGTAAAACACAAAAAGTAAGAGATCAGTTGATTTAATCGACTTGCAACTGAACATAAATATAACATTATGAAACTGCTAATTATTTTTCACAGTATTTTGAAAGTAATTAGACAATTTAATTTTTAAACATTTTGTAGTGGTTTCATTATACATGTAGGTAACAAAAGCTCAATAAACACCTAAATATGATACATGTACATACTTCAGACAAAGTGTTTTTTATAGAATTTTAATGTGTTTGATATATAGACAACACACTCCTTCCCCTGCCGTAAATTGCTTCCAATTTTCCCATCCCCCAAAAAAAAAAAAAAAAAAAAAAAAATATGAATAAAGTTGTGTTTTTCTGCTCCAACATGTTATTTCATACCCCCGTTTTCAGTTTTCTTAGAGAGTTATACTGAAACCACACTGGTCTTCTTTGTATTATTAATCTTATCATTAAATGGTAGCCCTCATAGTGTATTGTATTCTCATAACTAATTATGGGTTTTAAATTGAATTCGTATATTACTGACGTCAAGTTGTGGAATTAATTCTAGATCCATGCACAAAAATAACAACTTCAAGAAGAAGCTGATTATCATGTGTTGTACAGTACTAAATATTCATTTTGAGAAAAATCCTTTATACTTGCTTTATTATAAGCCAAATGTTTTCTCCTTCTTGTCAAGAAGGCTTCATCAGGGCCAATGATGAAGCCTTCTTGACAAGAAGGAGAAAACATTTGGCTTATAATAAAGCAAGTATAAAGGATTTTTCTCAAAATTAATATTTAGTATTGTACAATAAGAAATCCATTGAATCTGTTCAATATATTATGTGTTGTTTTAGATGAAGATGACAACGAGAACGGCAACTTGATCTTATGGATCAGTATCGGCTGTGTCGGGGGCATCGCTTTTGTTCTCATCGTGGTGGTGATAGTTCTATGCAAACGGAAAGGAAGCAGAGACAGAAAGTATGTATGAGACACATCGATACAACACAATTGATTCAAAATGAAAGTGTTTGCTCCTCTATTACAATTTAACCATGTTCTATTTTCTATTAGATCACCAATTGCTTTGTTCTTTTTATACAAAGAATCCGTGAGTTTACGATAGATGAGCTCCCCGATAGAGGTTACCAAATTTTAAGACATCCAAACATAAAATTGTAAATTTTTTTTTATTCATTTGTGATCAGGAAGCTATTGCTTCGAAATTTAAATTAATATTAAAATTAATATATTTATGTACTTTTTAGCTTTTGGATTTTTAAGCAGTAGACAAATATATACAAAATTCACGGTTTTTGTGAATGGCCAGTTTTAGCGATTGGTGATCTTTGTGAATGAAGTATTGTATCACAAGTTTGAATTTTTTTTTAAAAACTTCTTACAGGGGATACAAACCAGCCAATAAAAAGCAAGCTGCAAAGCCAGGACCTAAAGACCTAAAACCGCCAGATTTGTGGATGGACCATGAGTCCATGCTTGAGTTGAAAAACATTGACGGCATGGGCATGACGACCTTGCCCGAGGGCAAGGGCGAGCACGAGCCTGCAGGTATGGGCATGGTGGATGTCAAGCGCTATTCCTTCATCAGTAAGTGTGCTGTGCTGTGTTGCCTTTTGTTGCTTTTTCTTTAATTTATCTCACTCTGAGTATCAGATGTCCTGAAGAGACCTCTGACACATAACTATTCTCATTAAAAATTCTGACCAACCACAGGCTGTTAATCTATAATCATCACAGGCCGGTGATGAATATAAATGAGGTCAAGTGACCAATCACAGCTAAGTATCAGATGGGTGTGGGTTCAACCAATCAGGTTGCTGTGTTTAAACAGGTCACATAAATTATGTTAATCCACTCTCAGGCGAAACATTTCAGAGGTCAATTTGCTTAACATCTGATACTCAGAGTGTTCTTGATGAGATGAAATTTTAAAGTTTAATTTTGATTTTTTAAAACCTTTTTTTCAACTTTAAAACAAAATTTCATCTCATCAAGAATACAGCCGTAAAATAAAACTATATACTATTGATAATGAGACCTAGTGTGTAGGCCAAATATACAGAATATTTAATCTTCATAGTTAAACCTATCACGATAAACCTTACTATAACTTGACATATTATAATACAATTCCACACATACATTTGAATGCATTGCATTTCTGATATTTTGCAAGCTATAGTTTATCAATGTAATAAAGACATTTTTAATGGCGAATGAGAAAGATGGTCATAATTTTGAATGAAAACAATTAAACTTATTATCTTTGTACTCCAAAGCCTTCACTATAAAAAAGTTTAACTACTTATCCACCTGTAAATCAGATGTTTTTAAGCAAATGAATTTTAAATTTATTTTACAAGCAAAATATGTTCGATGTTAATCATTTAGTATTATCATTAAATATTTCTTATTCTGCATAAACTAATTAGAAATTTTACCAAGTTTATTAGTGAGTATGTAGAATTTATTCAATGTGTGGTCGTGGAATATATCTTTGCTTTTGGGTGTTGCTTAATAGTTTTTACAATTTTAGTTCACACACTGTTTGTGTTTTTACCATATTTACATTGAAATAAGCTTTCAATATAATTTTTTTGATTGCTTTTATTTTGGTTGTTGTATTTGTTTATGTAATGTTACATTCGATATAACATTTAACTTTCTTACCTACATCTAACTTGATTTCTATTCATATGAATTTATGACAATTAAATTGAAAAAATATTGTCTAAAATTACGAATTATATATTTGAACACTTCTCATTTAAATGTCTCTTTTCCCCACCTTTGATAAATCTTTATTTTATTTATTTATTATTTACTTTATATACTATCTAATTTAGAATAATTCTAAAACAAATAAAATATGAAGTAAATAATAGATAAATAAATAAAAATAAAGATTTATCAAAGGTGGAAAAAGACAATTAAAGAGACATGAAGAATACCACCTACTGACGGATAAAACAATTGTGTATAAACTACTCATTTAAATTTAGAATTCATATACTTGTATTAATTTATAATTGTAATTTGACTTTGTGTATACTATTACCGTTAATGTGACAATTTATAACTTTTACCCAGGTCAAGGATATTCAACACCTTCCGAGGAGAGATATCACCAGGCTCCCTATAAACCTGCAAAACTAATGATCCCTGTGGATCAACCCCTCCACCAAGGGAACGTAAGTTCCACACTTATTATATCAATTTTATAGTATTAACGTTATTCTATGTAATATGTATGTAGTAGTAGGTCGCCTTTTATGTACAATAGTCTTTCCTTACCACAGTTTTATCACAACATCAACTTTTTATATAATTTCATATAATTTCATTTTTATTTAAAATAAAATAAAAAAAAAAAATTATATAAAAAGTTGATGTGAATAAACTGTGGTAAGGAAAGACAATTGTACATAAAATGCAATTTTATAGTAATATTTCTTGGGAATGTTTATTGCATAGGAATTTCAAGTATATGCTGGCTGTTGAAATGAAGCTATACTCATATACTCATTATGTTTAAATACTTGTTAATAGCAAAGTATTCAAGCATAAAAGCTCATACCGCAAAAATATCGATGAAAATATATTATTTATCTAAGAAGACTTTGCATCATCTGTTTGTTTCCAGCTGACCGTATCAATTTCAATATTTATAGTGAGTTCTGCATAATGTTATTTCTATAAGGGGAATGGTCTGTTTTAGTGTGGAGTTAACACTAGCTTGCCTTTGAGTGGTAGTGAACGAGAGCAGGCTAATACACCACAAGTGCATATAGCTAGTAGACCATTGCCTTATTATATCTCACCAGTTTAACTGAATTATTGAACTTGATGGTGTTTACTGTTCACAAAGTAGGGAGATAACCTCATCTCCTACGGCTCTTAACCAATCAGAATCGAGAATGAACGGCAAACTGGGGCGAATAAATTACCTACTGACGTGGTTCCAGACAAGATATAGCTGTTATCTAACGTTGCAGCCATTGCCACGGCAGTGACCAATGGTCATCTCACCATTGGCGGTCCCGAGAGCCCTCCTGTGATCGTGAACCCCACGCCAATCCGGCCAGTGTATCCCCGCACACAGTACCCGCAGCAGTATACCAGCCCACCGCGCGTCAACGCAAGTGACCTTGCTCAATGCACAGGTTAGTAGATACTTTTGTAAAGGTACTAAAGATTTTGATCGCGTGCCTAGATGTGCAAAATAATCTGTTTTTTTTTTTTTTTTTTTTTTATTTTTTATTCAAAATTTTGGATTGGGTGGAAATTTTGTCGAATTTTATTTCTTTAAAGAAAATTGTAGCGAGAGAGTTTACTGTATTATAGAACAAGTTATTTTGCACAGTCTGCTAAAGATGTATCATGCATTTACTGCGCGCTATGCACCGGTAGTGAAAATAATTTTTACACTGATTAGATTGTAATGGAATTTTTTTTACTTTATATTTGTTGTATTTTAATCTTTAATTCTCTGGGACTCAGTAGTTATTCATCTCTATCATGATTTAAAGTTATTACATTTGTGTTTTCGATCATTGTTTATGTGTATGTTCAAATGTTTTTAAATAAATGATTCTTTCTTAAATTGTGAATGTTTAGTAAAGTTTTTTTTTTCCAAATTTTTTGAAATTTTTATGACATCTTTCAAGTTTCTTCAAGTTTTGTGAGATACTTTTGCCAAACATTCTAGACGAACTTAGCTCATCTACATTGGAGAGAAGAAGAAAAGTAAAAGGATCAGATGATAAACCAAGAAGAAATCAAGGGACCAACGCGAAATTACCAGGTTGACCTCTCACCAAATCTCATATTATTGTAGTTTGGTCATTTGCTGAATCGGGGAATTTGTACAGACATGCTGTCTTTGTAGGCGGACAATGTTTGTTCAAAACGTCTATTGTAGGAGATTGATTGAAGGCAAAAACTTGCGAAAAATTCTACTAATCAGTGATTTGTTCAGTGTCCTTCAATCCATCTATTTTTCTTTGGTTTCGTGACTTTATAGTACACTAATAAATATTGTATTTATCTTTTTATTAACACAGGTTGTCTATTGCCAGATCATTTATTTTGCCTCACAAATTAGCATGACATTTTAATTAAGTACATATAGTATTTTTGTGAAGTTAATGCAGTGGTTCGTTTGGCTGTGATATGTGTAAATATTTACCAAGGAAAGCATGATGAATGGCTTTCATATGAGTGTTACTAAGTATGCTACACTTTTCAACAAAAAAGTAAATAAATATGATATTCCAAAACTACAAAACCACCCAGAATAGTCACATTTCATTTTTGCTGTAGTACATTTATTTATCGGGTTTAGTACATACTTTTTTCTCTTTATTTTCACACTCTGTTCTTATTTAGTATTTAAGTGGTGCTATTTCTATAGTGTAGACGGGCTGGTGTGTTTTTCTACTAACATCTGGTGTTGTGCGCGTGTTATTTTCTATAGTTTCTCCATCGCCGGAGTCGCCAAAGTACGAAAACTCCCACGCTCCTATTTCTTACGATGACCTCGAACAACAACAACAGCTTCAAATGCAGCGACAGCAACAGCAGCAACAAAACATGGACGGCCACAAAAGTCTGCCTTTGCACAGAGGGCCCAACCCTCTGAAAAGCTTTGCTGTGCCCGGGCCGCCAGGCCTGGCGTCACAAATAAGTGCACCTAACACACCCACGCCACCTAAACACATAGGTAACACTGCTCGCTGTTGGATGTCTAGGTGTTAACAAGCATGAACATGATTCTGTGCAGGACGCGCACACAATTCACATTTTTTATCGTTTTGCAGGACATGTCATAACCACCTTTCCTAAGCTATTGGCGACGAATGTGGTTTCTGAACCTACTTATTTTGGATTATGTTAATATGATTTTCGTTGTTTATTCCCTTGACTAGGTTGATATTGTGTTGCATTTTTGTTTAGTGCCTGCTATGGGTGTGATGAAATTGATGATTCATTTGTAACTATCTCCTTGAATAATGTTCTATTGTGTTACGTTTCTTTTTAATTTGAAGCTTTTAAGCTTAAATCAAGTTTTTTATACCATTTAAGATAAAGATATCTGTATGTACATTGAATACCTAGCCGTTATCTATTTAAACTTTAACAAATTATAAAGAATGATGATTATTTCAGTACATAGAAATAATATTAAATAACTACCGGTAGTATGTATGATTAAATGTGATATATGAGAATTTAAAGAGCTTGAGTGATAGCAAATATATTTATAAAATCCATGCCATCTAAATTAAATGCTAATATTATACACTATTTAATACAAAGGAATACAAAGTGTCATTTGTTTCAGCAGTCAAGCCCATACAACAGCAACAGCAGCAGCAACAACAGCAACAACAACAACAGCAGCAGCAGCAGCAACAGCAGCCCTCAAAATCAAGATCTCCAATGCCCGTTGTTATGCCAAAAGCCCCTGATGTGACTATACGATCTAATAACAAAGCAGAAGACCCAGATTTACAAGTAAGTATCCATGGAAGCAAATGAGAACAAACTTACTGCATGTGTACTTGCCAGTGTTTTGAAATGATTCAAATATTTATTTGTTATCAAATGTATCCAGACTGCTGTGGTTCTTTCTATAAACAATGTTTAACTAAGTTTTTGACGTAGCTATTGACTTTTTGAGATGTCCGAATAATATGTACATTATTGTCAGATTCCCCTTGGGCAAGGAAAACTTTGAATAGCATTTGAAGATTTATACAAGGGTATTTCTATTTTGCAGAAATCGTTCAGCACAGAAGAACTGTCGGCAGAGATGGCCAACTTGGAAGGTTTGATGAAAGATCTCAACGCAATCACACAACAGGAATTTGAATGCTAAATTCATGAACATTAGAACATCAAAGGTCATGAACACAATAACTGCAATATGTACCTGATGGTACAAACTTACTTCACATTTTCCTACTTGATGATTCCCACAAAGAGAATAAAGGTGTGGAAGTTCACCAAACACTTTCAATTGCTGGAATTCAAAAGTATTAGGTATGATAACTTTTGTGGAAGTGGATCATTAGTTTCGTGAAACTGACTGATGTGATTCATGTGGAGAAACCATTATCCGGCTAGAACAGACCCAGGACTGTGCTCCTCCAGTGATTGCTTGTGAGCTGAAATCTACAAAAACGGATATTTATGTACGCTTCCATTGTACATTGACTGTTGTGCAATGTATTTTGTTTCATGCTTAGATAATCACTAACCGATGATCTTGTAGACTGAATGACGTTTATTACCCTGAAATATGATTTTTATACATATTTCTGTCAGGGATTTTATTGTTCTTTTTATTATATTCATGGAAGTTTCATCAACTTCATTGCTGATTTTTATCAAACATCTTTTGCTTGTAGAAAAGTTAGAGGAAACGAAGTAGATTTTTTAATGGTGGGATTGGGGTTGAGGGGTCGAAATTCATAGAGGCTCAAGTAAAATAGATTTACCATATTAATTGCAGCTCAAAGTTGTCAATAAGTAAGCAAACTTGAACAAACGATAATTAAATATGTCTTGCAAAATATCTAGTTTTAATAGGTTCGGTCCAGAGACAGAATTTCACGAACATGAATTTAATGAGTTCTTTTTGTGTAAATCAACGCATGTAAATATATTTTATACATATTTGTGTGTATTTATGTTGTACATGTTCATTGTACGATTTTATGTGGTTGAATGAAAAAGTGTGATTGGTTTTTATAAATGTGAATTGTTTTATAAAATGGGACTACGCTAAATACTTTACATTTTAGATAAGTGTTCTATATAAGTTTTATAAAGATCATGTTCTCATTTGACTAAACTATTTATTGTATTTGTGTTAATTATGGATCATGAAGTTTTGTTCAGTTTAAACCAGGAGTATTATTAGATTTTTAGATAAACGTTCACTTTATAATTAAGGACATCTTTTTACTGATACTATTTATCCAATGTGCAAGATGAAAAAGTTTTTTTTATTTCTATTTTGTATACATTGTATGAGCAAACTTGGTTGATAAATATTCCTTGATTCGAAAGTGCCACGTTATGAACAAAATACTTGCCATGTATATATATAGTCTTAGTTTCAAGGAAAGGCACTATTTGGATTTTTATTAATCTGGAAAATTGTGTGTCTATGTTGATGACCTAGACATTGAAGAATTTGTCTCTTGGTATGTAGTCAGTGTCATTTTTAAAATACAGTGTAAGTGAAGCACACAAATAAATGAAATATTGATGAATTTCTTTTGTCTTTATCTTTGGGTACCATATTCTGTACAATTGTATTTTTAAGCTACACATATTGATAATTAACTAATATGATTTATACATGATCCTCACATCATAAATATTGCACAATTCGCTACAATTCTTTAGGGTACAAATTGTCCTGAACTAATAGCATTTCCAAGACATCTGATGCCTGCAGAAGACGCGTGCTCCCAACAATAACCTGAAACTAAGAGATTTCATACGGTTAACAAACATTTGACACAAGTAAATTAGTAATGTATTGTTGAAACACAAATCTGCATGTAAACACGTGACAATTGATATCAAAAAAAACAACTGTCCTTGCATACTTGCAATAGTTAATCAAGTACTAAACATGATAATGTCGACGTTAAATAAAAAAAAATTACTTTATAAGTAATTAAGTCATTAGACCTATGAATCAATGTCAAGTTAGGACTACAACACATAGTTTTTAACCTTACATCCTTAAGTCCAATAAATCATCAATCATTTGAAAAAAAAACAACCCAACTTACTGGTGTTTTATCTGGTCCCATTACTGCATCTGTAATTTTCTTGGCTTCCGTACAGGTCACGCCGCCGATGATGAACACAATCAGTACAGGATGGTCACTGGACGCCGCGGCTTACTCACATTCATAAACAGCCTGGTAAGATGGGAATAAAATGAGACGACGCAAATCTGGTGATTTCCATCATACAGTGAATGTCCTCAACAACAGAACCCAATTTGCAGTCACAAATCTTTCCTTTGTAGAGGGTTTCCCTTGTTTACTATATCATTTACTTACATTATTATACCCTGTAAGCTAATGCATGAGAAAAGTTTCTGTCATTTAGTTTTTCCTTTGTTTACTCTTCCTTTGTTGAGGATATTCAATAGTGTGTCCAGTAATTATTTTTACAGTTTAAATAGCAGTTTTCTGGACTATATGTCATAGATACTATCAGTCCAGCACATTACAATAATATACCAGTGACCCTGGACATTACCTAATAAGATTACATAAGGATGCAGTACGCATGACCTGCGTATAACGTAACAATATTGACGTACGATACTGCACTTTGTTGGTGACATGAACACAAATTAAACATGACATTTACGTTTTATCAGTATATGAAACACATTCTGGAGTATTGAGTAATCAACTGAGCAAGCCATTATTGATTCTGCACCAAACAAAGTAAGCTTTTTAAAATCGGTGGAGTTTGAAGAAATTTATGACGAAAAAGGTGGACAAACAATAATGATGTGGGTTACCAATTCATCATTTAGCCAGGATTCAAACGCATCCTTGTTTTATGGTACAAACAGCCTGAGAATGCACCATAAGAAGAACAAACGCACTATTATCCAATAAAACTTACCCAAAACCACTTTTTAATTTATCTCTGAATCCTGTTGACTTTAACTCGATGTCTGTTAATTCTGGTTTAGCGGGGTCGACCAAAGCAGACATAACCTGCTGTAACAACGGCTTCCGGCTGCAGGGATTCAACGCATCGCCCTCGTTGTAAATATTGCTGTTCAAAAAAAATTGAGAAAAAACCTCATAATCAAACTAAAATATAAAATTGAATACTATATACAACCATCCAAGCGCCAAGGGCAGTTAAATTTTTATTTTCAAAACTTGGGGTTGGGCTATTGAACAACTACATAATCTTCCATTTGACTATATCAAAGAGTGGCCCTGACAGGGACTTGGAACTCATGGTCACCCCAAGGTTGTGAGACCAAAACATGATAAAATCATCCCAAGCAGCTTAGGCATGTTGTTCAACCCTTGTCTTCATTTGAAACCTGCACTATCGTTGGTAATGTAAATACTGCACATGTACAAAAAAGATGTAAAAAAAAAATGGGAAAATGGATATCCGCATGCAAAATGTTATTATGCAAACATTCATATATGAACAAAGCCCCTTGAGCTTCTCAAACACGCATTGCAGGATCATTTTGGCCCATATGATATATTCCAACTAAAACAAACTGAACGTTAAATTCTGTTGTCTTCATTTGAAACCTGTACAAAAATAAATTATATAAAATATTTTTTAATAATCATAAAACACAAAACTGTTAAAAATGTTATTATTGCATGCTTACAAAAAGTGTTCCATTCCATTTCTAGCAGAACAAAGCCCCTTGAGCTTTTCAAACACGTCCTGCAGGATCATTCTGACCGGCCCGTCCTCCTGCTGCTCCTCTCCAACTAAAAACAAACTGAACGTTAGAAATAATGGGAGACCACAATGATGTAAAAGTTGGGTTACTTCGTGTAGTGTCGGCCTATTTAATATCATCTGTGTGGTAGACAATTGCTGATTTAATATCCTTGAAAGAGTTCATCGTGTTGAAATATTGATTTATACAATTTTTTGTCATAATGAACAGGGATGAGGGGGCTATCTCATGTAAACAACCCCATTTTCGACATGGGAAGTCGTCAAGAGTGACTTGACATGTGCTAATAGTTTACCAGATGAGCAAATTTTGTGCTGTATACGACAAAAAATGTAGACTATTTGGTTAATCATTATAATTTGTAACCTATTTTGTAACCTATTTTGCATAAAATTTGTGATAATTTACTTAGAGTACATAAAGCAATACATAATATCTGGAACGGATCTTATGTTATTCTTGACAATATTGTTACAGCAATAACTAAATCTTACCTAATTCTTTCAGAAATGGAGGAAGAAGTTTTGACTCAGTTTGCATTATGTTGGTAACCAGAAGCTTCTGAAAATTTTATATTTGAACGAAAATGTGAACATTTTATAACAATTACATGATTGGTTGATTTGCAATCAAATGATAGATTATAAAAATAACAAATAAAATTAAAATACCCTTAAATCTCTCTCCTCTTGAACACTTCCAACAAATTTAGCATCTTCTGATAGAGAATAAATATGTGCTAACAGTAGAAAAATATCTTCTATTTTATAAAACCTAAAATTAGAATAAGAGAAGTAGACATTGCAAGCATACATATAAATTTGAAAGAAAAAATATTAGGCGTAATCAAAGCATTTGCATTAGCACTAAGAAACTACACTGTATACTATATGTAATATTTTCTAATATTTTGTTGTCCATTCTATAAGATATTCAAACGTCTCAATAGTGCATTTGTAAAAAGAAGCATTTCATCATATAACGAAGCAAACATAATACAAAAGTAAAATTGTAACATAAAAATAATATTGGGAAGTTACAGAATTCAATAGTTTCAAAAAAAACCCCAACAAACCTGTCATTAACACTTCTTGTCATATCCTCCTGAAGTTTGTTTGTTAGAAACAGCAGAGGAGATTGCCCACTTTCTTCCGTTAGTGTCATCAGGAGACCTTGTTCTAGCACGAGCAGCTCATCCCAATGCTTCTTGTCATCACTGGTCAATGCTGTAGCCACGGCTTCACCAATTTGTAAAAGGCCACTGTGTCTTTCAACTGACTTTGCTTTGTTTCTGAAATAATCATTTGTTTTCCGTATAAATAATCATTTGGAGATTACCGCGTGTGAATGTAAACAAAATTGTGAGCACATGAAGTTTGAGGTATCAAAAGATGGTTGTCTTAAAAATGTATAGATATTTTGGAATATTCATTTTGAAGATGACTAATACAGTTTGATTTTACATTATTTTGTTAACACTGAGCTTATTTACAATAAAGAGACGAATAATTATATATAGATCGTCAATCATAAGCGTACTTGAACAGGTGAATGTGGGAGTGTAACTGCTCGGCGGTCACTTTTCCCGGCTTCAGTTTGATAGGAAGCTTTTCTCTGCTCGCTGCCTCCACTAACTGGCGGTTTACTTCAAGAAGAGCTTCCTTAAAATAAACGTTGATTATGAAATAGACTTACCGGTAAAGGATAAGGATAAGGATAATTTTATTTCGGATGTTAAATCCATATTAACAAGGTAAAATTATATATACATATATACATTTCATACAAAATTATACCAAATTATATTAAAAATATATCAAAATGTATTATATAATTGTCTCTTCCAATGTAAAAACAACGGAGATTGGAAGTAAGAATAGAAAGAATTTAAAACACAACTGACTAGAACATTATCACAGGAAGGAATTCAAGCAAAACTTGGACCTGTTCAAAGCAAGTAAGTGAGAAGAGATTTTAAGTTACATATTTGAGCTACAATAAAGTAGATGTTGTATGTAAATGTAAATGTACTGGTTGAATGTCTACTTCCTCACAAAGCAAGTTCAGATGACTTTAAATTCACACCAGGGTCATCGGCATCCATGTCACACTAGTTATTTTTCTCTCAACTCCGTGAGAAGCATACAGCACTGGCTACACACAGCATTTGCTGCTGTGGCGCACAGATGCTAATCAATCACACATTAGCTTTCACTCGCCTCACCTGTACCTATTTAACGTGTAGGTACCACAGACCAGAGTGCAACTGTTTAGAGTTCACCGCCAGACCTGACTGGGATTCGAACCCACGACCTTCTGGTCCAACTCTCTAACCACTCAGCTACAGACGCATCATGAATAGAAATGGCTATTAGCTTGAGTTATAAATAAATTGGGCTTTGCAGAGTTTGAGATAATGTGTTTACTGGATTAAGGCTATTAACGTTTACAGATGACTTGATTCACTTACTTTTTGTTTTGAACTTGCTAATGTATTCAGAAGAGAAGAAGATGTAGCATCACTTGGATGAGCGAGGCATCCGGGCACTATAACTACATCATTGTCATTCCTAGAATGTAGAGTAAGTACCGGTAATTTTCAATGTTTGCAAAACAGTCTGGTGAAGCTTGGTGATATGACCAGGAGTCCTCTTAGAAAATTTCACAAACTTGTCATAAAAATAGTTGCAATATACATTAATTTGAATGCAATAACTTCTACGAAACTACCGTATATGACCATCCAAGTGCCCACCCTCGTGTAACAGCCCCCCCCCTCTTTTTCTTAATTGTCCTTAAGAATTATGTAGTAAGTGCACTCTTGTGTAACAGCCCACCCCACAGTTTGAGAAAATTTCATGTCAACGGCCCTGGGCTCTTGGATGGTCGTATACAGTACATTGTATTTTCAAAGTAAACAAAAAATCTGTTGGCAGAGGTCAAACTTTTGAATAATTATGATTTTTTACTACAAAAATATTTAGTAACTAAAAATGAATAAATAAAAAAATTACTCTGAAACTGCACACACGGGCGCCATGTTGACACATACGTCATTATGATGGCCCGGTAAATGGGGCAAAGAACAAAGAACCTTGTCTAATAAAGTATCTCTTTGGTGAGAAGTTGGTTCAGCAATGTCCAATGTACGATCAACTATCAGGAGGGAACATTTCTGCTGAGTATTCTGAAATAAAAGAAAATGTATACATGTACGATGATATTTAAAGTTTCTTTGAAATCCCGATTGAGATCTGGTGATCTACAATAATCCTAGATCACCAATCGCTAATACCGGCCATTCACATAAACTGTGAATTTTACGTCTGACGTGAAATTTGGTGATCTCTATAATGGGGGAGCTCACGTCATACATAAACTCATGGATTGTGTGCATGGCCGAACAGTGCGATTGATGCTCTGCAGTGGTAATATAAATAAAACTTTTTATATATTACTCCATATTTTCACAGTCAATATTATATTACAAGCCTATTATCATCATCATACTTTTCTTCTCGTTTTTGCCCATGGGAGTCCTGCAAGTTCAGTCGCTATCAAGCCACTGGTCGCACCCAGAGAATAGACGTCTTCACTCAGTCCAAGCTGTTCCATGCAACTATTTAAAGTTGCTGCTGCCATCTATTGCAAGTTGACAAGTAAAAAATTAAATTTTAATAATATAGCTATATTCAATAAGTAAAGTATGAGTTATATAATATTTGATTAATATAAATAAATGTCAAAACATGAAAACATATACAGTAGTCCTAATCTTACTTGTAGGTCTAATGATTTAATAACATAAAACAAATCAATTGAAACATGTCTATCCTTATTGTCTCACCTTTATTTGTATCTGCAATTCAGATGTAAGATGGGCAAAGTCTAATGAGCTTTGTCTGGTTTCTCCCTAAAATTCAATAATTTTTTATGAAAATAATTGCATGATTCAACTATGAATAATGAAATAGTATGGTAAGAGTAAAATGTAAATCTTTGAAAACAAATCTGTAGAATTTGCTATAAGAAAACTTACTATTTGTGATTGCATTGCTCGGAGATCGGTTGGTAATAGTGGAAACAGTTTACTGTGCTTCGGAAGAACCATTAACTGTGACGAGATGGGTGCGGTCACCAGTGGCTGATAATGGACTTCAGCAGTGTAATTCTACAATACGAGTGTGATGGAAAATGTATGTTAGCATCAAATAATCTCCATTAGTGGAATCAACAAAATGTTGTTTTAGACAATCCTACTGCATTTAATTAGTCACACACGAAGGATTTCGAGAACCAATTTAATAAAGTCCAAATAAAAACCAATGAAATGTATTCTATAAATTGCACGTATGAAAGTGTTGCCAAATAAACAATCTTACCACATTTCCCATCCATTCTAGCAGTTTATCTTCAATGTAATAAAATGCTTTATCTTCTGCATCAGCTTGACCAAATTTCATCAGTGTGTGGAGAGCTGGACTAACAGTTGTTATTAGTATCACATATTGAAGAGAGCTGGCTTGAATTATGTCTCTTAAAATCTGTTCTGTTTTTCCCATCAACACATTTCCAACAATAAAAACAGCCTTTTTCTGTGATTTCGAACATCTCTGGAAGTATTCATACTAATTCATAAGTAGTGAATATTTTTAATATTAGAAATGATGCACCACGCCGTAACCCAGGTTATCATGATGCCCTGGCCAGTGACCAGAGTAGAAAATTAGATTTTCAGCTCATTAATTATTTTTTCTCCAAGACCAAACCCCCTGTACGTCATGATAATTAGTACGTCGTCTGCATTTAATTGTTGACCTGTACATATTGCATTTATCATTGTACTAAAAATAAGGCTATCGTGTTTAACATTGTTATGTTCCTAATTTTATATGGATATCACAGAGAAACTGGGGCATCATGGCACGGCAGGGTGTGCATTTCACGGCACCCTGGGGTATCAACCGGACCCCCGTTTACGGCGTGGTGGTTAATTTGACATCAATTTGGCATGAGGTGCCCACTGGGCCAATTACACAAGCTCATGTAAAATCATCATTTGTGGCTTCAAGAGCATCTATTCTTAAAATCATGCGCAATCAATGTAGTCACAACGACTTACTACCTCAGGTTCGGTGATCACGTTAAATAATACCCTAGCTAGCTGTATTTGTCCAGTAAAAAAAAATGTTTTGGAAGGCACATAAAGTTAAACCATACGTATGGCACTAACCAAATACATATGGCTAGTATCGATCTTAATCTATACTAACTATGGGAAACCTAGACTGAGTCACGTATTTGTGGTTAGTATGACACATGCTATGTTGAACGGCATGTAAAATAAAATTAAAGAATACACGGGCCTGAGATATTCATCATGGCCCACATTTCTCGCACATGCTTTTTCATGTCTGACGTACTTCTGAAGACGAACTTTAATAAACATCATGTATAGCACTTATGCTGAAAATAATGTATAACGCGCCTATAGTAGATTCAAAGAATATCTACATCTACATGGTACTGCTCAACGTCAACTAGCTGACGACTATTGGCAGGGAGGTCACGTGGTGTTGGTACATGGACCTCCAGAGGCAGGCTAGGTAGCCAACTGAGCCTCGGGGGTGTGGAGGGATCACACTAGCTATAGTTTTCAAACTAGGTGAGTTCTTTTACGTGCAGAGGTGTGGCTCTACTCTACACGGGACACGCCTTTTAACGAGGCTTCCGAACCTCCGCTTGGCGTCGCCACCGTCTAGTAGTCACACTGTACGGTGGCGACCGTCGACGTGCTGTGTGGAAATCAGCAACTCAGTGGCAGACGTACGACGTATCGGTTTTGGCGACACTGTGTATGCCATGACGGGGCCGCGAACTTACGACGCAAGCAACTCCTGTTTTCAAGTCGTACGCACCAGTGAGCTACTGAGGACCACATGATCATATGGTTTGGCCCGGACCATTTCTCGCTTGTTGTACTGTATGTTATGAAACAAATAAATTACAGTCAGATTGCAGATGCTATCTATGATGATTGCATACCTCAAAACTAGAAAACTCTTTCACATCCAGTGCCCCACCACTAAAGAGGGCCATAGCCCCTCCATTCCAATGTAAATTTTCAGCACAGATATCATCTATAAACACTATGGATCTGTTAACTTTGGAAATAACATTTTGCCATGATGATTTGCAAGCTTTGTGCACATTCATTTTGTATATAACATCAACAATATTTATTTTTCTATATTTCCACGTCAAACTTTCACAGATAATATTTTTAACACCCGTTGCAACGTTAATCACACTTTTACTCAATAGAGAAAAATCGTTCGCCCATCACAAAAAGTAAGGCGCCAGATTTGAGTCCAAAATAATAATTAATAAGTGGTAATATTATCTCAACATGACAAATCCACAAGCAGAACTAGTCACCAACGTAAAAGAATAAAACTTCACTTTCATTGAACACAGTGTAAGCAAGATATTTTATAATTTCCTTTAAAAATGGCTAAAAATGTGTGAGCGATAATAGGTGCAAACCTTATCCTTCTTCCATATAACTTGCACATTGTCAACTTCAGGCTTCAATAATAAAGCTTACGCAAGTGACTCTTAGTGAGCCTCCAGTGAGCGATGGTGCCAACATCGTTTCTGAAGGCAACGAAGCCGACTCTCTTCTCTTCTCTCCTCGAGCGATGTCCATTAAAGGTCTCGCAGCATCCCAGTAGCACTAGAAAGGTTGTGGGGATTGTTTAGAACAAATCTTGCAGCTCGAAGTTTAACCTTCTCAACCTCTTTAATATCCTGGTCCGTGTATGGATCCCATACACTTGCAGAATACTCCACCAGGGGATGCACTAGGGTTCTATAGGCTGTAGTTTTGCGCTAGGGGGAATTTATCCTCAGGTTCCGTCTTAAGAAGCCCAGTGTTCTGTTTGCCTTGGCTTGCTTTGCTTGTACATACTAGTATATTCTTCTAGCCCAAAAAATTGTGCAGTATGTTGTATAGATTTCAACATTAGGCTAAATTGTTTTCATTTTTACATTCTAAGCCACTATGCTGACTTAATTGCCTCCTTGGGCCTCTTGAAAGAATTTCTAGTTGGACCACTCACGCTTCAAAGAAGATGCTTTTTTTAGTATGGTCTCCTACATCATGGTTATGGAGCACCTCACACCCATCCCGTATATTTTTTTGTTTAAACCATCGTAGCACTGCTTTCAATGAACCAACAATAGCGATTAAGGTGTCAAAAGGAAGCTACTTACTTGTATTTTCGTAAGATATACACAATTTTTATGGTTCATTAAAATTACATGATCTATGATGCATATTGCTATGAAATAACGTGTGCACACACATCCCGTAGGTAGCGATAACATGCGATTTGAACATGTTTATTTACATTAGATCTTACTAAAAAATGTCTTATTACACTTTGGCACCGGGAAAACTATTGTGTTCAAAGTAGTGATATTATTTGATACTTGTTTGGATGCTAAATATTTAAAAAAAAACATACGTGATGGGTGTGCAATGCACTGGTGTTCGATGTCCAGATACAAGATGTTGTCAACCTTCATCCCACAGTTTTCCGACCTTAATATTACCAGTATGTAGGCCTACTTGTTTTTCCAATGTACAGCAGGTGCTAATGAGGAATGGACACTAATCATCAGAGATAATTTCAATCAGATAAATCTTCTTATGTGTGCTGAATTCAGGCTAGTTCTTTTGTAAAGTGTCGTATATGCTTTTAATTTCCACTTGAAGCATTCCACAGCACTGTCAACTAGGATGCTCTTGAATAATGCGGAAACGTCATATCAGATTATTTTTGGTCCTGAAGGGATTTCAAGAGGGCTCTCAGAAATGTTGACCTACGTTTTCTGTGAATATGTTTTTAGTGTATAACAGAAACCGTTCAACGTAATAAAGTCCATGCTCCCTTCGCCAAAGAATAAATCCATGGACAGTTCCAAGTGTGGCATTGTGGACGAAGTTCAACGCCCCAAGTGCCAGTACAAGTATATTGGTGAAACTGGAAGGACTCTTAAGACTCGGAGTCAAAAAACACACACCCGCACCTACTACCACTCCACACATTTTATGCAAATTTAATATAAGAACAGTAAGGTCTGTGTAATGCTCGATTGTATATACATTGTAGTTATGAATATGTCCTGATTCAAAATGTTGAGCAATGATTTAAAATTTCTTGTAAGAGTTCTGCTTCCTTCATACTTCAGTTGAGGAGATAGAATATTTTCTCCTGATGTATGAAGTTGATTGGCAGATATATGATTAAAGGAACGGATATATGAGCTCAAATAAATGGATAATATTGATTACTAAAAGAAGCCCGTAAGAGCTCTTATGGGTTTCTGTTACTAATGATCTTCAAATTAAATTCTGTAGAGTATGCTTAGAAGATATTTGAT
>CM032662.1:2690471-2702550 GCA_019095985.1 Streblospio benedicti
TTGGTCATACTTACTTGTATAGTTAAATATATACATATTATAATATATACCTATTGAAGTCATTTAGTCCTACAAATCAAATGCTTAGTATATAGTGTAGTCTCTGAACCTCTTCAAGCATCACAGTTATTTGCATGGGCCAGTGTAATACTAGATCGTAATGTAAACACACATGTAATGTAATTGTGATTTTAAATGCTTGCTAATTTCTGATGTAAATTAGAAAAAAAAAATTAATTGATATATTTAATGTTTGTTTTTTAATTGTTGATCAGATTCACAGACTATCTATCATCATACCTTCAGGGAGCAGCTCGAGCATTGTTTTCTCCTGGATTGGCAGAAACCTCTAGTGAAAGTGTCGCAGACTTTGACGAACATTTGAATGACACAATTGAAGATGAAAATCTCCATAGGGGTGAATTAATAGAAGCAGAAGAATTTTCACGCAAATCATCATTTCGACCAATTGTTTGTGATGACTCTTTTTCTACCAACAATGAAGCAGACAGCGACTGTTTCAAGTTTCTGCAAATTTTCAGTTCTCAGGATAAAGATGGAGCTATGATACATGTAAATGTTATGGAAAATAAGAACTCATCGTCATCTAATTCAAAAAAGAATTTAGATTCAAATGATAAGTACATGGATAATGGGAAGTGCATGGGATTGATTCATTCATTATCAAATTCTTGTCAAGGAGCTATGCATAAACGTTCTTCTGATTCAAAGGATGTATTTAAGGATGATGCAAATTCTCCTCCACATGCAGAAGACAATTCATGGAAAAGACTAAAGCGGCGGATATCTGATGCTCTCGAAGGGGCAAATCTTGAAAATGAGGAGATGGTAGATGATAAACGAATGAGGTTTAGCGTCAAAGAATGTGAGGACTCTAACAATAACTCTGGTAATTCTGGCTGCAGTTTACAAAAGAATTATGATCCTGGGGGTCAAGATCGTCTAGCTAATAATGATGATGATAGTGATAATTTTTCACAATTGTCACAGACATCTATGAATGCTATGATGAATGCTAGCAATGAAAAAACAGTTTGTGATGGTTCTCAAAATATAAAAGAAAATATATCTGTAAATAGTCCAGTCCTTATAGAAAATGTTGATGGTCTCACATCAAAGAGAAACTATTCTCCCCGTAATAAATCAGACTCTAGCACCAACTGTACCAATACAATTCACCAGGAAAACCCAGCACCAATTGCTAAACCTCTATCTGCAAACAGCGCAAGACCATCGTCATTCTTCAACAAAAAGCGAACATTTTTCTATCCAACCACACATCAAATAGCTGATAGTCGTCCACAGAAGATCTTTAATCTGGTTAAAACTGTAGAAGTTGTAAAACCAAATGACAATAAAGGTAATGACTGAATTTAGTAATTCTATTTTTAAGAGACTTTTAAATAATAAAAAAAAGTAAGGAAATATTTTTATAGGTTTTTAGTGATATTTTAGCAATAAATTTAATCACGAAAAATGTAAAAAATAATATTTACATCATTAATTTTTCTTGTATCAAATGTTGTTAATGTTTGGCTGGTTGAAAAATTTACTGTTCATATTTTACAGAGACAGGTGATATTGCAACGGAATCTACAGCTACAGTTCCGGAACAGAAAACTAAACCAAAACCGTATATAAAGCGTTATTCATCAGGTAAATGTAATCTAGAGTTATGGGTGTTTTTTTATCAAGTTCTTTAAGTTATTGGATTATTGCATTATACATTTTGTTACATGTGTATATAACTATATAGTTTTGCTTTCCAGGCTTTACCAACTTATCTTCATATAATAAGATGATGGGAATGAAAGATCTGCCACCATCCGATGACCACCAACATAGCACTAGTCACAAGTCTGCAGAAACCACAGAACCTATTCCAAGTGTTTCTCCAGAGACGTCTCCAAATAACATTAAGACTTTAGCATCAGAAAATCAGATGAATTACATTGTCAATGAAGGATTGACAGAAAAGGGAGCCTACCTGTCTGATTTTGAGGAGGATATAGATGGGTTTATTAGTGACTCACAGTTGATGGAATGTGAAATGCCAGTAGTATCTGCCGCCCGTGCCTCGTCTCTTCATTGTATTGTTGAAACAGATGAGTTACAAATGGAGAACGATAAATCTGAAGGGTCTTGTGGCGTTAAGACGGATGGAATTCAAACTTGTGTGGAGACATCTTCTCCGAGGACAGCCGCTAATGATTCAACGTCAAATCAAAGTAAGCTGAATGATAATATAGAACAGTCTGCTGCTTTGCAAAAATCATCCATCACTAGTAAAGATGCACTGTCATTGGATACAGATACTGAGGCAATAAGTATTGGATTTAAGAAAGCAAATGGGATGGATATAAACATTTCCAGATGTTCATTGAATAAAGCGGAAAAATTGATAGACAGTATAGACCATACAATTGTAGGGGATGGTGTTTCTATCACACATGAGTGCTTGAAAAAGAAAAATTCAGGTTTGAAGGATGATGATATGGGCTTACATACAGAAACGAATAAGAAAACTATTGAAGAGAGTGGCTTTCAATTGGCAAGTGGCAAGAAGGTAGAAATATCAGATTCAGCTAAATTGCATGCATCAAGCATTTTTGCAAGCTTGGACAAAGAATTTGATATTCAGAAATTTCAAGAGGAGCAAATTAGTCCTCCAAAGCCATCGTTTCACTCCGCAAGTGGAAAAAAGATACATGTAAGTGACAATGCCATGAAAAAAGCAAATGCTTTACTGAGTGAAGATAATTTGAATGATGTTTTAAGTAGTGATATTGCAACCGAAAACTGTTTTTCAGATAGTAAAGGTGTTGAAAATGAAACATGGTGCCTGTCTGAAAAGAAAATGGCATTTAGTAATATGAATGTTAGTAAAGGAAGGCCGTTTATCGCACCTAGATGTGTGAACTCCGTTCAAATCAAAGATTCAAAAAAAGATAAAAATGAAAACAGTGTAGATAGTGAGAAACAAAAGAAAATCACAACTGCAGAACATGAAAAACCATCACTGGCTACATCATATAAGATATTCAGAAAGCAATCATCATCTACTAGTTCTAGTGGTTTAAACGACAGTTTCAATGATCTAAGTTATACCCAAATCACAGAAGTAACGGACGGTACTCTGGCGCTGCTACAAAATGATGATGATTTCGGTTACACTCAATTGTCGAAGATTGAAGAAGAACAGTCGAGTCTGGAGTCATCCGAATCAAAAGTTGAGGAGCAATGCTCAGTATCGCAGCTTTCCACCGCAAAAGATGATTATGTTAAGAAAAGTCTATGTAGAAAGAGATCTGACGTAGTTGATAACAAATGTAACATGATTTCAAACGTTAGTGATAAATCGTATGCTGATATACCTCTTGATTTGGCAGGCCAGGATAATACTAATCATCTATATTTATTTGAAAAACAACAGCATAAGAAAATATTAATAGATGACCTCCAGACAAGCACGTTAACAGCTAGTCATAAGGATGTTACAAAATCTAAAAAGTGTGATCTTGCAAGTCCCTTGCAAAAAGTACCAGATATTGACTGTGATCCTACAAATGCGATGGAATCTGGGAACAAGAACAGAGTCACAAATGAAGGTAGCAGTTTAAATGAAATACCCACTGTAAACAATCTTAGTAGTAACCAAAATACATGTTTCCAAACTTCTAGTAACGATAATACAGTTCTTTCTTCGGAGAAAACGTCATTAATAAACCAGAAGCTGACAGAAGCTGATCATAAAGTCCCGATTGTTGACAAAAATCCTACATCTTTGAAGACCAGATTTCAAGGTTTTACAACTGCTAGTGGAGAAGAAGTTTGTGTTTCAGAAAATGCTTTGAAAACAGTAAAGAAATTATTCAATGAAAACACAGAAAATGATGATCAAGTGTCTTTTGGAGTTCTCAATCGTGGTGTGAAAGACAACCACACCATAGGATCACAAGCACAACTGTCATTTCAAGGATTCCATACGGCAAGGGGAAAGAAAGTAAGTGTCTCAGATGATGCTTTAAACAGAGTGAGAAATCTCTTTGATGAAGATGAGATGTCCAAAGATTCTGTTGATGAGCCATTATTGAGAGAAGGTGATACAGCATTTGTTGATAAAGTATCGTTTGGCGGATTCTGCACCGCAGGAGGCAAGAAAGTTGAGGTTTCGAAAGAAGCTGTAAAGAAAGTGAGGAGTTTGTTTGATGATGATTTACATGAATGTAGTGAATCAAATTTGGAAAAAAAGAATGCTATGGAAATAGAAATTGGGGAATTGAAGAAAGCAAAGTTTGGTGAAAAAGTTCAATCAACTCTGGAGATGAAGAAACCAACGTATCAAGGATTCTGTACTGCTAGAGGGAATAGGGTAACAGTTTCAGAGGAAGCTTTATCTAAAGTGAAAAATTTGTTCAATGAAATTGATAGTAATGAAGAATCAAATTTTGAAGCTGTGAAAGAACCCAGTATACAGTTGCCTAACAAGGATGATAGAGAAAAGTTAGATGATGCAGTTACGAAAGCGCATTCAGTACCCATAAATAAAATGGCTTTCCAAGGATTCCAAACGGCCAGAGGAAATAAAATAAGTGTGTCAGATGATGCTTTAAAAAAGGTGAAAAGTCTATTGGCTGATGAAATATCTGAAGAGTATGAAAATATAGAATCAGTTGAAAAGATTTCTTTTGGAGGATTCTGCACGGAAGGAGGCAAGAAAGTTGAGGTTTCGAAAGAAGCTTTGAAGAAAGTGAAAACTTTGTTTGATGATGTAGATCAATGTGCTGAATCAGATTTTAAATCAAGTGGAGAAAATATTTCAGCTATGCATGTGAAAGGTGACATAGAAAAGAAAGAAATAAGTCAGTACGCACTAGAAAAAGAGCATTCAGGATCAGAGAGGAAGAAACCACCATTTCAAGGATTCCGTACGGCAAGAGGAAGTCGAGTAACAGTTTCGGATGTAGCGTTGAATAAAGTAAAAATCCTTTTTAATGAAATGGATGATAAAGAATCAAGTTGTGAAGTTGCAACGGTAGGTAGTATGCAATCTACAAGAAATGAAGATGAGAGAACAAAAGATCATGGTTTACTTTCGCATGAATGTTCTGAACCTATGAACCAAATGAGGTTTCAGGGATTTCAAACTGCCAGAGGAAATAAAGTAAGTGTCTCTGATGATGCTTTAAAGAAAGTAAAAAATCTCTTTTCTGATGATGAAGTATCGTTAACGTCTTGTGATAAGCTGTTACTTAAAGAAGATGATATGGAATCAGTTAAAATGTCGTTTGGTGGATTTTGCACCGCAGGAGGCAAGAAAGTTGAGGTTTCGAAAGAAGCTTTAAAGAATGTGAAGAGTTTGTTTGATGATGATTTACATGACTGTACTGAATCAAATTTAAAAATGGAAAATGAAGAAAAGAATAAAGCTATGTTAATAGAAAGTGGGGAATTAAAGAATGCAAAATATGTTGAAAATGTTCAATCAGGTCTGGAGATGAAGAAACCACCATATCAAGGATTCTGTACTGCAAGAGGGAATAGAGTAACAGTTTCGGAGGAAGCTTTATCTAAAGTGAAAAATTTGTTCAATGAAATTGATAGTAATGAAGAATCAAATTTTGAAGCTGTGAAAGAACCCAGTATACAGTTGCCTAACAAGGATGATAGAGAAAAGTTAGATGATGCAGTTACGAAAGCGCATTCAGTACCCATAAATAAAATGGCTTTCCAAGGATTCCAAACGGCCAGAGGAAATAAAATAAGTGTGTCAGATGATGCTTTAAAAAAGGTGAAAAGTCTATTGGCTGATGAAATATCTGAAGAGTATGAAAATATAGAATCAGTTGAAAAGATTTCTTTTGGAGGATTCTGCACGGAAGGAGGCAAGAAAGTTGAGGTTTCGAAAGAAGCTTTGAAGAAAGTGAAAACTTTGTTTGATGATGTAGATCAATGTGCTGAATCAGATTTTAAATCAAGTGGAGAAAATATTTCAGCTATGCATGTGAAAGGTGACATAGAAAAGAAAGAAATAAGTCAGTACGCACTAGAAAAAGAGCATTCAGGATCAGAGAGGAAGAAACCACCATTTCAAGGATTCCGTACAGCAAGAGGAAGTCGAGTAACAGTTTCGGATGTAGCGTTGAATAAAGTAAAAATCCTTTTTAATGAAATGGATGATAAAGAATCAAGTTATGAAGTTGCAACGGTAGGTAGTATGCAATCTACAAGAAATGAAGATGAGAGAACAAAAGATCATGGTTTACTTTCGCATGAATTTTCTGAACCTATGAACCAAATGAGGTTTCAGGGATTTCAAACTGCCAGAGGAAATAAAGTAAGTGTCTCTGATGATGCTTTAAAGAAAGTAAAAAATCTCTTTTCTGATGATGAAGTATCGTTAACGTCTTGTGATAAGCTGTTACTTAAAGAAGATGATATGGAATCAGTTAAAATGTCGTTTGGTGGATTTTGCACCGCAGGAGGCAAGAAAGTTGAGGTTTCGAAAGAAGCTTTAAAGAATGTGAAGAGTTTGTTTGATGATGATTTACATGACTGTACTGAATCAAATTTAAAAATGGAAAATGAAGAAAAGAATAAAGCTATGTTAATAGAAAGTGGGGAATTAAAGAATGCAAAATATGTTGAAAATGTTCAATCAGGTCTGGAGATGAAGAAACCACCATATCAAGGATTCTGTACTGCAAGAGGGAATAGAGTAACAGTTTCGGAGGAAGCTTTATCTAAAGTGAAAAATTTGTTCAATGAAATTGATAGTAATGAGGAATCAAATTTTGAAGCTGCAAAAGAACCCAGTATTCAGTCTTTGCAGCTGCTTAATGAGACTGATAGAGAAAAAATAGATGATGCAGTTACAAAAGCACATTCAGTACCCATAAATAAAATGGCTTTCCAAGGATTCCAAACGGCCAGAGGAAATAAAATAAGTGTGTCAGATGATGCTTTAAAAAAGGTGAAAAGTCTATTGGCTGATGAAATATCTGAAGAACATGAGAATACGGAATCAGTTGACAAAATTTCTTTCGGAGGATTCTCCACGGCAAGGGGCAAGAAAGTTGAGGTCTCAAAAGAAGCTTTGGAAAAAGTGAAGACCCTGTTTGATGATGATTTAGAGGATTGTGATGAATTGAATTTGAAACCAATTAATACTCAAGCTATGGATTTGGGAATTGAAGTAGAGAAAGCAAATGGCGTGTGAGCATTCAACTAAAAAAGTTCATTCATCTCCAACAATAAAGAAACCTTATCAAGGATTCTGTACTGCCAGAGGAAATAAAGTAGCAATTTCGGATGAAGCTTTAAATAAGGTAAAAAAAATGTTTGATAATGAAAATGAATACAAAGAACCTAATATTGAAGTGGCAAATCTGGATGAATGTCAACCTTTAGAAATGGTGAATAGAGATAGGTGTAATAATTTAGCAGATGAATCATCATTTAAAGGATTTTGCACTGCAAAAGGTGACAAAGTTAAAGTTTCTGAAGATGCTTTAAAGAAAGTTCAGAACTTATTTGATAATGATATGGAAGGCAGTAATGATTTGTGGGCAGAAAGTGATCTTTTAAATAATGAAAATGCTACTAAATCAGTGCAATCAGAAAAATTGACTGGATTGTTTAAAGTAAAACCGGATGCAAAAGTTGATTGTGATAATCGAAAGCCTACAACTAAAGATCACAACGTTTCAGAAAATGCATTGAATTATGCTCAAAACTGTGATGAAAATCATGCCAAAGCAGTTGATAAAGGTGATCGGATGAAATGTGAAGTCAGATCGGATAGGCGGTCAAGTATTTCAAATACAAAAGAATCAACAATGGAATTAAATAGAGCTTTCACTACATCATCACACAAACCAATTGGTCCTCATCAGCCATCGTGTAGAAAAATGTTAAACATTTCTCAAGAGGCTTCAGAAATCGCACAGGCTCTTATGGCTGATGGTGATTCTGAGGATGAGGAAAGTTGGTCGATTGGCTTCGCCAAGTTATTAGGTGAGAGAAATTTGCACTATTTGACTGAGACATGTATTTTATGCTTTTTGAAATAACTTGTATTTATTCATGTACTGGTTTTTTATTTGCTTGGTTTTTTTTTTGATGAAAAGCATGAGTTGTACTATATATTTTTTTACATTTTTATGTGTGTTATGTAATAGATTCTCCGGCTGTCATGGTTGCTGAAGGAAAGCCAAAAAGACAGTGGATGAAACCGCATAGTTCTTCTCCAGAAGGTAAATACATGTAAATATTCTTATTTGAATAGTGAACTTTATTTCATTCTTATTTTTACAGTTAATACATGAATTATAATTCATGAATTTTCAAAGATAGACATGTCATGTGCACCATTGTTTTATGTTTGAACTGCAGCCAAATGAAATGTAACTCATAAATGCAATCATTTCTGTGTTGCAATTCTGAACTAAGTTTAAATCATTAGATGATAGCAAAAATGGAGGCAATTTATATTTTAATTTGTTTTTATTTTCTGAATATATATACATATATGTATTTTTTCTGACTGTAGAGACGTTATCAGACCGACAGTTACAGAAGCCCGTCACTCCGGTGCATACAGCCCCGCCTAATGATATCGCTGGTCTGAAGACCAATGTTTCTTCCATAGAAAAAGCAAGGTAACAAATGCATTACAAGTCACTTTTGAACTAAGGATCTTTATTTTTGTTTATAAAAATCACAGGTTCACTGTTGTGCAAACATTAATAATATCACTATCATGAATACTTACGTGTATTATACATGGTACTTGAGCAAAACTATGGCCTATAGTGTACATTTGAAAGGTTAGGACATAGAGTTAAATTCATATTGTCTTAGCAGTTTGTTTTAAGCATATGTTTTCAACAACTAATGAAGTCTAAAAGCATCTCAATCCACCAAGAATAATAATCACAATATGTCATGTTAAACATTGATAAATGTGGGATGATTTATTTTAGGAACTGCACTTATTTAGGTGTTTGTTTATATACGATTCTGCCGACTGCGAACTCTGTTCTTTGTTCTACAAATATTTTTGTTCTAAACTTTTCAGATGGTATGGACCCACACACTACAGACCTCAGTTTCATGCACCTTCTTCTAAAAGTAAAGACCGTGAAGCTTTTAAACAAATGCCATCGATCAGACATAAAGTTACTCCAAATAAAACAAACATTCAAAAACCAGGCACTACCTCTGCATTTTCAACTCCGTATAGAAATACAAATGCCAGTGAAAAAGCAGATCTTGTGAGTTGAATTGATACTCTTACATTTGTTTTGTGCAAGACGGTGATGAGACCTTACTCAGATGAGAGCTCCCCCGCTTCAGTAGAGACGTAGTCTCCTGAAGTGTGGTAGAGGCAAACGATGATCATGACAAGGTTCTGAGTTATGCACAAAATCTTATTATAAGATGATATGTTTTAATGTAATGATTCATTTTTTTTTTTTACATGATGTTAACTTGTTTTCAGAGTTATTTTTTTTAGTAAGCTAACTACTTATATTCACAGTAAAAAAAACTTTACTTCGCCTTTTTTCGTCTCTTCAATCGAAGGCCCGCGATGAGAATCCGTAACTGATTTTTTTAATGTGATCGTAAGTAGTAATGTACTAAAAAACCAATCCTGAATGGATATTCCTACTACTAACAATAGTCTACTTAAAAATATGTTAAGTTGTACATGTATGTGTATTTCCAGATGTCTTCTCAAACAGTAAAAAGTAGTACATTTAGTACTCCATTCAAACAGACGTCCAGTGGTAGCTTTAAAACTCCAGTGAAATCACAAATTGCAAACACAACATCTGAGGAAAAAGATCGCGTGATTGAAACAATTGTTGAAGTGGATAGTCAGGGTGAAGGTAAAAAAGTAATATGTATAAGAGGTGTATGTATTAAACTCAGATATTTTTCCATATTTTCCATGTTGAATTACCCAATTGAATTGATAATATTTTTTTTTCATTTTTTACTCAGTTTCCATACCTACTTGTACCTGCAAAAGACAGATATTACTATTGGATATTGCATGTTTATCAAATTATTTTTTATCGTCCTCGCTCTCAAAGCTATGTACTGGTACATGTATAAGACTTATTTTCTTATATTGCAGATGAGACACCAATATGCAGTGCAAAAATAAGAGCATCAGACGATGTTTGCAAATTAAGGTTAAAAAGCAAAATTGCACAAGGACAATTGATTAGGTATTTTCTTTCTTTAAAAAACTAGTTCACTATCTTTATGTATTGATTTAAGTACATATAGTCTATAGATATATTCCATGCAACTTTGATTAAAACTTTGATTTTATACAGTATATTCAAATTTCAAAAAACACTGATGTATATACAAGAAAATGCCAGTTCATGCAATTTAATTTGGGATAGATAAAAAACATCATGCATCTCTAATATGTCTGGAGCTTTTCTAGCAATGTTATTAGAAATTATTTGATAGGAGCATGTGATGGTTTGAAGTTTTAATTTTGGATGCCACCAGCTAGGATCTGGTGCAAAAAATGGTCTATAATAATAGTGGTGCATTACAAGCTTTTTCAATAATAATATCTGAGATTTGAACAATTTATCTCTTTAGTTATTTTGATGATTTTAAAATCCAGTAAATGTTCACAAATGGCAATGATTAAATAGTAACCTGTTATGCTGTTTTATTAATGAATGTTAGAATTTTGAAATTCTATTTATTACAAAGTTTGGTGTTTCAGGAAGAAGAGAGAGCAAGGAAAAATTAAGCCCATTTTCGGAAAGTATTACAATGTGAAGCATAAGATAAATCAGTGCAGGATATCATTGAAAACTGCTGTATGTTTTGGTAATCCAGGAACTTTCTCACATCAGCAGGTTAGATATGGCGTTTTACTTACATTTTATTTACCTGGTATACCATTCAAGAGAATTCAAATTATTTAGTTCCGTTGTACATTATTTGGAGCATATTGTTTCAAAAGGTTGATGAGATTTGCGTACACATAACACAAGCACAAAATATCTTGAGCAATGATTTAGATTTTCCGAAAGATGTCTGTATCCTTCATGCAATAGTTGAGGAGACATTTGGTTTTCTCCTTTTGTATGAAGTTGATTTGCAGATGCATGATTAAATGAACGGATATATGAGCTCAATTCAACAGTCCGTTTGGAACACAATTCTTAATTTTCAAGCTTCAGCTTTTATATTCTTGCACACTGACATGTTTTCTTAGATAAATACATTGTTATATTTTAGATTTTTTATTGTTCACATTTTGCTCTTTAAGATGCACTCGTATTTTCTCTTGAAATGAACTACATGTAGTTCTGATAGTCTGCATTAGGAATTACGCATAATAAATGTTAAATGTTAACCAAAACATTTTTCATATTATGTAAATTCCAACATAATGTTGGTAGCTCAGAAACTTACATTTTCACACCAAAGTGCTACGTTTCGGGTAAACATTTCCCCTTCCACTGGCAACTGTGCAATTCTCTTGCGCATGTTCTTGGCGCTGTTGCATGGGGTGGAATCCCCAACACAACAAAATAGCTTGGTCAATACGAGGGAGATATTTCCCCAAAACGTAGCACTTTGGTGCAAAAATGTAAGTTCTGAGCTACCAACATTATGTTGGAATTTACAAATTATGAATCCAGAAACTATAAAACTTCTAGTAAGAGATAAAACATTTTTCATGTTTAAAGATTACATATTTATACTAAGAGTTAATTCTTTTGCCCTCTAGCTTCATACATACGGTGTCCATCCGTCTGTACTCTCCATCAGTGCTGAGAATGCCGAGGATTATCGCTTTGATGCAGCCAGCTATTGGGGTGATGCTGCTGCCAGCAAAGCTGACAAGGTAATTCCAGCAGTTTAAACATATTTTTTTGAACAATACAGATGGGATTGCTTAATTGCATGACCTCTATCTACACATATTTTATGCAATTAAGCAATATATGCAATTATCACGTATGCAATTAAGTGATATCGTCTGTACAACTGGATTAGGCAATAGCTAAAC
>CM032662.1:2712521-2737709 GCA_019095985.1 Streblospio benedicti
CAGCTTTTATATTTTGTCAAACTACATGATGTTTGACCCAACAATTAACTTGTAATGGTTCAAAGTAGCGTGCGAAGTAATACTGTGTGATATTTGATATTTTCATCCTAGTTTATCATTCACCAATCACGTATTTGAAAATGATTTACCGGTAAGCTTGTGCATTTTCCAATAAATCAAGTCAAATGATGTTTTTGTCTTTATTTTTCTTTTGCATTATAATAGGAGTACACATATAAGCATATCACAGTCATACTGAAGTTTAACGTGGTGTAATTACATTTTTTCCATCAACAATCAAAGAATGGTATACAGCAATTTTCATGAAAGGCATATGGCAAATATGAAATGAATAATTCCCATTAGTAAAGTAGATGAATGCTAACATCTGACATTTTACAATTGGTAGTACAAATTACTTATGTCTTTCTCTTTTGCAATAGTATGTTATTGGAGATGGTGCAACAGTGATACTGGATGAGTACAGCACCATTGGAAAAGAAGAATTTTGCAAGTAAGTATCAGCAAAACGAAAATAGAATGTTGATTATTTAAAACTGTACTCAATATAATTAGATTATGGTCATTTTTGGTCAAATATAAACTACTCTTAACCTCTTGTCTGTACTTTTTGCAGCATGTTATATAACACAAAACATTTAATCTTTCAGTGGTTTCTTAAGCCTAGCCGGCGTAGAACCTGGACTGATCAGTAAAGAATGGGTTTATAATCATTATCGATCTATCGTGTGGAAACTGGCGTCATACGAGGTTTCTTTTCCCATACAATTTGGAGGCAGGTAGGAAGTGGCGATATTTGAATTGTGCATCCATTTAATGTATATATGTGACTGATTTTCTTTTCATTTCCACTAATGAATTATTTTTTAATACTTTTTGAAGGAGTTTGACCCCAGATCAAGTTATGTTGCAACTGAAATATAGATATGACAGGGAAATCGATAACAGTCAAAGGTACGATAGCGTTCTATTACTTTTTGTCAGCGTACGTGACTAATTGTTCATACCCGGTACAAAAATACAGTTTATTAAAGAGCAGGGGTTGATTACTTTATACTGCATAATTTGACCATTATATATCATGAATACATGTATGTTATAAGTACTTGTATACAGGAATGGAGACCTTAGTTCACCCATATTATGTCAACAAATGCTGTTGTAATGTTCATGCACTCACATATTGTCATAATTAGTTAAGTTCTTATTGAAACGGTAATAATTTACACACATATATGTATACTACATGTAGTATGCATGATTCCTGCTCTAGCTATCTTGATGCCATATAGTAAGAAGATGCGGGTCTTCTAAGATTAATACCTAAAATTAAAAGATTTGCTCGCTTCTTTTCACTGAAGTAGATTTTTGCCCAGTCCGTTAGACAACAGTCACGCACATTAAGTTCCAACAGCGTGTTATTTGTGTTTAACGTTTGCACAATGTCTTTTACTGCATCATTGCTTAGGGTGTTGCGACTTAAGTCCAACTTACGGATAGATTTGTTGAATTGAAGTGCTTCTAGCAGAGGTGACACTGAACTGTGCTCTAATCCACAATGTGATACATTAAGATCTACGAGGGTTCTGTTGTGTTTTAGTCCTTTTGCTATATGTATGAAATCTGCTTTCTTGAAGAGCGTTGACTGTAGGGATAAATGCTTTAATCGGGTACTAATGTCAAGTTTGTCTGCTAATTCCTGTGCACTTATTAGATCCAGTGTGCAATTATTGAGGTAAAGTTCCTGCAGTGAGTCCGGTGTATTTCTTATTATTGCTGTGACTAGGGCTGGATTTTTGCAGCAAACGAATGCGAAAACCTTCACAAACCTCATACCAAACTGGGCTGCAAAAATATTCGCCCAAACCGTAGCATTGATGGCATCGTCGGTCATGTTGCTTTCATCATAGATCTTTAGTGTTGATATTGATCTATTGTTACCATAGACAAGCGCTAGAAACTGCGCGAGGAGATTTTCTTTTGTCCACCTCAGTTTAGGGTTTTGATGTTTCGTGACTTTTCTATATCACATGCAAGTTCTCGTAGAGCGTGAATGTTGTATTCACCGAGGTGATCCAGTCGGATGTCGATTTCTATGAGACTTGGTGTGTCTGCTTTCACGATCTATGTAGAGAAGAAACAGAACATAACCCAATTATATGTTTAGATTCCTTCACTAATATAATTTTCAATTGTATTACTGAACATTTTTACATTTTTATTTTAAATTTATCTATGTTTTTCAATACTTTATTTGAATAGTATTTCTTTTCTTTTCTGTTACTTATATTCATAATAAATGTTTCCTAAAAAGATAAATATCTTACAGAAGGTTTTGAAGTCACAGCTTCGTTTTCAATTTTTTTCATTTAATTACAATTCATGTGTAAAACATTTTTAAGGACAGAGATAATGTATGTATCAATGTTAACAAATATTTTGGTTTTAATTTTTAGGAAATATTTTCTGTAAGAATATTTTTTTTTAGAAATATTTATATTTATGATAAAGTAGCAGAAATGAAAAAAGAAATACTATTTCTATATGCTACATACCTATTAAGTAGACTGTTGAACAAGTTCATTAGCTGTGTTAATTCAAATAATACAGTTAGTTCTTCATATCAACAGCTATCACAATTTCATAATATATATCCCAATATTTTGACAACAACAGTCATAGTGTTTGCATTATGACTCCACACTCTTAAGAAAGACAAACAGACTGTTGTTGTCAAAATATTGAGATATATATTATTAAATTGTGATAGCTGTTGATATGAAGAGCTAACTGTATTACTACTAAGTAGAGTTTTGAATAATCTGTTAGAAATCAGATTTGCAAAGCTTCCCACCTGACTGAGACCTCCGATCCACTGTCGGGCTGCAATGTCTCTAGATCTCATGTACAGCTTCTTTGGAAGAGAATCCACTATAAACTTCATCACATCTTCTCTTCCATCACATTCATTTAAGCATTCAAAGCTCAATCGGTAGTCCAAAATGCGACCCTCGACTGACTCTTGTGACATTGTACTGTGAGCTGACCATTTGCTTCTGAAACTTGACTTGCCGACAGTGAAATTGCTTTTCGCTGATGTTGGTTTACTTGAAATGTCAGTCGAACATTCATCCAAAAATGACATTTCCCGTGTCATACTCATATTTCTACTCGCCAAATTTGAGAATAATTCTTGCATGGTCTCTTGTTCATCATCATGTTGAAGTAAGCCACAGAAATGCACGCAGACATTGTGCAAGTACGGATCTGAAACTAGTTGTTCTGTATGATCTATGAACTCATCCATGTCTACTTTGCTCAGATATCGAGCTGCAAGAAAGTCTTGAATAACTGTGTTTGTAAACATAAAATTCTCCACTGGCAAAGATCTTTGGCCAGCAATGAAAACAGTGAGTAACCCGAAGTTAAGAAATTCTCGGTTTTCAAACTGTGCTACAATTGTCTCTGTTTCCATGCTTTCACTGTGGAACTTCACAGCATTAAACGCAACTTCTTCTAATACCAATATGCTTTTGCTGACAATATCAGGTATGTCCGTTTGATACAGAGCATTATACGTCTGGCAATATAACTTCGCTATCGCAATCATAAATTCTTGCATGATAGATGTGCCCGTTGTAAAATCGATTTCACCCTCTTGTTCACAAATTAAGCACATTGCGAGACAGTATGTTGGATTAAGTGCTATAACTTTTACCAAGTTAGAATCGTCACTGTTGATTTCATTCAAAAGTGGTTCAAAATTTTCTCTTGGTTGTTGCGTCAGGTTGATGTATGATTCTATAATTTCTTCCTGGTTATTTTCTTTCATGCCCAGCATCACCATTTTTGTATCAAAATGCTGCCTCAGACGATTTGTCATAAAGTTGGTTGAAATCATTGCAATCACACTTGCTTCTGGATACCTAAAGGTTTACAATATTTTGTTTTACAGACAAAGCAAATTGTGAAGCATTCGATATAAAATTATGTTTAATATATTTTTATCTCTATAAAACCTGTTTCATTTAAAAGAACTTACTTGTTAGAATCTACAAAAATCAAGCTGAGTGCGTTTATTTGTTTTTCCGTGACAACGTTGTCAACAATGAAAAGTGTATTCTTCTGATGTTTCTTCAGCATGTTTGTAATTTCTTCTCGAGACTTTTTGAAGCTAAAAGGAAGGCATTGTTCAAGCACAACGTCTTCTAATTCTTTACCTGTTAGACAGACAAACGCAAATTATTTAAGATGATAAATTACATTCCATTCCAATTGTTTATTTTGCTGCCGCATGAAAATCATGGAACATTAAGATTTGTATTATTATTAAGAACAAAGCTTACTCTTCTTGTGAATCATTCTAATGTCAATGTGAAACACCAGTTTGAATTTTTCCGACCATTTCATGTTTCCTACTGCCCATTCGTAAGCAATATGTCGACAGAACGTTGTCTTGCCAACTCCACCAGCGCCCTCTATCACAATTCTTTGAGGAAACTCATTTCCAGGGTACGAGGAAAACAGTTCGTTGGAATCGATCTCACGTCTGAAAAACAAAGAGTTTATTTTTCACTGAAAATTGATTTTTCATTAACACACGGGGCTGATTTGAGGGCTTTTTACATCATCTATATAAAACTAGTCAGGTCTTGATGTTTTTACTTTGAAGAAATGATGATGTGTTTCTGTAAAAGAAGTGGGCCAGAGCACGGCAACGTCCTGTCAGGTTACAACATACTCGACATAGAGAGATTCAGTGACATAGAGGCTAATAGGATTAAGGCTGCATACAAGGCTAAAACTAGTATCATTGGTGTCAACAGACTTAATAAGCATTGCACAATCGATAGTGGCCAAATATGAACACGTCTGTCAGGCGTAGGAGACGTTAGCTCAGTGGTAGAGTGCCTGTCTCGCACATAATGGCTGGTCTGGTGCTAGCAGGAGACAGTGAGTTTGATTCTATGGCCTTTCAACTACCTTTACAAGCCTGTCTCTGGAATTTCCTTATATTTCCTTTAAATGTGTGACGACGTGCAATACAAAGTAGTCATTTTTCTGCAGAAATGGAATGGTGTGGCTGATTTATTGATTTATATGTAGCAAACGACCCCTACATTCTGCCTTCTGATCCGAGTGGTCACTGTGCCAGAGAAATGAGTGATGAAACTTAACAAAAATCAATTTCCACTTGTAACAAACGCAAGTGACTAATGAACCCAACGAATTTATTGTTATTGCTTGCTGGTACAGGCCAGTCATAAGGACTTGTTAATGAAAATAAAAGGTTAGTGAGTTCGTGTGTCTGCATTCTTTTTAGTTTTCATAGCTGATTATACATGTAGTTTCTATGCATGAGAAGTAAATATACGTGATAAAATAATGTAGTAATGTTTTACTCTCACTGTTCTGCCAAGCAAGCTCCTACCACTGTATTGATATAGCTGAAGACAAGTGGCCATGACAGGACTCAAACTCATGACCCCGCTGCTTGGGATGATGGTGTCATTCTGGTCTTACAACCGTGGGGTCGTGAGTTCGAGTCCCGTCAGGGCCACTTGATATAGTTAAATGAAAGCTGTGTCTTCAGCTATATCAATACAGTAGTAGGAGCTTGCTTGGCAGAACAGTGAGAGTAAAATTGAATTCACAATCAAACTTTGGTAAAATATATATACAGTTGTTCATAGAATGTAGTAACAAAACATTGAACTAACCCGAGAAGGTCCACGATTTGCGGCGGTACATAGAAGTCATGTATCGGAGCGTACACACTGTCGTGCCACAGGATGGGCAGGCACTTACTGTACACAGCCTGGTACTTCATTTTGAGGGCCTCTGAGCACTGCGTGCACTCATCTATTTGGAAAAGTAGTTTAGCTATTATAGTCTACAAAGGATTACCAAATCACGTTGGCAATTCATTTACAGTAGAACCTCTCTATTAGGACTACTTTTGGGACCAGTGCTCTGAGGTGGTCTTGATAGAGAGGTGGTCTCTATACAGAGGTTCATTTTGGTAGCTTACGAAGGTTTGGGACAGTGAAAAGTGGACTTATTATAGAGGTGGTCTCAATAGAAAGGTGGTCTTAATTGGAGGTTCTACTATACATGTTACAAATTGACATTTCCGTACTTTTAATAGCAGCGGCGTGTCTGAAGAGTTAATGAGTGAGCATGTACATGTACCTGGTCTTCCAATGAGAAGAGGTGTTTGTTTGGTCTCAACTAGTTTGTTGTAAAGACTTTTGTGTTTGAATTTGATGATGTCACAAAAGTTGTCGAATGCTTTCCCACTTTTTTCCGCCAACATGTCTATGACCATTCGAACCCTGAAATGATAGTTTTGTTTTAAATTCTGATTTTACACTTTCGACTTTAGAGAAAATGGCAATAGCCTATGAGATACGTACCTGTCTGCATTCCTCATAACGAGAGATATTTTACTTTTTTCTTCGTGTGTTAAGACGCCCCTTTGGACAAGTTTGGGAACTATTTCTTCTGCTTTGAGGTTGTCAATGAGCTGCTTGGAATACTTCTCTAAGATGTCTTTTTCCACAGACTTAGTCACTTCTGAAAAATCAGTTTGATAATATGTGTCATATTTTTCTGCCATTGATTTATAAAGATTTTATATTGATATAAAAAAATGCAACTTATTGTAGATAAGTATTTTCTGACATTAGTTCTGTCACACAATGCATAGTTGGATTATTATAACAATTGTTACTTAGTAATTTTTCTCAATTCAGTACTTAAAATTATCTGGTATTTAGAGAATTTATAATTATATTCTTCCCTCGCTCTCTCTTTTCTATGGCAAGCAAGCTCCTACCACATTAAAAAAAATTGAGAATTTATGTTCTTGAACTTCATAGTTTAGTTTTCAGTATTTCATTATATGCACAATTTTAAGCAATGCTTTACTAAAGATAGAACGAAAAGGATTAAATAGAAAAGATAGAAATACTATGTTATTGGCAACAAAAATCAAATTCTTGACATTAATAATCTGGTAAAAACTATGCACATTCTATTTTGATTCTGATAATGTCTTTAAAAGAGGTTAAAGGAAAACTACTGGTATATTCATTTTTTTATTGCTAAACTCTGCATTCTATTTCTATGAAGATAAAAGTAAAGCAAATTGTAATAAAAACTGTCTACATAATATGTATGTACAAAGCACTTCTCTTTGAACTTACTGCTCAACGCTGAAAGAATATTTCAAAATACTTTTATAGATTAGATAAGACAGGTACAACCACAGATTTAGTTAATAAGTTTCCAATAAAGTCAATGTAAATGTTTTGAGGAACAGTAGATATTAAAATGCTAAATTTTCACAATTCTTAATCTGTAAACATATGCAATTTTTATCTGAAACACAGGTATGTTCAAACTAAACGTAGATTATGACATCTTACATGATGTACAAATTGTACATATACATGTTCCATATACAAACATCAAACAGACCACTCCCAAATAAAGCCCCACTGGAAAATTTGGACATCAAAATCTAAGCCATTTAAATTCCAATACAAACAGACATTCGTGTAAAGCCCATCCCCTAAATTGACAAATTGTTGATATAAAAACCATAGGTAATATTATATTGCAGGGTCTTCCAAATTCATACGAATTTTAAACATTTTAATGATAGGCGTGCCAAATTGATGAGAACATACCATAGATGATTTCCTCCTCCTCCTGCTGCGCGAGCTGCGCCTGCTTACTGTACTTGTTCTTCACCGCACCTTTTTCACTGGCATCGTCACCGTCTGCATCATCTTCATCCTCATCCTCATCGTGATTTGCATCGGCTAAAATATGTAACTGATGATTTAGAGGCCTAGAAAATAGTGCTTATCTCTTTATGATACCTGATAGTAGGAATATAAAGGAGTAATCGTGGTGTTATGTTTCTGCTAATTAGACATTTCTGACAATATTATGTCAAGAATTGAAATAAGTTATTCACTTTCAAATCATATGAAAGTACAAATTTTTTTTTTCTTATTTAAAAAATAAAATAGTGATGAACTATTCACTATTGTGAAAGAACAGATACAACATGCATCTATAGAGACATTATTTGCAATAAGAAATCACATAAGGTCACCTGAAGTTGCATTGCTCTGTATATTGACGGGTTGTGTTAACTTTGACACCTCTTGTCTGCCTGTTTTAATCTCTGCGATTTCAGCAAGTTCTCGCTCTTTATTTTCAATTTCAGTCGCTAATGTGTGCCATTGCTTCATTTCGCTCAGAATTCTGAATCAATAATAAGTCAAGGAAATGTCTTGGAAAGTTGTTGAAGTGAAACATTTGTTTTTATTAGGTCAGTGACAACATGTTAAATGGATAAGAAAACAAAAAGCTCTCACTGATTTTGTGCTTTTTTGTCAGGTCTTTCCTTTTCAATCCTGGCAGAAAGTTTTGCCACTATGTTACCACCTAACCGTATAATCACTTCTAGCATTTGTTTCCATAAGTCCTGAATTAAAAACATTTATACATCAAAATCACTGGTCAAAAAAAGTAACTAAATGTATTGAAAATATTGCCATTAAACCTGACTTTGATAATTACTGTAAAACTACAAATGTTTGCACATGATTTAATTTGCGGAATTTCGTGGGTAGGTGCAAAAACGCAAACATAAATAGTCAGCAAACATTAATAGCCTGTGTAAAGTAGGTGCAGGATGGACCAAAATCGCAAATTCATAATAGTCACAAAATAATTAATAGATGAAAATCACAAAGTTTAATAGCCACGAAATATTCTAGTTTTATAGTAAACAAAAATAATGGCTACCTTAAAAAGTTTCTCATCAACGGCATCCTTGTCCAATTTCATGATGGAGTTTCTGTAGAATTTCATGCGCACAATGTCTGCTGCCATGCTTTTATCCTCGGTGAGTGGCATTTCGTCCCAGCCATTCGGGTACGGAGAAGGCAGGCGGCAGACGGATTTGAGTAACAGATACAGCAAAATTGGGTCATAATCCGAAGACGACACGGTCTTTTTGCTGATGGGATACAACAACTCCCATTGTTTTGGCGTGATCAGACCACGAAGTCGAAGTCGTCTGATTGGTTTGTAAATCTCAGGTTTGCCGAGGCGTTCAGCGAGTGTGAACGGTGGATGGATCTGGTTGAAGGTGGATTTTAACGCAGCCGCCCCTCCGTCGACGTAGAGTTGACAGAGACGAATATACAGATCCCAAGAGCTGTCAACATGGTTTTGTTGCTTTTCATTGTTTTCAATGAAACCGTTCTGCTTCTTATGCTCATTGTGGGTTGTCAGTATGTTTTCTGAAAAAGAACGTTATGTTACGTATTTGACTTTAAATCATGAGATACTAAGCCATGGTAACAAGAATCCCGTTGATCTACCTTCAAAAGGATGCATAATGATTTTAAGTGGGTGTGTTGACGGTACTTTAACTGCCATAATTCCCGAGAAGATGTAGACTATCCTTAGCTTTTATGAGTGTATCCTAAATGTACATGTATATACTAATTTTAGTTTACGGGTTCTCAATATGTCTTTGCACTTATCAATTAAGTTTAAATAGCACATGTAGATTCTTGCCTAAAGGATCTTGACTTTATTCAAGCAATGCTGCTAATGCTCTGGAGAAATATTTCGTTACATGAAAGCATGCTTATACATAATTAAAAGTTTCAAATCCATGGCTCCAGGGAATGAACACAATTATTGTTAGTTTGTTGTTAAGCCGATGCATGTTACATGTTTTTTGTAGCCATGGCTTGTGTTCAATATTCTTAACATTATAATTACTGGTATAGGCTAAATACATTTGCTGTGTCATTAGCAAGGAATTTATTGGTCGTTACTGTGTAGTGGAATATTAATTTTTGTTGCTACATTGTAATTTCAAATAGAAATAGCTATTATTATAAGTGTTTTTGCAAATTTTCCTTAATGATTAATCAAATAAAAATGGAATTACTAGAGAGCTTAAGTGTATCATAAAGCGATTTGAGTTGATTAACAATTAATGAAATGATTTAATTGGTAATTGATTCCTTCATTGACTCCTGTTTTGCATCATTTGTCGACTGCTGATCAGTTAATTTGATTTAATGAATCATGTTGTCATGTGAAATTTTACCAAACATAAGCATACAATATTAGTTGAGGCAGTTCAAAATATTCTTCTATAGTGCATTCACATCATTATTTTGCTTGAAACCAATAATAATTCGCCACTTCTAGTTTGGCCCCTACATTCTTTACGATCGAAAATAGCTCATAACTAAGCTAATCATTCCTTAGACATTTTAATGCAAAATCTTTCAGAAAGAATATTTTAGTAAAATAGGCCTTTAAAGTAGTAAATGACAGTAATCTCAACACTTTTACCCTCTGATATGGTATCCATGGTTGTCTCGCTGATAGTGGCGTACGTGAACATTATCTCTTTATCTAAAGCACCGTGCTTAAGCATCCTGGCACGATGCGCAAACACACAACTGTATTCACTTACAGACGCCTATCACAGGAATCTCTACCGCAGGATCATAACCTGAACATCAAGCCCTATTGACCGACTCTTTGCACCTCATAAAATGCCAGGATTATATGCAAGCAAACTTCTGGATGATACATATCGCTACTTCGCAAGGTCAAAGATAATTGCATCTAATATATTATGATAACACGTTGACTTGGGTGCTTATAACAGCTTTGATCCATTTTAATGCAAGATTTGACCCTTCGTTTCTGTCAGACGTTCTTATGGATGGTAGAAGTGTTCTGCGCTGTTACAGTGTTGGAAATTCATGGGGAGATGTTGTCTGACGTCAGTTGTCCTCAATGAAAGTTACGTGTACTTGCCCTGACAATATTATGCAACAAGGGTGAGACGGCATCTTTGTGACCAAAAAATTGAAGTTGGTATTGTCCTTGGTGCAAGTTTAGGCATTCTAAATTCAAACGAAATATGAAATATACTAGTATTACCTTTGCAATTTTGATGATTGAACAGAACCTATTGAAATGAAACTGACACAAGTGTAACAAAGTCAATAAGTACAGTTGGTTTTGAACACAATGCTGATTTCATTGTTGATTATTCATAGCAAAAAGTTGTCTGGGGGAAGGAGCTCTAAAAGTTACTTGCCCTAGGTGGACTGGCAGACAGTTGTTTCCAACACTGGCTATGATGGCATTGTTGTTTGTCTTTGTTTGCTTCACAACGTTTTTTTAAAACTTCAATTTGAAGCTACCCATTGCCAGTAAATGGGTGATATTTAAACAAAAGTTTAATACTTGTTTTTAATTAAGGTAAAACTTTCTCAAATGTTGATTGTATCTCGATGGCGTTTTCCACTAATTTGTATTGGATTGATGAATAAATAATGTCCATTGCACATCATTTAGAACATGTGAAACAATTATAACAAAACATTGTTCTGAATTGTTAGTTGTGTGTGAAGACTGTGGAATCATCAGAAATGAAATCTGTAGTATCTCATGAAACATGTCCCTTAAAGGTTATCTGCTGAGTGGGTGAAAAAGTATGCTTTGACATGTGATTTGTTCTGTGCATTCTGAGAGTTCCTTTCATATAAGCAGCAAATTACAATATCTCCAGCAATTTAAATACCAAACCATAAAAACAGCTTTTAAACCATCAGAACACCTGTCGGCAAGAAATGTCAACAGAATGATTTTCATCAGAAATAACTTCACGGTGTACATAAGAAGTTGCCTATCTCCCCAATGCTAAATGTCACATCTGCGGTTGAAACGACACGAAAATCTAGCATAAGTCATTTAATTATGTAACTTCCCATGTCCTCGTATTTTCATAAACAATGCAGAATGGTAATTTTAAAGGTGTGTTAAATATTAAACTTGAAGAATATTAATCTCATTTTCCTTACACTTGCAATCGAAAAGGCGTCGTTTGTTGACACTGGATTTTATAGAACAAATATTTTTGTACGACTGAGTGTTATCTTTAAGATGTTATGGCTACAGGAATATTTTGTCCGCTTTATCATCCTTTGTCATAGTAATAGAATTTTTTTCTTTATTTGCAATTATTGATTTTGCTCTTTAGTGGTCCTTAAAATGTCTACAATGTCAATATATTCAGTCTTGTTTTATGTTCATTATTGTTTATCGTCCTCATTAGGAGTATGTTTTTTTCTTTAAATATTTTATCTTTCTGCATGATGGCTTTCAGATGCACCTTTTAAACAAATAACATTTATTTTCAAAGCCCTTACCTTACAATTTGCTGTCAATAGTTTGGAAATGTTCGAACCCAAATAGACTGCCTTTGAGATTAAATAATTAGCTCTGTTTGTGAATTGATCATCAAATTTACTTTGGTTGTTATCATTACATAGTCTTCATTATTCTAAAGATATGATCGTGCTATTTTTTTTTAAATCAAAAGAGTTAAGCAGGCGGTTTTTGTAAGTGTGTGTTGATTTTCCATTTGGCAGATTAAAGTGTGTGATATCAAGATGAGGACTCTTGAACCTTATTTGTATTCTCAACAAATTGAAGTCTTTTGTATTCTTAACAAAGTGAAGCCCATCTTGGTATTTGATGTTTTCTGTGGTTTTCTGCACATGTATGTGGTTTGTTTTTGGCACAAGAGGTTTTTAAATGTATTTTCCCAGCTTAAATGTAATTGACACAGACTTGCTAACGAGATTCTGCAAAGAGGACATTGACTAACGTAGTGAAATAAGTAACAGTAGACCATTTCCTAAAACTTAGAGTCATTTAAAAGTAAATATATAAAAAAGAAGGCCTATGGAAAGTCTGCGTAGCATGCATACATAAAGAACATTCCATGTCCAGATTCCATGATATACTTGTTTGAAAATGACAAGAATTGTCGTAAATATTCACAAATAATTTTAATTTTTTTGATACAGTCAAATGGAAGTTTAGGGTTGTAAAACTTGTCTTTAGCTATGTCTATTGTTGGTAGAAATATGCTTTTTAAAATGATGGGAGAGAGAGAAGTTTGAAAATGTATCCGCAAGCACTGGGAAACACATAGAAATTTTATTTCTTTTTATATTATAGTGTAATATATAATGTTTTTTCCAAAGAAGCATAAACATATTTGACCATTTATCAATGTAATTTGTTCTAGGAGTGCACTTAAGAAAATCTACGAAAAAGATGATACCCCACAAAAGGCGCTGGTTCTTTGTATATCACAAATTAAAGACATTCCAACAGACCAAGAAAACACAGCCGATAATAAGAGCCATGTAAGAACCTTTCATGTTTAAGGTTTCGTGTTTGTTTTTATGTTTCAAATGTACTCATGACCCGATTTATTTCCCCCTTGACCTTGTAGATTTGGAATCAAATTGGTGTGACCAAATTTACATTTGTATCATTTTATAGCATGAATAAGTAGGCCTAAGCATATCATATGGTATTGATCTTTCTGATAGATGGCAGCAATCCTACGAAATGTTAAGAAACACAAATAAGTTTAGTGTATCGTGCAATTTTGTTTTGCTTAAAATTGCATGTATGTTCTGTTTTCAACTAATGAATCAATAAGAGCATTCTTTCTTACAGGGTGTGATTGAATTGACTGACGGCTGGTATTTTATTAAAGCGAGCATAGATCGTCCTCTCACAGCTTTGGTCAGAAAGCAAAAACTGTGTGTTGGTCAGAAGCTGGTTTTCTATGGCGCCGAGCTTGTAGGATCGCATGATGGCTGCCCGCCCTTGGAGGTAAGACACATGCCTCAAAGTGCATTTACCAGGGCGAGAGATAGCCTGATTGCATCATATTTTCATAATTACTTAGCTGTCCTCACATTGATTTATGCTTCTAAGAATTGTGGAAGATACGTTTTAGGTGATTGATACAAGTACTGCACACGTAAAAAAGTAACAAATGCACCTCGTCAAGAACAAACAATTCACCCCAATCCTACAGTACAGTAGAAACTCCTATTGAGACCACCTCTACAATCAGACCACTTTTCACAGTACCAAACCTTCAGAAAGTTACCAAAACGAACTTCTATATAGAGACCAGCTCTCTATTGAGACCACCTCACACTGGTCCCCAAAGTGGTCCTAATAGAAAGGCTCTACTGTATATTGCTTTTATCTCAAACAAAACACCCCAAATCCTACAATACATTAGAACCTCCAATTAAGACTCCAATTAAGTCCCAAACCATCTTAAATCTACCAAATGAACCTCAATATTGAGACCACCTAACACCCAAATAGAGAGGTTCTACTGTGTATCGCTTTTATCTCTATTCTCCTGGCATTAACTTTAATCGTGTCTTTGGGAGGCGCTAGCAGACACCATGCTGAAAGTGTGTGCTAATGGCTACCAAAATGCACCTCTGTATAGAGACCACCTCTCTATTGAGACCACCTCTCTAATAAGACCACTTTTCACAGTCCCTAACCACTTAAAGCTATACTAAAGAAACCTCTGTATAGAGACCACCTTTATTGAGACCACCTCAGAACACTGGTGCCAAAGGTGGTCCTAATAAAGAGCTACTGTCTTGGCTAGGCGCCAGCTGACACGATGCTGCGTGTTTGTGCCAACGGTTGTCGCCGTGCCCGCTGGGACGCCCGGCTGGGTTACTCCCGGGTCCCGCGCCCCCCGCCGCTCCCACTCGCCTCCCTGCACCCGGACGGAGGCACCGTGGGCTGCGTCGACGTCATCGTCACCAGGATGTACCCGCTACAGGTGAGTTACTTAAAAGACCCACCCAATCTAAGGTGGTAGATAGACCCTAAGCCAGAGCTCCCTCAAGCACCCATACCCAATAGCATCAATACTATTTTCTGGCACAAGTTCATTGACAGATGAGCAGGGCACATTTTTAGGGCTGCCATGTTATTATTAGTTCTGGTTACTAGGACGTACCCACTACAGGTCAGTCTTGCAGGGTGCGAAATATACACCTGCCCAACCCAGGGAGGTAGACCAGTCTCCCACAAGTACCAATACCCTTGTACCATTTTCTGACACACCTCTAATGTGTTTTTCCCAGATGTGGATATAATTATATTCTTCTCTCTCTCTGTTTTCTATGGCAAGCAAGCTTCTACCACTGTATTGACATAGCTGAAGACAGGTTTTTCAACCGTAAGCTTCTTGGAATGATGGTATCATTCTGGTCTCACAAGCTTGGGATGGTGAGTTCGAGTCCCGTCAGGGCCACTTGATATAGTTAAATGGAAGCATAGGGGTTTGAAAGGAGGTTGAAATAAATACCCATAAGCAGGTCCGGGGGGTGGGGGGGTGGCACAGGGGGCACACGCTCCCTTTTCCACCAAAATACTTCGTTTTCGTAGAGCATGTCTGCCATCAATCGTACGTACGAAACCCATGAAATCCCTTAAGTGCACTACAGGTGAATCTATTAAGAATTTCCTAACTTTGGGTTACTCACTGTCTTCATTGCTGGCCAAAGATCTTTACCAGTGGAGAAATTTATGTTTACAAACACAGTTATTCAAGACTTTCTTGCAACTCTATTTATGAGCAAACTAGACATGGATGAGTTCATGGACCATACAGAACAACTAGTTTCAGATCCGTACTTGCATAACGTTTGTGTGCATTTCTGTGGCTTACTTCTTGCAGAATACGAAATAAAGACAGCATAGACAGATCCAGGGAGGGGGAGGGGGTGCAGGGGGCACTCACCCTCCTTTCCCCACCAAAATACTTCATTTTCGTAGAGTGGCATGTTTTTTTACATGTCCCTCATCGATCGTGCGCACGAAACCCATGAAATGCCTGAAATGCGCCCCCCTTTTCTAAAAGCCTGGATCTGCCATTGTCAGGCCTGCCCAATCTAGGGTGGTAGACGCTAGTAGGCCAGGGTTTCATCAAAGCACCAATACACTTGTGCTATTTTGTGCCACAGGTTCATTGACTGATGAGCAGGTTACATTTTGAGGGTTGCCATTATAGCTTTAAGGCTAGGCACTTTTTGATCTTTATGTTACAAGCTGCCATGTGGTCTACGAGCAAATTCGTAAGAGTTTCTTTCCTTGTGTGAATGTTGGTTAATTGGAATGTGGTTGTCAGTGTGTGTGAAGTTTTTAATGTTGTTCGGCATATATCACGGTTATGTGTTAGTATTGTCTTCTTTCATAGGTTTAGTAAGCAACTATGTGAACTAATTATCAAGTTTTCAAGTCTTTGAATTCTGCAACCAATTTAGATTTGACAAAATAAAGACAGATTATTGTATCAGTAGAAGTGAATAAAGATCTCTTAAACGTTGATGGGGAGCATTTTTTCCTCACTTGTATTCAGATAAATTATTGATAGTATCATATTTTGTATTGTTAATGTGCCGCTAATAATACATGTACCTACCCACATACTTGAAAACAATATCATTTTGGAATTAGAATTTTCGTTTCATGGCACTAAAACTATATAACATTCTAAATTGAATACAAGTTACATGATACGTGATAATACAATACTTTTCCCATGCTATTTGTCAGTCATCATTTGACGTTTATATGAAACATCAACATTTATCATTTTGAAAGTAGAAATTAACATATCACTTAATATGATTTATACGCTCTTTATGCTCTTGATAAAATTAATGTGAAATTTTACCTCCTTCTCTTTGTTGGACAGAAAATATTGTGTACGAGTATGATTGATGTGCTTTTCATTGCTATTCATGTTATTTGTTTTACCTGATTGACGTTTACATTTTACGATATCAGAATCACAATTCCATACGTTGTCTTATGTCAGAATAAAGAGTAAAAGATTAATTCGTTCATAGATATGAAAGGGACAAGTTTCAATTTATTGTAGAAATCAAGGCATTTTGTTGTAGTACAGACAGCTTAACGTGGCATTAACACACCTTAAACACAACTTTTAGTAATGACATATTCAATGGATCCAGTTCCTGGCATCAAATGACCTACTCTGTGTTTTTGTCAAATGTTTTTGATAAAACGGGAAGTTAACGTTAAAGATATAATGTTACATAATATAATAATAACTTGATCAACAAATAACGTATTTTCTTATTAGTTATTGAAAATCAACAAGGTCTCTTTAGTAATGAAAAACATTTCATATTTTGTGAAATAAAGGCTAAAGAGTTAAAATAACTTTTTTAGCTTCATTTGATATTGAAAAAAACAGCAAACTAAATTTAGTAATGGACGTTTTAATGAAAACTAAATTCCTTTACCTTTTTTTATCGGTCTTCTCTTTTGATAGGACATCCTTAGTTTTTCGTTGAATGTAAACAAAAAATATTTTGTATATCCGTACTTTTGAAATGTTTGCACCAGTAAGATATTTCAATCTTCTACACTTTTTTTCCTCAATTGCAATATAAAGAATGCATAGTAATATGCATAGAAATGCTAGTTTTGATGAAAGTGTTCAAGAGTGGGTTTCCCTGTTGACTGGCAGATCACATGTGCAGCCCACATTCCGCTGCTGTGCGTTTATGTTTGCCGCTGTTGTCCCTCTTGTTGGCATTACACGTTATTTCACTATCACTGTTTGGTTACCTTCTGTTTTGCTCTCTGCTATGAAGTCAATTTCATGTGTGTACCCTTAATTTGACATATATTTACCGAGCACAGAAAAAAAAACTATTGCATTTTCTTCAAGTGTTGTTTGCACTGCGGCTAATTTTGGTTCACAGTGTTTGCCGAAGGAGTTGGATTAATTTCTGTTACTTGTGTCACACACTTCTGCCTATCAACGTGAAGCTCGGGTCTAATGAACAACGCCGAAAGTGCACCAGTTCACTGCATTGGTCATGCCATTGACGTGTAGATAATTTATTGCCCAAATCAACTAGCTTTCAATCAGAAGAAACTTGCTGTACATAGCTTTTGAGCAGTCCTTGTAGAGGTGTTAACGACTCATATAGCTCTACGTGCAAAGGTGTTACAATAGTTCTTGGCTCCAGAGTCATGTTTGTTTTTATTTGGACATAAATCATGGTCCTTTTCATTGCACGGAGGTGCAATAATGAATAGGGACGTGTGCTTTGGTCTTTATTGATAGACTCTGTCTGAGAATCTATAAGAGTTTGATAGATGTCATTGAATGCATGACAACAATAAGTGAGGTCCTATATTATGTGATGTAGATAAGTATTTTTCTTTTGCAAATGCATCATCATTCAAATCAATCAACAATGGAGTGCATTCGTGTCTTTAATGTTTTAAAAAATATATTTACACATTTGGTATGATTGTTCCAACTCAAAGCAATGAAAATGTATATGATAGTAGTAATATTTGGTAGATTAGGTATTCTACTTTTCACATACCAGTAATAACATATAAGTTACCCGGTATTTGTTTTGATGAAATTCAAAATATACTTTTAAAAATTAAAATTTACTTCAATTAGGTTGGGATTATATCTTTTTTGCTGACACATTTCTAAATCATCATAACATTCGTAGTTATTGTTTTTATCTATCGTCAGGTGCAATGATTTGAATGCTCTTTGAGAAGTCAAACTAGTAAGATGTCAGTCGAAAATATTTGCACTTGTCGTGATAAATGTAAGAATTTTGATAAAAATGACAACCTCAAGTTGATAGGTGTGTGTATGTCATGGGATTAAGATTAATGTTACTGTTTCTATCAATCTTAGAAAGATTTTATGCAGCACAAGGTTTCTTGTTGTCATGACTTAACCTTATGTTGAAGTTAAACTCTTTTCTTAAAGTGATTTTTTTATGTACATAGTATTTGGAGAAGACCGAAAGTGGAAATATTTTCGTTCGGAGCGGTTAGAAATGAAAGCTGCACAAAAATATGAAAGAGAAAGACAAAATTTATTGGAGAATTTGTACAGCAAAATGCAGGCAACTAGAAAAGGAAATGACCAAAGATGGTATATAATTTGTAATACTTAAAATCTGATATCTGGATTGTGAAAATATATTGCTAAAAAGCTTTGTATGTATTCTAATTCCAACCATCCAATCAATTCTCACACATTTTTTTTTGTTTCTGATTTATTGCTAACATGTCCCAAGTATAAACTATCAAAAGAAAATTATTTTATTTGATTTAAATTTCGAGTACATCGAAGTTTAATTTTAAATCAAATAACATAATTTTCTTTTGATATTTTATGTTTGGGACATGTTACAAATAAATCAGAAACAAAAAGAATGAAACTGTATGCTATGTACCTAATCAACAGAACATTGAATTCTCACACAGCTATTATATAATGAGAAAATTTTCAGCTGAATCAAGGGGAAGCAAAAAGTGGTCAGCAAAGGAGATAAAGTCGTTGAGTGGATCTGAAGTTTACGATGCTTATCTGGAAAGTGCGGACTCCAACTCGTTTGAGGTTTTTTGCTCTTTTTCATTGTTATTTGCTTATCAGTTTGTATGATTTCAGGCTCTAGTTTTCAATAACTGATTGTTTTTCTTTCTTAAGATAAAGCTTTGTACATATTCCTAATATCATATCAGATTCTTTAAACGTCATTTGTTGCATTCATTTCAAAATCTTAAGTAAACGCTTCCTCTAAATCTGATCTGATACCCGAGTATCGAACGACATCTTTTTGTCTAAGTTGAGATTTGAATCTAAAACTACTATCACTGAGGCATCTGATTGATATTCATGATGAAGGCCCATTTGTCAACTTAGGGACCATTCAGTATTTATGACGGTGGGGTAGGAGGATTTTAAGACGGGCCATGAACTTTTGTCACAATGTTTGGAGGGGGCTATCAATTTTTTCACACACTTTTGATGGAGGGCTATCAATTTTTTCACAGAAAATTTACTCCTATTTTTAGAGATTCTGTGCTAAAATTTACTGTTTTTATATTCTGGATATCCATCAAATAGGATAAGGGTTAATTGACAATTATTGTGTTCATTGTTAAGGAGTCATCAATTTTTATCACATGAAATTGAGGGGGGTGACCAATTTTTTCACAGAGATTTGAGGGGTGGGGGGCTATTTATATTTTCACAGTATTTTGGGAAAATTCTCCTACCCCACCCTGTCATATATACTGAATGGTCCCTTACAACAGGGTTTTATAATGCATATTTCAGTCACTTTTGACGTCAAGTCAGATGCAAAGTCTGTGTGAAAGTAGACGTCAGGAGCAAGAACGGAAACAAGCCGAGCTGCATGAAAAGATAAAGAGAGACATGATGGAAAATCAGGTGATAGATCCTAACTTCATCATGATTACATTTAGAGTTATCATGTCTCTTTATTATAGTTTCGCTTTTTTTCTTCTCTTAGATCTATTTCATTAAAGAGAATAGTTTTTAGATTACACAGCCCTTCAATGGCGTATTAATCACGTCAGCTCTTTTGAAAAGTGTTGTGGAATTGCTCTCGAGTGTCATAATGCACTCTGTATTTTGGATGAATTTTACATTTATATATTGACCATAATAGTTGTATTGTTTTTAGCAGAGCGAGAGAAATTCGGTTCCTTTACTTAAAGTAAGAGTTGCTGGATGCCATACAAAAGATTTAGATTCAAAAATAAGTAAGTCCACTAAATTATATGGCACTAAGATTCAATTTTATTGTTGTACAGCCATAAAAATCAAGTGTATCGTCCTTTCATTTGAGAATCATTGTGTTTGCATATTTTACTATTATTTTAGGTACAATATTAGCAATATGGAGACCATCAGACGACATGACATCGCTTTTAAAGGAAGGAACCAGATTCAAAATGTACAATCTAGCTGTATCTGAGAACAGGTAGGTTGTCTTCCTTTCACTTATATCCACTAGTCTTTATGATAAATGACACATATAAATCTTTTTTCTGCTTTCTTTTTTTTTCATTTTTTTCATCTTTGTATTTTATATAGTCTTGTGTGCTATTTATATTTTCAAAGTCTTTTATTTAATTTTTGACAATCTTATGAATTTGTGAATTTATTAAGAATATATTTTCGATTCATTAGAATCCTGTTCTGTTACATTCCCAAAGCAAAATGAATAATTACACTGTAGTATAGTACAATAATAACAATAACAATGTAGCATAATAATACAGCAATTCACATACATGTATAGTGTATATAGTTTAATATATTGAATTGGTAGTTGGAGGTGAAAATTAAAATACATGTAATTGCCTTCCCAACTTAACAAAGTAACTAATTGTTTTAGAGGTAAAACAAAAGCGTGTGATGTGAGTCTGACCGCAACAAAAACGACCCAGTTTCATCCCATGGACGCGGACGACAACTTTCTGGATTTGATGTATGAGCCAAGAGAAGTAAGGCCAGCTGCTGGGTTTTAGTTTGGGTTTTAAAAAATATTAACAAAATGCGTCACTTCTAAATGGTACACTATATTAATAAGTTGATAATTGTTTGCAATAATTAAAGTTTTTTATTGTAGCAGTACTGTAAATCTAGAATATTTCGTGGCTATTAGATTTTGCGATTTTCCTCCATAGATTATTTTGTGACTACTTAATTTTGCGATTTTAATCCATCCATTTTTGCACCTACCCACGAAATTTGCAAATTAAATCTTGCACAAACATTTCTAGTTTTACAGTATTAGATATTAATACAATAATGATAATAATAAACCATTTGAATTGATAGCAATTTAAGAATTCATAAGCACAGCTAGTAAGTCTTTTGCATCAATCTTCCAGGTGACGTGTTTCCGAGAATTGCGGCCAGGTTTCCAGCCTCCGTATGGAGAAGTCGATCTCGTTGGCATCGTCGTGAGAGTGTCAGAAATGTCGTCTTTTGATAGAAGCAGGTAAACGCATTTCAGTCGTATGGACTTAGGTCAATCATCAGCCATCTTGAAACCAAAAGGCGTCTCTATTTTAAAAATTGTCAGGGCAAGGAACTTTTTATAGTCACTTGCCTTGGTGTCAGACAACGTTTCGTTATGAATTTCCAGCTCTGTTAACAGAGTAGCGCAACCAAGTTTACCAAAAAAAACAATAAAAAGACAAAAAAGAAATAAAAAAACTAAACAACAAAAACAAACAAAAAGACAAAACAAAAAACAAAGAATATAATACATGCGAAGAGATTGACATGCACACACAGGCATATGTTGTGTGCTTGTGTCAAATGGGTAAAAAGAAACTCATCTATCCAATAAATGTTATTGAAAATAAGGACTGCTTATATGAAATGAAAATTTCTCAATAAATATAAATCTAGAAGAACATTTTCCTGAGAAAACTAATGGGATACTTACAATATATATTATGCACAACATATTACTCAAAAGTCTGTAGACTTTACTGATTGTAGATAATGTAGACCATGTGCTAAGTGCACATTATGTGTACATAATCATATTTATGGTTTAAGTTCATTGTGGCTAATGTTTGTTATGATATAAACAATTAGAGAACAAAAACATAACCATAAGGCCTAGAAAAAATGATCCTGTGGTTCCGGTAACCCTAGCTAACCCATTTTAACCCCCCTAACCTAATCTTTTTTTATTGAGTTTTTTAATAAAAACTTTGAACCTATGGATTCAGACATAAAATAATATACTAATTTTAGCGATCCAATTAAAAAAAATCATATGTAATTCATCATCTTTGTTTAGTTTTACCATCATGTTGTGTGTGCAGTCACTTTCGTTTTCTATGTGGAGCAAAAAAAAAGAAGTGGCCCCTACCTAACCTAATTTTTTGCCGTAAAAAATATGAAGAAAAAAAAATAAAATTACCTACCTTACTAACCTATTTTTCAAAATTCAATCATTTTTCTAGGCCTAAATTTGAAATAAATTCAGCACTTGACAATATTTGATTATTTTAGAGTACATTATGATTTGATTTCAATATATATATAAAATCTTATTTTGTTCTACACAGTTTTAGACAACAAAATAATTTTCTAAGATTCTATAGCGATGCATAATACTCACTTTATCTAATAATTGTTTTATAATTACAATGTAAAACTGCAAATAAAAATAGATAAAAAAGAATGTATTTATATATTATTTTGTATATATGTACATATGTACTCTGTGAAACAATTGCAATCTCGTTAAAGAATAAAAAACTTATTATTTGTGCGATACCTCTGCAAAGATGTATTGCTTTTAAATAGATGAAATGTGGAATAGGGTGCATGATTTGGCTGCCTGCACATATATGTATGAAAAAAATACATCCATTTTGTATATGATGGGCATCATAAACCAGACATACCGGAATAACCATCCAGCCGCCCATAAAATACCCATTTTTTTCATCTAAATGTCCTTAAAAAAAAAAAAATAAAAATAAATAAATAAAAATAAATACCCGGTAAATAAATAAACCCAAACTTTTGTACACATATGAAGAAATAAATATATTGTTTACTACTTCCTGTGTTGTTTTAACTATTGCATCACCATGTAGTACATATCTCACCCACGGCCGTTTTTAAAATCACGCAGTAATTTATTTAGACCTCCTTTGCCATTCACAAGCTGCTTTTTATAGTGGTTTATTGTTGATTGTTGAGTTTTAACAGTTTTTTTATGGTTTAATTCAATGGATCCGTTTAATGGTTACTTTAGTCTGATATTACAGTTTTGTTATACTTCATGTCAAATAAAATATTATTGCATGATGATGAACACACGTGTTTCATATCCATGTTGCAGCGCTTATAACTAGCACCATTTGCTTCCACTGCAGACATAATTTTAGCTCACTCTGTACACAATTTTTCATGACGTCATGGGTTTTCCCCACTTAGAAAACGAAAGCGAACTTGTGAACAGGTTTGATAGATGTGTTTTTTTCACTTCCCGTGTAACAGCCCTCCCGTGTAACAGCCCTCCCATGTAACGGCCCTCCCGTGTAACCGCCCACCCCCCATTTTGAGAAAATTTCGATCTAACCGTCCTGGGCGCTTGGATGGTCGTATACGGTAATTACGTCACCCATCTTAGGGATGATGTACATTTTGTCACGCTTCGCAAAAGTGGAACAGTGTTCCACTTAAGGGGAGGGGGGGTTTCGGTCAAGTTTTGGATGTTCCACTTTTTTGTGGGTGTAAAATTTTATCTCTCGCTCTAAAACTTATCATACCAGAATTCCACTATTTACTATTTAAATGTGGCATTAAAAATATACAAAGCAGATTTCACACATTCATTAATATTATAATTTGCATTCCTGATATATAATAAATATTATTTTATGACATATATAAGTAATATTTGAATAAAATCGCGAAACACTGTGTAGATATTCTTCGATTGTGTCACACATCTGATGTTTCCACTTTCGGGGGGAGAAGGGTCAAGAAAAAAGAGAACACTATTCCACTTTTGCGGAGCATGACAAAATGTACATCATCCCTTACCCTGGTAAGGGATACCATGGGATCTTGTGTAAGTCTATATTATACTGTAAATGGAACATTCAGAAAGGGGCAGCATGCATCATACTCAATTGTTGCTATTTCAGTAGATCCTTTAACCAAGTTTAACCCAACCATATGACCAGGGTTCGCACGCCCCTTAAAAGGCCTTAAAAACCCTGGAAAACGCGGGAAATTAATCTTCAGCAAATATGACACTGGAATACCCTGGGAATTTGACCAAGTCCTGGGAAAGTCTTTGCAAACGAGTGGACTGAATAAAAAATAATAAAATCATCTAATCTTGGCACAAAATCATGTATATTCTGAAATTCAAGGAAAATGACTAAATATTTATGCATCATGATGTTGTTATCATTCGCCATGACTCATGTTGCTATTTCATTAGATCCTTTAACCAAGTAGACTTCATTAAACTCCTTTAAGAGTTACTGTCACGTTCCCCCCATCAGCACCCAACCATTTGACACGACACTTCCTTCTGTTACTACATTGTCCTAGTTTTTTGGCTGCTCAAGAGTGTTATGATATAAATAAAGAATTACAGAACAAAAACAACCCTAAATTTGAAATTAATTCAGCACTTAAAAGTATCTGATTATTTTTGAGAACATTATGATTTGATTTCAATATATATGTGAAATCTTATTTTGCTCAACACAGTTTTAGACAACAAAATAATTTTCTAAGATTCTATAGCAATGCATAAGACTGACTTTATCTAATAATTGTTTTATAATTACAACGTAAAATTGCAAATA
>CM032662.1:2746153-2756460 GCA_019095985.1 Streblospio benedicti
GTGTGTATGAACTTTAGTCTTATCTGAATAAAAACAGATCATGCATGCTTCCAAAATAGTGCAACAATAGTGCAAAAACTGTGCAACTTTGAGGAAAATATATTACAACCCACTTTTAACTATCTCAAAAATTGTGTCGATCTTTGCAAACAGTCTGATAGATCCTGGTGACTAAAAGGCTTGGAGTGGGCAGTTGAGATGTAGACTGTGTGTATGGTAAATCGTCTGTAAATCATAGTACAGTAGTATACATTCCACACACCCTCCCATGATGCTGGGGCCCATGAAATGCACAGCTTTCCATAAATTTGACACTAATAGACTGATGCCCGTGGCATCAATGTTGCACTTTGAAAGAAATCAAAGTTCGCTGCTTCACGTACGTCTCACGTACGTCTCACGTAACTATTTTTCTCTCTTTATACAGGTGGGGCGTTTGGGGGGGGGGTCAAACAGAGGCCAAGGCGGGGGTGGGCGCGGGCAGGGGGAACTGTTGTATGTTGTGATAAAGTGGGTATGTGGTATGTATACTACTATAAACATTGCACAGCGAACTATGATTTCCAAACACTATTCCATACACATTACTACTCTATCCGTGACGGCATCACAATTCTGATTAAACATTGTACAATGAAACCTCTTAAATCAGAATGATTTTCTATGACGTTTTACCTTTTGTGAACTTATAATTGATGTGGATCTTTCATATTATTACAATAATAGATTTGACTTTGTCTAAACACTAGATTGTAGCTAGTTTTTGCGTAATTAAAGATTTAAATTGAAAATCCCTGGAGGTTAGTTTGTTAACGGCAAACCAGTCCGACGACGGGAGTTACATGGATTACTGATGTTTAGCAGATATACGGCCACCTAAAGACCGGCTGCCCTCCTACAGGGCCCTCTTTGATTGATGACAAGCATTAGATTAGTTTGTTAACAGCACACTTCTGGCGACGGCGGTTTACTGCTGATTAAACATACGGCTGCCTTCCAAGGGACACAGTACAACCTCTCTATCAAGACCACCCATGCAGTGTGCCGACACATATAGAGAGATAGTCTCTTTACAGAGTATTCTGCACGTTTCGGCTATTCCTGTTCACTTCTTTGTAGCATGTTCTGACTAGCCATGATTTAGTTATTAGTTTCTAGCTGTATACCCTGTGCTGCTCGAGTTGAAACAGATGAGATCCAGAACACATTAAATCCTCCTCACCCATCCTTCCCTCTGTACCCCTTCCCTCACACCAGCTCCTGTCAGAATACAGGTCTGTGACAGATAGAATACACCTCCATCACCTTCCTCCCATCGGCATTAGTCATAGCCATATACACACTACATGTATTTGGCAATGATTGATCCCTCTAATATCGCTCCCACCAGCTTCTAATACCCTTGGTAAACACGCGTGGAACAGATTAAATGTTCCACCGTCGTCTACCCTTCCTTCGTCCGCCACCCCCTCTTCTCCTCCCGACCCTCTCTACGCCATCCCCATATAAACAGGTCCAGATCAATCTAAATGCATCTCCATCACCCCTTCCTACTGCTCGGGTTGAAACATGAAATCTGGAACAGATTAAATGCTCCTCCCTTCCACTCCCTTCCTCACCAACATATCATCTGCCACCACCCCTCAACAAATCTGGGCTGGAACAGACCTCTCTCTGTCCCCCATCCCTCACAACAGCTTCCGTCAGTATACAGGTCTGGGACAGATTAAATACACCTCCCTCACTTTCCTTCCATCTTCATATGTGACAGCTATACACACTACAGAGGGGGAAATATACCTATTTTGAGATGTGAGAATGGCCATTGATTTTTTATGAAAAATGAGAATGGGGGTCAATTTCCTTTAAGAATTGTGAGAAATTAAAAAAATAGAAATTGTGAAATGAAAATGATTAGAAAATTAGTGAGAATGGCCCAGGATTTTTGCTGAGACTTGAGAATGGGTTCCCTCACTACATGTATATGGCAATGTCACCCCATCTATAAGAAAGGGAATAAGAATGACGCCTCAAATTACCGCCCAGTGTCCTTGACTTGCATAGCCTGCAAACTCATGGAACACATCATCACCAGCAACCTGATGGGTCATGCCAGGACACACAAAATACTCTATGAGCTACAACATGATTTCCGGGACAACCGATCATGTGAAACACCCCCACTGAAGTTCACAGCTGACATCACCAACCTCAGTGTGGCCCAACATGACATCCTTATAATGTCTTTCAGCAAGGCCTCCACAAGGTCAGTCATACACGGCTCATCTTGAAGCTTCACCACTACGGGGTCCAGGGAAAGACCAATGCATGGATCCAAGTTTTTACGGGGAAGATTGGTGATCACGGAGAATTTTAGAAGGATCGTCAGGAAAAATTTGACATCTAGTGTGCGTCTCTTCGCTGATGACACCCTGGTATACCTTACCATTAGATCTGACTCTGACCGTAAAGTGCTGCAGTGTGACCTCAATCAACTTGGGAGGCACGATGGAAATGGACCCAATGCCAGGTCCTCCGTATCACGGAGGAACCGGAAGCCATTGGACAAGCTATGTGCTACATGGGCACATACTTGAAGTGGTAACCAAGTATCTGGGGTCCTCTTCACTAAGGACCTGACATGGGGTCGGCACATTGGACACCCTGCATCACTGGCAAAGCCAACAGGACACTGGGTTTCCTCAGACGCAATCTGCGTATCAACTCACCAGAACTCAAGACCACGGGTACATAAGCCTCGTCAGGCCACTGGTTGAGTACGCTGCAACTGTATGGGACCCATATACTGACAAGGATGTAAAGGAAGTAGAGAAAATTCAGCGGAGGGCAGCTAGATATGTGCTAAACAGGAACCACCAGACCTCAAGTGTAGAATCCATGATCACACAACTACAATGGACATCACTAAAGGAGAGAAGACGGCAGGCGAGATTATACATGATGTATAAAATTCAAAACAACCTAGTAGCTGTTGATAAAGACCGTTATGTGTCCAGTGTCCCAAGGACATCCAGGAGGACTACCAATGTCCACGCCCCTCTATGCACAGCAGTCAACCAAGGACTATCACCTAAAGTCCTTTTTCCCGTACCATAAGGGACTGGAACAATCTTCCATCAGATACTGTGACAGCGCTGACCCTGGAGGAGTTCAAGTCACGGGTGGCAGGATTCTGAGTACCTGCTTTGTTTTTTAGACTGCACTGTAAATTTTAACACTTTTGTTTTATCCTTTGTACATGTGTCACACCAAGCCATCTTGCATAATCTTCATGAGTGAAGGCGCAAGACCCCCTCCCCAGCTATCGGTTGAAGATTAGATCTGGAGCAGATTAAATGCTCCCCCCTTCACCTGATTTCCTCACAACCAACCATACCCCCCACCCAAACGACCACCACCTCAGCCCAACATGAACACACACAGCCTTTCTGCACCCCTCCACAATATAGGTAACTGTACTGTGACGTGCCATGTACCTCTGACTTGCACAAACCTTTAATGTATTATGTATGTTTGAAAAAACATGGCGCTGTAAGCAGCATGACTAACATTTCTTAAAAGTTCTTTTTTCTTGTTTTTATCATTTAAACCAATTTATTTGGTTTGAAATGTAGACATTATAACGACCACCAAGTTGTCCTGATTGTGCATACATAATTTGGAGTGTGTACGTCCTGTGGTTAAAAAGCCCTTTGTGCCCTTTGTGACCAAATAATCGCTTTTTCCTTTATACATAGATAGATTAATGAGCAAACCCCATAAAGAGAACACTTCAATCTTATTTTATTAACCATGTAACAACATGTATAAGTATTTTTAACTAGTCGATAGTATTGTAGATCGATATGGTGATGTCTTATCCTCGTGTTTATCATTTGGGTGATCGTGTATGCTCGTGAGGTTCTGTATTTTGTGAAGACGACTTATTAAATTACTTACTTCCTGAATGTTGGCCGGTTATTTGTGTCACCCGTATATTTTTACATATTACACTAGAAACATACCAGTAACATACTGCCATATGAACATTGATGTTTACTAAACTAGCGTTTATTATATTGGATAAAAAACTACTCAAAGACATAGTCTGGATATAATAGTGTCATGTGATGCACTGACTGATCTCTAGGTCTAGGTGATAACTGGCAGGAAGTTTCATTATCACGCCAGTTGTGTGTGGCTGCTAGTCCAAAGCTCCTCAGTAAGCCGGCTCTTAAACTGATCGATAGAGCTGGCCTCTGCGATGGACGCAGGTAGCTGGTTCCACTGAGGAACTGTTCTGTACACAAAGGAGTTTTTCAACTCCTCAGTCCTGGCTGGATCACCCCTCAACTTCCGATTGTGCCTGAGACCTTGTCGTTTGATCACTACGATCCAGATGTAGTTGTTGAGTGTCAAGCCTATCTCATTGTTCAAGATCTTGAACTGATGGCTAGATCTAGATCTAGGATAAAGTCAATTTGTGTGTTACCATGTGTCGTAATAAATAGTCGGTTTATTGCATCATTTTGGATATTTGGATAGCATCTAGAGACCTGGGATGCGTATGTTAGCTGTGTTCTAAAGGTGAGCTTTCTATAAGGACATTTTTGTATAAAATATTGACAGGTCTGGTAATCTGGGTCATGGGAATTTGAAGATAGAATGCTAAAACTGAATGTTAAAATGAATTAATGGGTGTTCTAATGTTTCTTTCTTAGAGACAACTTCCATCATAAACTGAAGCTTTGAATGAGGGGTTAATAGTTTCAATAACTTCTGAATCGAATGAGAAGTCTGAAATATACAAATGACAAATGACAATTTTATTTTTTTATCTAAAAGTTCATATGGCTTGGATGAAATATATATACAAAGGCTATTGACCTCTTTCAGTGTTTATAAACATGGGCACCAGTCGGAAGATGCGCGCGCAAGTTGGACTCAAAACATTAGTCCTGATCCCAGTCTGGCTCTCATGACTACAATTTACACCAGGTCATTGGCACACTTATTCAGAGATGTGAACATCCGTTTTTTCCCCGTATTTTTACGGTTTTTGACCTCTGAAAAATCATTACGTACAGGACATGGTTTTACTACGGGAATTCACTAGTTTAAGAAAAATATGGTAATTTATTGCAAACTTTCGTTAAAATAGTGTGAATAATGCCTCCCAGAAAGATTTGGTGTTCATAACGGAAACGCTGCTGGATCACGGCAGTAATGTTTTGTAGCGCAGAAAAAACGTGTTTGCGTGAGGCTGTTTCTGCGTTGTTGTAAATGTAAGTGGCGCCGGGTGCTAGCGTTGGTGCATGTGCATGTGTAGGTGCAAAAAGGAAATGGAGATGTAGGTTCATGGGTCAATACATGTAATGTTTGTCCTGATTTTGAGCTCTGATTTTAGTGGCAACTGTGAACTCAATTCTAATGATCTCAGTGTTCTTGGGTCTGTGATTGGGCAGGCTTTTTATTCAAATTATATGTAGAGCATGTAAACATTGCATTTGTAAACAGATTTCCTCAGTTTTTACCGCATGCAGCTTTTTTGTTAGAAAAATGATGCCTCTGATTTTACTGGTACATCATATGTATGTTGTTGACGTAACTCATTTGCGTACTTTTTTCTAAAGAAGGCATAGTGCATATTGTCACACACATTGTATATTTTCATGGTTTAGATAATAAAGAGACGGACTGTATGAAATCTTCCATGCACAAGATCTTTTGACATAGTTTTCTAAACTGGGGTTAAAATGCATGTGGTATGGTTTGCATGACAATGTGAATGTCGCATTTGGCCTAATTTTAAATTCAATATGATAAAAGCGTGAAAAATTGTTAATACCGTATCTTCACGTATAAAAGTGCTTTTATCTGAAAAAGTGCTGTTTTGTGGCATATTTCAAACTGAAAAAAGGTTCACTTATGGGCCCAGGGGTGTAAGTTCGAACCTTAAGCCCACCCCCTTTTTGTTGATGAATAAGCAATGGATTATTTAGAAATAGAGAGCTAACATATCCCCAATCCCGGACTCGTATGGTATATCTTTCTAGATCTGTGTGGGTGATGATGAGTTACATGAACATTTACAGTGTGCACAAAGCTTGCCAACATGTCACTATATGTAATTTATTTGCCTTCCTAGATCACACCCTTCCAGGTTTATCATGTTGGTAACAAGGCTATAAAGGATTTTGAAAGATTGAGAGGAAGGGCTCAATGATTATAGAAATGATCAAAGTTAGTCGTAAATTAATGAGGAGAAATTGTGTATGACAGAGTGCTTCGTAAAGGGGTACTGAGATGGCTAGGTCATGTTAAGATAACTTGGACTGGATTAGCAAAGTAGGACATTTTGAAATAGAAGGACGGGAAGGCAAGGGAAGACCAAAACATACTTGGGATTCGGTCATGCAGAAAAATTCGACACATGTAGGCATGGGAAGGATGTTTAAGATGTAGACGGGGCAGCCTGGCCAGCCCATCTGAATGAGCAATGATTAGCGCCTGGTCAGATAAACCTGATTGCTGCTGTTGTTGTCTGTCCTGAGTTCACGCTGCTCAAGGCTGCTGGCAGACAGCTTCATGGAGGGGAATGAGGTTCACTTTTCGAGCTGTTAAAAGGTTACACGGCTGTATTATGGGTCATCTTATATTCTTACTTCACCTAGTAGATGCATGGAATTGTAATATAACATGTGAAAGTTCATATATAGATTTGGAAATGATATAACATGAAAAGTTATCATTCTTAATACGTAAAAATTTAATACACACAATAACTTGTAAATATACGGGCAAAAACCTGCATTAGTCTCAGACAATACAAATGAAAAAGACCATCATCAAAAAAAAAATTTGTTGATTTCAGGTGAGCGTCGTCATGGTGACAGCCAACAGACGCTGTATCAACAAGACAGAGCGACGCTCGACAGAAAACTGCTGTGTGAGGTTGGTACGTGTCCTATGGTCTACCGTTTATTGACCGAGGCGCCACAGACTGATTATTTTATGACGTACAAGCCAGTGTGTAAACACTGGAAAAACTTAGAGAGAAGTTTGAAAATTTAAATAGTAAATAATGGAATCCTGATATGAAAAGTTTTAGCGCACGATAAAATCTTAGACCCACAATAAAAGGTAGATAAAGTTAGTGATGAGGCTTTGAAATTTTATACTTCTCATTATATGACTACATTATAGTTAAACCTGATTGGGGGAAGTAAAATTTAAGTTAGACATAATGTTATATCACAGAAATGAATTCAGCAGCCAAATTAGGCTACTCAAAAACTACTGATTGGCAAATTCTGTTTTTAAAGTATGTATATTTTTAAGTCACACAATTTCTTGATAACTGGGCAGCCATTTTTTTCTGAATTTTCGGGTCAAAGGTTAAAAATATTTCTTGTCAAACACCACATTTGAACTTAGTATACTCAAAATCGGTTACTACAACTGTTTGACAACTTGTACTAAAAATGCTTCAGCATTTTCCCAAAAACAGATTTATATTTGCCAAATGTGTGGAATGCATTATGTTTTTATTCTATTTTATAGCTGGTTACTGGTAATGAAAGTTAATCTTGCATACGTATTTTCAATGTAACTTGTTATTGATGAATAATTTTTGATATTTCTTATTTACATCAATGATAAAGATATCTGGAATCTTATTTAATAAAATTTGTGTTAACCAGAAAGCAGTTTTTATCGTTTAGATAATATATATCGCTCCTGCATGCTGTGTGGAATGTTTGAAGGATTCAGTTTTCTAAAACCTCTCAGTGACATTCATTGATAATATGTGAGAATCAACCTGGATATAAATTCATTTCAAGTTGAATCTCTAGGGCTATATAACATAGCCTCTGCCAGGACTCGACCCTTTGTGATAAAGGCTGGTGTAACATAGCACGATAGACTTGGTGAAAGAATCGTCTAATATCCCTAATTAACAACCCAGTCCATTTATTCCACTATATCTATGTCACCCCGGAAAACCTTTTTGGCGGGGTGCCCCAATTTAGGGAAAACCCATACCCCGATTTTTTGGAAGGCAGGCAAATTTTGGGGATTTAAAAAAAATGTTTCCTGCCATTCAAAAAAAATATTTTTGCGGGTTTTGCCCGTTGGAAATTAAACTTGGGGCCTTTTAAACTTTTTGGTTTTTCTTAAAAACCCCTTTTAAAATTTGTAATTTATTTGGGAAATAATTGGGGTTACCAAAAAGCCGGCCCTTTTTTTTATGGGAAATGGATTGATGGTTCCTTGACCAAAAGAAGCAAATAACCCCTTTTTGGAGGTTTTAAGGTTTTTATTGATCCAACCAAAATTTTTAATTTAAAAAATAAAAACGGGGTTTCTTGACTTAAAAAAGAAATTGTGGAAAATTTAAAAAAAATTTTCCCCCCAAAATGATTTTTTAAATTGGTTTTTCAAAATTTAAAATTAACTTGTTTTTGGGTCGGTTTCCCCTTTTAGGGGTTTCTGCCTTTCCAAATTTCCTAAGGGTAAAAAAAAAAAGGCCCCTTTTTGGGGGTTTTTAAAACCTCTTTGTTTAACATTTACCCCAGTTTTAAACAAATGTAAAATTGTGGCAGCAACTGATTTTGGCCGTCTTGGGAAGGGGTTAAACTCCTCCCAGTGTGGGAGTCTTTCCAGAACACCATTTTTTGGAGCCCCCCAAATATTTTTTTTTTCAAATTTTTTGTTTCTTGGGTTCTTAGGTCAAAAAATAAAAAACAGTTATCGAAAAGGGAAAAATCCCCGTTAAAATGATGATGTTAAACAGCCCCCTATTGCTGTAAATGGTAAGGTTTTTTCCCACAACAAACTGATGTGACGACCCCACCCCGGGAGTGGCTTGGTTTAAAAAAACCCGGGGTTTTTTGCAACTTGGGGCAGTTTTTAAACTTTTTTTGATAGATGCTTTTCGCGGGGCCTTTATGAGGGTGGTTTTCTTCTGGTACTTTTCATGCGGTCCAAAAGCTGACATCAAAGTCACATTTTAATCTTGTTAAAGAAAATATACAATTCTTGACCAAACCATATTCATGTTAAAATTTTTTTTCACTTTTCTTGCAATGATTTCCCTTTAAATCCCTCTCCCACATTATGTTGTCGACCGAAGGGTTTTAAAAACCCTAGTTAAAAAAACAGACAAAATTTAACTCAAGACTGGACCCCCTATCTGTAGTAAAATAAACAACAAGGACAAACTAAATTGTCTAGGCAACTGTTGCATAGATTGAAAATCAGACAAATATAACTTATATGACATAATTCTATCCCCCTCTTGCAGCCCTGATGTGCCTGCCTCCGTTCAAGTACCGTGTGGACACCACCCAGTGGGCCTGTTTTGGGGGTAAGTCACGTGTTCACCTAACTAGGGTTTATTTTTTGGGGGCGTTAATAGAAGATTTATATACTGCCTCATTACATCTTAGCCACACTATTTGTCTGTGGGGGGTGCGTACATCACTAAAAAAACATCACAAAAATTTTTTTCTTATCTGCACAATATTACAAAAGGGAAATACGGTTTTCAGAAATTTGACTCTAAAAACCCACCATCATTTTGGATGTCGTGTGTAGTTATTTTTAGCTGGTTTTTTATTCACTGAATTTCAATATATTGCATGGTTTTTAGGAATTTACAAAATTTTATAAAAAAAAAGAAATCTAATGATCAAATTGGGTAATTTTTGACAAAAATTATTGAATTGTGACAATTTTTTTACTTTTTCCCGAAAATTTTAAGCCGCTCTGACTGTAAATACTTTAATAAAAAATGTTAAACAAAGAAAATTTGGGAAACAACATATAAATTGCATTTCAATCCCTGGGCAAAAATGCTGGTCTCCCCAATTTCCCCCTAAACGCCCCCGAGTGCCCGGGGCAAGTACTTCTTGTTTTAAAGGTCCGGGCCCATTTTTGGAGTTTTTTCATGTTTGCGCCGAAACCCATGAGCCCCCTTTTTAAAGGGATTTGCAAGTAGTGACAACATTGCGCCCCTTTTCTTGGGGTTTCAGAGCGTTGGGGGGGACGGGGGATCTGTGCCAGCAACTTCGAACTTTATTCTTTTATTTAATCACAGATTTACTTTTTTTTTCATAATGTATGCACTACTATTCAATATAATTCAATTTCAAGTTTTATTAAAATGACCCCTCAACAAAGAGTCTTTGGGAAAATTTCTAAAGGGGAAACCAAACCCAAACAAAAAATTAGGATGATTCAGGTTTAAAAACAAACCTTTCATTGACAAATAAGATAAAAGGTTATTGATTTTTTTGCCCTTT